>CM065598.1:62689611-63078046 GCA_033119425.1 Bufotes viridis
TACAAACTTTGTTAACCCTTTAGGTGTTCCACAAGAGTTATTGGCAAATGGAGATAAAATTTCTGAATTTCTATTTTTTGTTACCTTGTCTCAAAAAAAGTGTAATATAGAGCAAGCAAAAATCATATTTACCCTAAAATAATACAAACAAAACTGCCACCTTATCCCGTAGTTTCCAAAATGGGGTCACTTTTTTGGAGTTTCTACTGTAGGGGTGCATCAGGGGCTCTTCAAATTGGACATAGTGTCTAAAATCCAGTCCAGCAAAATCTGCCTTCCAAAAACCATATGGCGTTCCCTTCCTTCTGTGCCCTGCCGTTTGGCCATACAGTAGTTTACAACCACATATGGGGTGTTTGTGCAAACAAGAGAATCAGGGCAATAAATATTAAGTTTTGTTTGGCTGTTAACCCTTGCTTTGTTACTGGAAAAATGGATTAAAATGGAAAATTTGCAAAAAAATAGATGTTTTGGGACCGTTTTTATTTTTTGTTATTTACATCGTTGAACTGACAGGTTAGATTGTGTACTATTTCTATAGAGCAGGTTGTTACGGACGCGACAATACCAAATATGACTACTTTTTGGGGTTTTTTGTTTCAGTTTTACATAATAAAGCATTTTTAAAAATGATTTTTTAGTGTCTCCACATTCTGAAAGCCATAGTTTTTTTTTTTTTGGGCGACTGTCTTATGTAGGGGCTCATTTATTGCGGGATGAGATGGCGGTTTGATTGGCACTATCTTGGGGTGCATATGACGTTTTGGTCGCTTGCTATTACACTTTTTGTGATGTAAGGTGACAAAAATGGCTTTTTACACCGCATTTTTTTATTTTTATTTATTTGCTGTGTTCAGCTGAGGGGTTAGGTCATGTGTTATTTTTATAGATCAGGTTGTGACGGACGCGGCGATACATAATATGTATACTTTTTATTTATTTATATAAGTTTTACACAATAATATCATTTAAAAAAAAAAAAAAATCATGTTTTAGTGTCTCCATAGTTTGAGAGCCATATTTTTTTTCTTTTGGGCGATTGTCCTATGTAGGGGCTCATTTTTTGCGGGATGAGATGGCGGTTCGAATGGTACTATCTTGGGTTGCATATGACTTTTTGATCGCTTACTATTACACTTTTTGTGATGTAAGGTGACAAAAAAATTGCTTGTTTGACAATGTTTTTATTTTTTATGTTTATGGCGTTCATCTGAGGGGTTAGGTCATGTTATATTTTAATAGAGCAGGTCCTTACGGACGCGGCGATACATAATATGTATACCTTTTTTTATTTATTTTGGTTTTACACAATAATATCTCAATTGTCTCAGGTTGGGTATAATTTTTGCGGGATGAGGTGACGGTTAGATTGGCACTATTTGGGGGGTCATATGACTTTTTGATCGCTTGCTATTACACTTTTTGTGATGTAAGGTGGCAAAAAAATGGCTTTTTGA
Organism: Bufotes viridis; assembly: GCA_033119425.1. NCBI lineage: Eukaryota > Metazoa > Chordata > Amphibia > Anura > Bufonidae > Bufotes > Bufotes viridis. The sequence continues at coordinate 62,691,069 of CM065598.1, forward strand.
CAAAGTTTTAATAAATATTTTTTTACAGTGTTTACTTGAGGGATTAGGTCATGTGATATTTTTATAGAGCAGATTCTTATGGACGTGGAGATACCCAATATGTCTACTTTTTAGGTTTTTTTTTTACATTTAACACTAAAAAGCATTTTTGAAACAAAAAAAAATCATGTTTTAGTCTAAGGCATATTTTTTTTTATTTTTTGGCCAATTGTTTTAGGTAGGGGCTCGTTTTTTGCGGAATGAGATGGCGGTTTGATTGGTATTATTTTAGGAGGCAAACGCCTTTTTGATCGCTTTGTATTACACTTTTAGTGATGTAAGGTGCCAAAAAATGGCATATTTACACCATTTTTATTTTTTATGGCGTTCACCTGAGGAGTTCAGTCATGTGATATTTTTATAGAGCAGGTTTTTACGGACGCGGTGATACCTAATATGTGTAGTGTATTTTTTTTTTTTTTCAGTGATATGTGTTTTTTTTCATTTTTTTACATTTTTTTTGACCCAGACCCACTTGGTTATGAAAGATCCAGTGGATCTGGTGTCTGTATAATACAGTACAGTACTCTATATAGTGCACTGTGCTGTATTTTGTACTTTACAAAGTCTGAATAGACCTTTAGCAGGTCTATTCAGACTTTCAGCACCATGGAGACAGGATGCTTCTGAAAACGTCCTGTCTCCATGGCAACCATCACCCGCTGCCAGAACTGAGCAGGGGGTGATGGCGAGGGAGTGGAGCCCCCTCCCTCTGTGATCCTATCCTGTTGGGGGGCTGCAAAGGCACAGCAGCCCCCCGATGGGAGAGGGAGGGAGCTCCCTCCCTGTTAACCCTTCCATACCGCGGTCCGTACGGACCGCGGTATAGAAGGGGTTGAACGGCTGGCATCTGATCAAGCACAGATGCCAGCCGTTTCTATCAGAGTGTCAGCAATGTGCTGACACTCTGATACATCCACTAGACACCAGGGAAACATTACAGAGGAGGCGGACGGGGGATCGCAATCGCGATCCCGCCCGCAGAACCGCCCGCCGCCCGCAACCACCCTCCCTGCACCCCGCCGCCATAATATGATTGGGGGCTGCAGGGGGGGTTAATGATGAAGACTTTGGGGGCATTAACTCTCTGATCCGAGTTCGCACAAAGCGCTGCAAACCGCAGGTCTGAATTGATCTGCGGTTTGCAGCGATCGCCCATACGGGGGGGTCACAGGACCCCCCTGGGCATTGTAACAAGGTACCTGCTGAATGATTTCAGCAGGTACCTTGTTCCGATCACTGCCAGCTGAGCAGCAGTGATCGGAACAACTCATGACGTACTGGTACGTCATGTGTCCTTAAGGACTCGAGAAACATGCCGTACCGGTACGTCATGTGTCCTAAAGGGGTTAATGCAATTATCTAGTCAACCAATCACATGGCAGTTGCTTCAATGCATTTAGGGGTGTGGTCCTGGTCCAGACAATCTCCTGAACTCCAAACTGAATGTCAGAATGGGAAAAAAAGGTGATTTAAGCAATTTGGAGCGTGGCATAGTTGTTGGTGCCAGAAGGGCCGGTCTGAGTATTTCACAATCTGCTCAGTTACTGGGATTTTCACACACAACCATTTCTAGGGTTTACAAAGAATGGTGTGAAAAGGGAAAAACATCCAGTATGCGGCAGTCCTGTGGGCGAAAATGCCTTGTTGATGCTAGAGGTCAGAGGAGAATGGGCCGACTGATTGAAGCTGATAGAAGAGCAACGTTGACTGAAATAACCACTCATTATAACCGAGGTATGCAGCAAAGCATTTGTGAAGCCACAACACGCACAACCTTGAGGCGGATGGGCTACAACAGCAGAAGACCCCACCGGGTACCACTCATCTCCACTACAAATAGGAAAAAGAGGCTACAATTTGCTCAAGCTCACCAAAATTGGACTGTTGAAGACTGGAAAAATGTTGCCTGGTCTGATGAGTCTCGATTTCTGTTGAGACATTCAAATGGAGTCTGAATTTGGTGTAAACAGAATGAGAACATGTATCCATCATGCCTTGTTACCACTGTGCAGGCTGGTAGTGGTGGTGGTGTAATGGTGTGGGGGATGTTTTCTGGGCACACTTTAGGCCCCTTAGTGCCAATTGGGCATAGTTTAAATGCCACGGGCTACCTGAGCATTGCTTCTGACCATGTCCATCCCTTCATGACCACCATGTACCCATCCTCTGATGGCTACTTCCAGCAGGATAATGCACCATGTCACAAAGCTCGAATCATTTCAAATTGGTTCCTTGAACATGACAATGAGTTCACTGTACTAAAATGGCCCCCACAGTCACCAGATCTCAACCCAATAGAGAATCTTTGGGATGTGGTGGAACGGGAGCTTCGTGCCCTGGATGTGCATCCCTCAAATCTCCATCAACTGCAAGATGCTATCCTATCCCTATCAATATGGGCCAACATTTCTAAAGAATGCTATCAGCACCTTGTTGAATCAATGCCACGTAGAATTAAGGCAGTTCTGATGGCAAAAGGGGGTCCAACACCGTATTAGTATGGTGGTCCTAATAATTCTTTAGGTAAGTGTATATACACACGCACACATATATATCTATAGATATATGCACATACATACATATATATACATACACACATATATACACATACGCACATATATATATACATACACACATATATACACATACGCACACACATATATATATACAGATATACACACATATATATATATATATACACACACACATATATATACACACACACACACACACACGTATATTTACAAATACATATATATATATACACACACATATATATATGTATATATATATATATTGTGGTAAAGTGTTTGGTAAAGTCCTGGAGGGAGTGTATATCCCACCCAGGGATATCATATCATATCCTCATCTGGGTGAGGTAAATAAAATCCAGAATTGTTAAAAGGGTCTCAGCAATGTGTAGGTCGCTGAGACGGTTTTGTTACGTCAAGGGCTGGATTTTATGGATTGGGATGGTAGGAGGCAGTGGGACCTCCCAATCCACCCTCCCGATTCCAGGACAGGTTTTTCCCCTTAGCCTGAGGGATCCTCAGCTGAAGCCAGCTGGGATCACTAAGGGGAAATAAAAGCCCAGAATGTCAGTCTGGGAGAGCTGTGCCTAGAACCAGGCTGGAGAAGCCAGAGTCTCAGTGTGTGTTCTGAAGGGGAGGTAGACTGTGCTGTGTTAGCCAGGCCCAGACGGACAGGACTTAATTTGGTGTCATTTATGTTTTATGCTGCTGTCCTTCACTTGACCCAGTGAGGTTTAACTGGGTCTTGCCTGTATTGCTGGAGTGACATAAAATAAAGCACCTTCTATCTATATATATTATACTAGCAGAAGGACCCGGCTTCATCTATTTCATTTAATGTTTCTGTGTGTTGTTAAAAGATATCGACAGTATCCCCCATAACTGACCTCTAGAGCACCCCGCCGCCACAGTCCCCCACCACTTTACAATGGGACCTTCACAGCAGCCCATCCCCTTAACTTTGACCTTCACAGCAGCCCGCCCCTTTAACAGTGAGTTTCACAGCTCCCCACTCCCTTGGCAGTGACCTTCTCAGGGGCTCGTCGTCCCCTTAACAGTGAACTGCACAGTACCCCGCTGCCTTAACAGTGACCTCACAGTACCCTGCTGCCTTAACAGTGACCTCTACAGCAGTTGCCACTTTAATAGTGGTCCCTGCCCCCTTAACAGTGACCCCCACAGTGTATGCCCCTTAACAGTGACCTCCACAGCGGCCTGTCCCTTAACACTAACATTGACCTCCACAGTGCCCTGCCCTTAACCCCTTTAGGACACATGACGTACCGGTACGGCATGTTTCCCGAGTCCTTAAGGACACATGACGTACCGGTACGTCATCAGTAGTTCTGATCACTGCTGCTCAGCTGGCAGTGATCGGAACAAGGTACCTGCTGAAATCATTCAGCAGGTACCTTGTTACAATGCCCAGGGGGGTCCTGTGACCCCTCCGTATGGGCGATCGCTGCAAACCGCAGGTCAATTCAGACCTGCGGTTTGCAGCGCTTTGTGCGATCTCTGATCCCCGCGGTCACAATCAGAGAGTTAATGCCCCCAAAGTGTTCATCTTTAACCCCCCCCCTGCGGCCCCCAATCATATTATGGCGGGGGGGGGGGGTTGCGGGAGGCGGGCGGTGCAGCGGGCGATCCTTCGCCCGCCTCCTCTGTAATGTTTCCCTGGTGTCTAGTGGATCTATCAGAGTGTCAGCAATGTGCTTGATCAGATGCCAGCTGTTTAACCCCTTCTATACCGCGGTCCGTACGAACCACAGTATGGAAGGGTTGACAGGGAGGGAGCTCCCTCCCTCTCCCATCGGGGGGCTGCTGTGCCTCTGCAGCCCCCCAACAGGATGGGATCACAGAGGGAGGGGGCTCCACTCCTTCCCCATCCATCACCCGCTCCTTCCTTTGGCAGCGGGTGATGGTTGCCATGGAGACAGGACGCTTTCAGAAGCATCCTGCTCTCCATGGTGCTGAAAGTCTGAATAGACCTGCTAAAGGTCTATTCAGACTTTGTAAAGTACAAAATACAGCACAGTGCACTATATAGTGTACTGTACTGTATTATACAGACACCAGATCCACTGGATCTTTCAGAACCAAGTGGGTCTGGGTCAAAATAAAAGTAAAATTAAAAAAAAACGGAATAAAAAAATCACGGAATAAAAATTTTAAAAAAAAGAATACACTACACATATTAGGTATCGCCGCGTCCGTAAAAACCTGCTCTGTAAAAATATCACATGACTGAACTCCTCAGGTGAACGCCATAAAAAAAACAACAAAAAATGGTGTAAATAAGCCATTTTTTGGCACCTTACATCACTAAAAGTCTAATACAAAGCGATCAAAAAGGCGTTTGCCTCCCAAAATAGTACCAATCAAACCGCCATCTCATCCCGCAAAAAATGAGCCCCTACCTAAAACAATTGGCCAAAAAATAAAAAAAACTATGCCTCTCAGACTAAAACATGATTGTTTTGTTTCAAAAATGCTTTTTAGTGTTAAATGTAAAAATTGGGTATCTCCACGTCCGTAAGAATCTGCTCTATAAAAATATCACATGACCTAACCCCTCAAGTAAACTCTGTAAAAAAAATTAATAAAAACTTTTTCAAAAAGCCATTTTTTTGCCACCTTATATCACAAAAAGTGTAATAGCAAGCGATCAAAAAGTCATATGACCCCCCTAATAGTGCCATTCTAACCGTCACCTCATCCCGCAAAAATTAGTTTTTTTATGGAGTTTCTACTCTAGGGGTGCATCAGAGGGGCTTCAAATGGGACATGGTGTCAAAAACCAGTCCAGCAAAATCTGCCTTCCAAAAACCATATGGCGTTTCTTTCCTTCTGCGCCCTGCAGTTTGGCCATACAGCAGTTTACGACCACATATTGGGTGTTCGTGCAAACTGCAGAATCAGGGGAATAAATATTAAGTTTTGTTTGGCTATTAACCCTTGCTTTGTTACTGGAAAAAATGGATTAAAATGGAAAATTTCACAAAAAATTGAAATTCTGAAATTTTATCTCCATTTGCCATTAACTCTTGTGGAAAACCTAAAGGGTTAATGACGTTTGTAAAATCAGTTTTGAATACCTTGAGGGGTGTAGTTTCTAGAATGGGGTCATTTTTGGGTGGTTTTATTATGTAAGCCTCACAAAGTGACTTCAGACCTAAACTGGTCCCTAAAAAGTGGGTTTTTGAAAATTTCTGAAAATTTCAAGATTTGCTTCTAAACTTCTAAGCCTTGTAACGTCCCCAAAAAATAAAATGGCATTCCCAAAATGATCGATACATGAAGTAGACATATGGGGAATGTAAATCAATAACTTTTTTTGGCGGTATTACTATGTATTATAGAAGTAGAGAAATTGAAACTTGAAAAATTGCAAATTTTTCAAAATTTTTGGTAAATTTGGTATTTTTTTTATAAATAAAAATGAAATTTTTCGACTTCATTTTACCAGTGTCATGAAGTACAATATGTGACGAAAAAAGTTATCACCACATAAAGTGACACTGGTCAGATTTTGAAAAAATGGCCTGGTCCTTAAGGTGAAATAGGGCCGTGTCCTTAAGGGGTTAATGGTAGGGCTACACGACATGTGTTGCGCAACATTTTGTCTCTACAATTTTTATAATTATAGGCTATGGTGTGGAACTGCAACAAGTGACATGCTGCGACGCGACAGTCGCAAAAAATCGCAGCATGTCGCACGCAGTGCAACACCATACACTATCATTATAAAAATTGTCGAGCGGCATATGTAGGTAGCTGTGTAGTTGTGCCCTATGTGTTGTGCGACTTATTGTCGTGCAACACATGTCGTTGTGTAGCCCTAGCCTAACGCTGACCTACAGTAATGAAGAAAAATGGCTGGCTTGTTATGCAAACCTGGAGTAAAACTGTGTGTGTGGAGACTAAGGGCCTGAGAGCTTGTATTGGCTGATAAGGGACATGTGACTGTGTGTATGGCAGTTGGGATATGAAGAGAAAGACTTGCAGGCTTGTATTGGCTAATGCAGGTCGATTTGGGGAATATCTCAGGAACGGTACGTCCTAGAGAGCTGAGACCCGGTCTAAAACCTTCCCGAACACCTGATGTACCTGTGTTCCAAATTTGGTGTAGATCGGTCCAGTCGTTTGGTCACGCATAAAAAACAGACAGACAGACGTCGGGACAGACAGAAACTCATAGTTTACCGGCATGTTACCACCACAGTCTTCTTTCCCAGATAGTAAGTGATATGTGTATCAAGTTTAGTAGAAATTGATTAATGAGTTTTTCAGTTACAGAGCAATATGTGTGTAGCAAAAACAGTTTGAGCATACAAACTCCATGCAGCTGCTGTGTAGGGGCGTATGACCCCCACAAGATTTCTTTCAAGGTAGCAAAGGATGTGTATGCCAAGTTTCGTTGAAAGTTATGGTTGCGTTTTTAAGTGATCGCGGAACATTCATACATACATATATACGTCCTTCTTTACATAGAGAAAAGGACATATGTATGTATGTTCCGCAATCACTCAAGAACGCAACCATGGATTTCAACGAAACTTGGTATACACATCCCTTGCTACCTGAAAAGAAATCTTGTGGGGGTCTCAGCTCTCTCGGATGTACCATCCCAAAAAATGACCTGCGTTGGCCAATACAAGCCTGCAGGTCTTTCTCTTCATATCCCAACTGCCATACACACAGTCACATGTTCCTTATCAGCCAATAGAAGCTCGCCGGCCCTTAGCAACACATCACATCATATCACCCTCCCCCTGATTGTTTGCAGTGGACCACAGCAATTCAGAGTCACAATGAAGAGGGGGGTGACGATGGGGACTCTAGTATAGAGACAAAGCAACCAACATGAGGAGAAACAAGTTGGATGGGAGGCTCCGGCACAGAAACCACTTATAAATGACCCCATTTCAGAAACTACACCCCTCAATTTATTTAAATTTCATTTTAGAAATGTTAACCCTTTAGGTATTCCTCCGGGATTAAAGCAAAAAGAATGTGAAACTGAATCCCTTTTTGCAGATTTACCCCTAACTACAATATTTAACCAAGGATGCATCAGTAATGGACAGTGCTGATCAGCACTCTGCAGTAATGTATGGTATGATTGGTGCACAGATGGTTTCAGTGACACGCACCGATTAACACTTGACATTCACAGCTCGCACACAGAGAAATTAGTGCAAGGCTGGAAAAAAATAGAGAAAAAAAGCATTCTTGGATGGCTCGGCTTCTGCCAAAAGCACTCTGGGGAGAAGGGCGGTGAGGGATAAGGACAAAGATTGGGACTTACGGATCTGGGATCCCAAAACCGCTGCAAATGAACAATTGCTTATGATCACTGCAGCAGTTTCAGGGACAGTTTTTCACAGTAGATAGCAGTGGTGAAGCACAAGTCCCAGCAGACCAACACAAAGCACAGAGGGGCACAGTACCTCTCTGAACACTGTAAGCAACTGAAATGGTGAGGTGCAGAGAGGCTCTCAGTATCTTACATGCCCCTCTTGTGCTGCAGTTGGCTGGTACGCTATACCAGATAATGGCAGCACCTACAGGGGATGCCAAACAGTGCCAATCACCTAAATCTGACTCCATCTGCCGCCCCTCACTGTCTCTTACAGAGGATAGGACATCAGTAAAATATCTTGGAAAACCCTTTTAAATAATTCCTCTTCGACACAAACTTACGGTACCTCAAGGTGGACATGGTTTTCAGCAGTCTGTGAAGGTTGTCTGCGTTCAGGAAGTAGATTTTGGGGGTGCGCTTACTTTTCAAGGACTTTTATCCCCGTATTTTATAGGTTGCTGCTGTTTTTTTTATTTTTTATTTTTTTCCAGCTTAAAACCAGAATTTTAGTCTTTCCAGTTCTGGTGATTTTATGAAGATATGTGCATGTAAATATAGGCCTAAGTGGTATGCATAACGCGTTTCATTTTTATGAGGTGCGGTGCGTGAAAATTTCTGCTTGGTTTACACCTTTACTCACTAACATCATTTTCTGCAATTTTTATGAAAAATGACACTTTGGCGCAGAGTTGCATGAAGGTGTCTGTGTGTATAAACTGCTGAGTGGCATGACGATGTGCCAGGTGTCTACTCTCAGAAAATGTGTGGGTCCGGGGGGTTAGTAGGAGTTTTTTATTTAGTAAAAACTGCAAAAATGATCCTGGCTTCCAGAGGTGCAAAGTGTCTAAACACCCCTGGCAGTGAATGGGTTAATACAGGTAAGCGCTCATGCGCTGTATCGTATTTTTCTTAATTGTGCCATCCGTTTTGGAAACGCACCCACTGAACAATGCAGTTGATTTAAACAATGTTCAAGTCGGTCTTTTTCATGGATCCGTGGAAGCTCTCCATTTTTTTTTGCGATCCATTTTTCATGAACTAAAAATGAAATACAGCCGTGTGCATGAGGCCCAAGACACACCCAAAACTATTCGGAAGGAATATGAAACATGACAATGTAAAATGTCTTTATTTTAATGCCCACAACTTTACAAGGCACACTTGCCCGCCCGCGTCTCCTTTATCCAGTAAGTGTCCACAAGTGTGACGTTTCCACATTGCTGCTTATAGCTGATATGTTTTCTCATAGTCATCTATATCAAATATTTTCAGACTGTTAATTGTATCACGTTAATTCCATACAAAAAGGGAAACCATGATAATCAATAAAATAGCATAGAAGATTTTCATTAAAAATGGCAAATGATGTTTCACCGTTAATGAAATGCATTATGTTTAATGTTATTTAATATGATTACACTCTGATATCAGTATAAAAAGTGTGTCAGCCGGTCTCACAATGCATAGTATTGAATAACTCATAAATACGACATTACTACATTGCAAATATAAGAAATACATACGTATTATACGGCGTACGTTGAGCACATTAATGTCACACAAGAGAATGTATGTATATAATACCGATGAAGCTAGATTTGTAATGACAAGCACAGAACCGTTGTCAATGTGGTGACAGGTCCAGAAACTTTAAAAAGCCTTGCATTGATTTCACACACTTGCAGTTTTTGAAGCAATTTATCATGTAGTCTTTTGAGCCAAAACCAGAAGTGGATTCAAAAGAGAATGGGAAATATAGAGGAAGAACTTATACTTCTTCTTCCTCTCACTTCTGGCTCAAAAAACTGCATTAGCTTTTAAACAAACAAAAAAAAAAAAAGCTACGGTATGTGTGAAACCACGGTTAGGCTGGATCCACATCACGTCTAGGTAAACATTCGGCACTTTAATGTGCTTTTAGACTATATTAGTCAGATGTCTGCATATTTTTGGCCTGTGTAAAAAATATGACCGCCCTTATACGAGAAATCCAGTTCCATCAATAGTTTATCTCCTTGACCTTATGTGTATAAATGTATAAATCTATATATACTGTATGCATCGCAGAAGCTTAGTACAATGTGACTGTTATTCAAATGCTTCTACCAAAAGAATTTGATAACGTTTTTCATATCATTATTGTTCATATACTTTGTCCTTGTCTGGGATAAAAACTATGGATACTTTTCTATAGCCGTTTCTTCTTTCAAACAGTGTTCATCACTGTGGCGTTTCTTTTGCTTCAGAGGACCAATACCAAACTAAGAAAAGCAGTCACAGATGCAGGCACCATTGGATTCTATGGGCCAGACATCACCCCTCCAAGAAAATGTGGAATTGGTCGTTTTTTTTAAACTAGCTGTGAAAGTGGAAATAGTGATGGCCAAGAATATAGTAAAAGAGAATTGCTGCTTTATAACCAAACAATAATAACTGGGTGATGGGGGTGATTGGTATTTATATAAAACTAGCAGAAGGACCCAGCCTTGCACGGGTATATTTTATCTATTTCATTTAATATTTGTGTGTGTCATTAAACGATATCGACTATAACAGTGACATCTACAGCACCCCACCCCCTTAACAGTGAACTCCACAGCCCCTCACCCCTTAACACTAACCCCCTGCTGACTTAACAGTGACCTCCACAGCAGCTGCCCCTTTAATAGTGGCCCCTGCCCCCTTAACAGTGACCTCCACAGTGCCCTCCCCTTTAAACAGTGACCTCCACAGTAGCCTGCCTCTTAAACAGTAACATCCACAGTGAACACCCCTTTAACAGTGACCTCCACAGTGCCCGCCCATTAACAGTGACCTCCACAGCAGCTTTCCCTTTAATAGTGGCCCTGCCCCCTTAACAGGGACCTCCACAGCGCCCTGCCCATGTAATAGTGGCCTCTGCACCCTTAACAGTGACCTCCATAGTGCCCTGCCCCTTTAAGGCTAAGGCTACATGATGACATGCGTCTCACGACATTTTGTCGTATCCATGTCGCGCAACAATTTTTATAATGATAGGCTATGGTGTCACACTGCGACATACTGCGACACGACAGTCGCAAAAAATCCATCCAAAATGGATGCATGTAGCAGTGTAGTTGTGCCCTATGTGTCGTGCGACTTATTGTCGTCGTGTAGCCCTAGCCTAAAGCTGACCTACAACAGTGAAGAAAAATGGCTGGGTTGTTATGGAAGCCTTAAGTAAAACTGTGTGTATGTGGAGACTAAGGGCCTGAGAGCTTCTACTGGCTGATCAGGGACATGTTGTGACTATGTGCATGGCAGTTGGGAAATGAAGAGAAAGACCTGTAGGCTTGTATTGGCTATAATGCAGGTCATTTTTAGGAATATCTCAGGAACGGTACGTCCTAGAGAACTGAGACCTGGTCTAAAACCTTCCCGGACACCTGATGTACCTGTGTGGCGAATTTGGTGAAGATCGGTCCAGTCGTTTGGTCGCGCATAAAGAACAGACAGATAGAAATATATATATATATATATATATAGAGAGAGAGAGAGAGAGAGAGAAATAGCATAATTTGGCAACTTGGCCATGTTTTTGGTGGAGATTGATTGAACAGCTCATTAGCTAACAGCTATGTTATGCTTTGGTTAACTTTGGGTTTGCAAAATAATATGTAGATAAAAAGTTGGAAAATCCAGTAGATATGATTCATAATATATAGACAATGGGGCAAATTTGCTAAAGACTGGCACTTGATACTCTCTGTAACCTGTGAAGAGGTCACTGTGCAGGGAAGGGGAAGATCTCAGCTCTGTCTATTATTTGTCAGTGGTACAATACTTTTTATTTGCTTCCAGATCTAGGAGATATATTTCACTGTAATCATTGCCTCTGATAATAGAATGACTACTGAAACGTTATACCTACAAAACAAGAAGTGTGAACCAACTATGGTGGTCAGTTGCCAATTAAATTAATATAGATAGTGATTTTAAAAAAGCGCCACTTTCTAAGCAATAGGATATTTTTGACCAAACATTCCCTTTTGGATCACTTCTGCCAACAGAGTTCATCTAACCTACTTTGTGTCTCCAAGGTTAGTTTTCACTGAGCTATATACAGTGCCGTCATGTAATAAACCTTGGCTCCCCTTGTCAAACGGCATATTGTACTCCATTTTCTAAGTAAATAGAATTGAACACCTTAGGGGAATGAACTGCAATAGTACAGGTGAATATAAAAAACCTGAAATATACAGTAATGTGTGTATATATATATATATATATATATATATACACACACATCGAGAGAGATGCCTCTTACTACTCCATCTCCTAAACCACCATTTTCTAAATCTATTTTGAGAGATGAGATCATGACAATACACTGCCGCCCCATTCATTCTCCATGAAAATACTGGAGTTAGACAATATGCCCCAGAATTGGTATTTTATGGGGAATGCAAGTATGTAATAAAATAGACATATCAGTAGGAGAGCTGACAGGTCCTCTTTAGAAAAGGCAAGGCTAAATTTAGAAAACAGCGTCTAAAAAATGCTAACAAAAGCTCCATCAGTGTCAAGGACATGAAGGAACGTTTAGCTTCTGGCTGAGTATCGGCATAGCAGCCCTACTGTTTAGTGTTTTATGGAAACCTGATTGGCATACAGTATTAGTATCCTAATCTGCGGTCTGCTGAAAGAAGGTTGAATACCTAGGCCACTTTCACACTTGTGTATTTTGCATTGGTATTTGTAAGTCTAAACCAGGAGTGGAACATAAGCAGGATAGGGGACATTTATCAAGCTTGCCGTTTTCCACGCTGGTCTTGATTCACCCTGCACCGCCGGAGGATGTGCACAGCTCTAATAGATTTGGCATATACTTTCGCTGGCCATGCGACAGTCTAAAATTTACAGCAGCCTCATAGCTGCCCTAGGTTTCTGTCTTTATTCACACCAGAACACTTGTGACTAAATGTGGCGGACCTGCAGTGACACCCCCTTCTCACCATCGCCACGCCCCTTTTTCTTGCCACTTTTAAAAAGTGGTGTGAAGCATGAAAAGTCACAGATTTTGTGACAAAATCTGCAACATTATTATGTCACAAAAGTGGCATAAGTAGAACAGTAGATGCCCCATGAAAACATCAGATTTGCACCTTTTCTGTGTTTTGAATCTGCTCCTGGATTCATCTTACAAATACTGATCCAAAATACTGACCAAAATAATAGCACGTGAAAATAGTCTTGAGTTACTATGTACAGAGGAAACATTACTGAAAGAATAAAACACACATTAGGCTTTGGGGTTTTGTTGTAGCCAGGGGCACTGGAAATATTGTGCGGATAGAGTACAGAATAGATTATAATCAACACATATAAAAAAAAAATGCTAAAGAAAAAACACAGATTTGAATCAGATACAAAAAATATTCATGATTTCCTGAGCTGTGATTTCGGGTGTTACGAAGTACTGACAGCCACAAAACCAGATCTTGCAGACAATAAGGCTACGTTCACACAACGACAATTGTTGCGTGACAAAAAGTCACACTATTGTCGCGCAACAATTTTTATAATGGGAGTCTATGGTGTCGCATTGCGACATGCTGCGACTGCGACACGACAGTCGGAAAAAATCCATCCGGGATGTTGCACGTGCGACACCACCATAGACTCCCATTATAAAAATTGTTGCGCGACATTAATGTGACATCAATGTCGCGCTACAAATGTTGCAGTGTAGTGGTTCCCGATTCGCGCGACAATTGTCGACGTGTGAACGTAGCCTAAGTGTTTCGCAATGATAAAAAGTAATGGGGGCATTGTATTTGTGCCATGCAAAGGTTAACATTTTTTTCTTTTAAATAAAGGGGTTGTCCTTTGTTTTATATTGAAGACCTATCCTTATCAATATCACATTGGGGGAGGGGGCGATTCCTGACACTCCTGCTGGTCAGAAGTTTGAAGAGAATGCAGCACTCATAGGAGCACTGCTTTCTCTTCATTGTTTACTTGCTCGCCATCGCAACCGCATCGGTGAGCCACCCCATTCATTTCAGTGGGATGGCTCCTACCTGTTCACTTGAATAGGAAGGAGACGTTTCATTGAAGTTGGGGTTGATGGAGCAGTTGGGATAACACCTGATCACCACTGCTTTCTCTTTAAAATGCTGATCGGCGGGTGTGCCAAGAGTCGGACCTCCACTGATATGATATTGATGACCTATCCTGAGGATAGTAATCCAAAGGCAATAAATCCGCAGCACTCCTCCAGTTGCAGTACAATTTGGGTACCGTATTGTTTTGGACTTTTTCCATTTTGGGATATGTAGTGCTGCTTAGGAAGAATTTGCCTATCCTGAGGATAGGTCATGATTTAAAAAACATGAAGATATAATTTGACAAGGGGTTCCTTGGTATTTGACAAGTCTAGAAAAGTTGAATTGGGGAAACTGAGATATGCCATTGCTGCATAGTATGTATCCATTCTTCCCAAGCTGTTTATTCTCAGTGGACATCCACATTTGGTACACATACCTTCAAAGTGCATTTGCCATTGAAATGGGTTTATCTGAAAAAGCCTTTAAATAATGTAAATTAATATATATACATTAGGATGTAAATGACCCTAATCCCAAGTCACCCCAAGCATTTCTTCTGCACCTGTATACAGCTATATACACATATAGACACTCTTGTAATGGTCCCTACTGCTTGTACACAGGTGAAGGGTATTATGCCTGTACAAGAGGGGTGCTTATAGGTCCTCTTTCCATAAATATCCAGACAATATGAGTATGAATTTAATAAACTTCTTAACTGCTAGATAAAGATTTACCACAAAGTACATGTTTCTCAATACTTTAATTCACATCACATCTCGTTTTCCATCATGGAGCTTTTGTGATGGCTCATCTGTACTGGTTGCATACTGGTAATGATCTAGCGACTGAGAGATCATTCTATCTTTTCCTCTGTGGCACACATATGTGAGGATGACGAGAGCGCGTGTAACCTGCTTTACATACACATCGGAAGGACCCTATTGTGTTAATACAGCGGCTGTTTTTGCAGAGAGCTCCTCTTGGATTCTTTTGTCTGCATTCATCCAGATCTATGAAATGAAGCAAATTCAAAAAATGACAAAACTGTGGGAAGGCTGTATTACTACAGAATAGCGCTTTTCATAACTTTCCACATTCTGGCCTTAGGGTACTTTCACACTGGGGTTTTGGATTCCGTCTGTGAGATCCGTTTCAGGGCTCTCACAAGCGGACCAAAACAGATCAGTTCAGCCCCAATGCATTCTGAATGGATAAGGATCCGTTAAGAATGCATCAGTTCGGCTCCATTCTGCTTCTATTCTGTTTTGGAGGCGGACACCAAAACACAGCACCAAAACGGATCTGTTTTGAATTACAATGTAAGTCAATGGGGACGGATCCGTTTTCAATGACAAAATATGGTGCATTTGAAAACGGATCCGTTCCCCTTTGACTTTCAATGTAATTCAAAACGGATCCGTTTTGGACTTTGTCGTTTTTCTTTTAACCAATGCAAACGTATCCGTTCTGAACGGATACAAACGTTTGCATTATAGGTGCGGATCCGTCTGTGCAAATAAACAGACGGATCCGCACGAATGCAAGTGTGAAAGTACCCTTATCCGTTAGTGCTGTTTTATTAAATGCAGCCATTCATACCATTTTAGCACAGGATGTAAGATTTGTAATAAAAAATCAGTATAAAGCACAAAGGAGGCTGTAAAAATCCATATGCAGGATATATGACATGAGTCGATACTGTTTTATAACTGTGCACTGCCTTTATTTTGGAAATGTATAATAAAACATACAATTGGAAAAAAAAAATCCATATGCATGTAAGCTCCCCTCAGTTTCAGGAGGCAAACAACATTTTATTCTTTAACACTAGAGGGAGCTCTGTGTCAGAAAAAAGCAACTCCAACACCCATAGAGATATACAGTACTATGGAGTTAATCCACACAGTATTGTGGATTTGAAGGGGTTGTCATAGATCAAGAATAAAATGGGGGGGTGGGGCTGTTGCATGAAATAATAAAGAACAACCATCATCCACTTGATAAATTCCCTGCTACTCCAGATCTTCAGTGTCCTCCACCGGACTTTGTCTACTGCTACAGCGGAGATGTCACATTGACACTCGTGACCACTGCAGTCAATCACTAACCTGCACCACAGTAAACAAGACCAGCAAGAGTGAAAAAATACAAAAAAGGCAATTGGCAGTTACACATGACCTGCATTGTGGTTTATGACAGCAGAGTCGCTTGTGACCTGTTACCAAAATCCAGAAGTGTTGGGATTTTTTTGCAGTCATGTTTTGGGAGGTTATATGTTCAAGGGTGACCCCACTGACAATCTATGGAGGCAGTGTTGCAATAGGACATTGCGATCTTCTTGTCACATGGCTCATGTTGCTCTTTAGCAATAGCCTAATAGATGTGTTACCCTGAAAAGCAATAATGCTTCAGAACACTAAGGGCCTTTTTGTACCATAATTATCATTCCTAATAGTTGCTCATTCTAAATGCGCTGGTTATCTCCTGACAAGCAAAACACTTGTTTGTCTGTGATTATATTTTTTATGTGGCCCATAAATTGATTATTTGCTGGCAGCGCATTGTGCTATGTGAACAGGGATCTGCTGCTGGGAAACAATGCAGCTATCATTTCTGCTCAACAATCAGGCAATGACAGGGAATGAATGGTTAATTCCCAAGCATTGCCTATGCATTGACAGATGTAAAGGCAGGGTCGGACTGGCCATACAGCCTACAGGGGAAGTGGGTGGCCGATGCCCAGGAGGCCTCCTGTCTAATCCTCAAGACAGCCAGCCAGGTAAGTAATGATCTGACAACTGTATTGCCATCCTGAGTCAGCTGGATCAGGAGGACCGAACATGGCAGCTGACGCTGGCCACCACAGAGGGGCAGTTACTGAGAAGTATTTTGGGCTGCTGGGGCATTATTTTGTTATGCACTGTGGCATTCGGTTCTGCTAGGGCAATATATTGTGCTGCACTGTGGTATTTGGCTCTACTCGGTGGTATTATGTGGCGCACTATAGTAATGCTGGCCTCGCCTACTTGTGTTGGCCCTACCTTCTGTCAATTTGGACCTGCCTACAACATGGAGCCTCTTTTAGCCTTTTTCCAGCGACACTTTAAGTTCCCTGTCTAACCCTGTATAAAGGGGCCTTAAAATGACACTGTACTTTCAGTAAAATTTTGATATGTCATAGGGACATATCAAAAGTTTAGATCGATAGGGATCTGAGCACTGGGACCCCGACCAATCTCTCGCTCTCTCCTCATTGCATTAAATGGGAGTGTGGCAGGTCCATAGATTTTCTATTGAGTTCATCTTGCTTTCTGTCCTGCAATGAGGAGAGAGAACATTCTAAGCAGGGGCGGATTGGCCATAGACCTTATAGGGAAATTTCTGATGCCCAGGGGGCTGCCTGAGCCCTCCTCACAGCCGGCCCCTGGAAGTTTTTGGGGATGTATTTTGTGCTGCTGGCAGCAATATTTTGTGATGGACTGTTGCATTTGGCTCTGTTGGGGTGGTATAATGTGCCACAATATGGTATTACTGGCCATGCCTAATTGTGCTGGCTCTGCCTTCCATCAATTTGGTGACTACAAAACGGGGCCACTTTTTTCCAGGGCAACTTTAACCACTTCAGCCCCCCTAGCTTAAACACCCTTAATGACCAGGCCACTTTTTACAATTCCGCACTACACTACTTTCACCGTTTATTGCTCCGTCATGCAACTTACCACCCAAATGAATTTTACCTCCTTTTCTTCTCACTAATAGAGCTTTCATTTGGTGGTATTTCATTGCTGCTGACATTTTTACTTTTTTTGCTATTAATCAAAAATTACCGAAATTTTTGCAAAAAATGACATTTTTCACTTTCTGCTGTAAAATTTTTCAAAAAAACTACATTTCTATATAAATTTTCTCTAAATTTATTGTTCTACATGTCTTTGATAAAAAAATCCAATAAGTGTATATTTATTGGTTTGGGTAAAAGTTATAGCGTTTACAAACTATGGTGCAAAAAGTGAATTTCGGCATTTTGAAGCAGCTCTGACTTTCTGAGCGCCTGTCATGTTTCTTCAGGTGCTAGAATGTCAGGAAAGTATAAATACCCCCAAATTACACCATTTTAGAAAGAAGACACCCCAAAGTATTCGCGGAGGGGCTTGGTGAGTTCATGTATCATTTCATTTTTTTCACAAGTTAGCGGAAAATGACACTTTCTGAGAAAAAAAAAAAAAAAGTTTCAATTTCTGATAACTTCTGGCAAAAAAAAAAAATCTCAGACGGACTCACTATGCCCCTCAGTGAATACCTTGGGGTGTCTACTTTCCGAAATGGGGTCATTTGTGGGGTGTGTTTACTGTTCTGGCATTTTGGGCGGGGCTAAATTGTGAGCCGCCATGTAAAACCTAAAGGTACTCGTTGGAATTTGGGCCTCTTTGCACTCAGGCTGCAAAAAGTGTCACTCATGTGGTATCGCCGTACTCAGGAGAAGTAGGGCAATGTGTTTTAGGGTGTATTTTTACATACACCCATGTTGGAGTGAGAGAAATATCTCTGTAAATTGTCAACTTTGTATAAAAATTTTTAAAAGTTGTCGTTTACAGAGATATTTTTCACACAAAGTATGGGTATATATAAAAATACACCCCAAAACACATTGCCCTACTTCTCCTGAGTACGGCGATACCATGTGTGCCACTTTTGCAGCCTGAGTGCAAAGGCCCTAAAACCAATGAGTACCTTTAGGATTTCACAGGGCATTTTTACGCATTTGGATTCCAGACTTCTTCTCACGCTTTAGGGGCCCCTAAAATGCCAGGGCAGTATAAATACCCCACATGTGACCCCATTTTGGAAAGAAGACACCCCAAGGTATTCTGTGAGGGGTATGGTGAGTTCATGTAAAATTTTATTTTTGTCACAAGTTAGTGGAATATGAGACTTTGTAAAAAACAAAATTAAAAAAACAAAAAAACAATTTCCGCTGACTTATGCCAAAAATAAAAATTCTGTGGACTCACCATGCCCCTCACAGAATACCTACGGGTGTCTTCTTTCCAAAATGGGGTCACATGTGGGGTATTTATACTCACCTGGCATTTTAGGGGCCCCTAAAGTGTGAGAATCCAAATGCATAAAAATGGCCTGTGAAATCCTAAAGGTACTCATTGGTTTTAGGGCCCCTTGGCACCCAGGCTGCAAAAAGTGTCACACATGTGGTATCGCCGTACTCAGGAGAAGTAGGGCAATGTGTTTTGGGGTGTATTTTACATATACCCATGCTGCGTGTGAGAAATATCGCTGTAAACGACAACTTTTTAAATTTTTTATTCAAAGTTGTCAATTTACAGAGATATTTCTCTCACCCAGTATGGGTATATGTAAAATACACCCCAAACACATTGCCCTACTTCTCCTGAGTACGGCGACTACCACATGAGTGACACTTTTGCAGCCAAGATGCGCAAGGGCCCTAAACCAATGAGTACCTTTTAGGAGGGCATTTTACGCATTTTTCTTCTCACGCTTTAGGGCCCCTAAAATGCCAGGGCAGTATAAATACCCACATGTGACCTCATTTTGGAAAGAAGACACCCCAAGGTAATCCGTGAGGGGCATGGCGAGTTCATAGAAGATTTTTTTGGCACAAGTTAGTGGAAATTGATTTTTATTGTTTTTCTCACAAAGTCTCCCTTTCCGCTAACTTTTGACAAAAAGTTTAATTTTTCATGGACTCATTATGCCCCTCAGCGAATACCTTGAGGTGTCTTCTTTCCAAAATGGGGTCACATGTGAGGTATTTATACTGCCCTGGCATTTTAGGGGCCCTAAAGCGTGAGAAGAAAAATGCGTCAAAATGCCCTCCTAAAGGTACTCATTGGTTTTAGGGCCCCTTGCGCATCTTGGCTGCAAAAAGTGTCACTCATGTGGTATCGCCGTACTCAGGAGAAGTAGGGCAATGTGTTTTGGGGTGTATTTTTATATATACCCATGCTGGGTGAGAGAAATATCTCTGTAAATTGACAACTTTGAATAAAAAAATTTAAAAAGTTGTCGTTTACAGCGATATTTCTCACACACAGCATGGGTATATATAAAAATACACCCCAAAACACATTGCCCTACTTCTCCTGAGTACGGCGATACCACATGAGTGACACTTTTGCAGCCAAGATGCAAAGGGGCCCTAAACCAATGAGTACCTTTAGGATTTCACAGGACATTTTTACGCATTTGGATTTTCACGCTTTAGGACCCCTAAAATGCCAGGGCAGTATAAATACCCCACAAGTGACCCCATTGTGGAAAGAAGACACCCCAAGGTATTCCGTGAGGGGCATGGCGAGTTCACAGAAAAAAAATTTGGCACAAGTTAGCGGAAATGGTATTTTTTTTTTTTTTTTTTTTACAGTCTCACATTCCACTAACTTGTGACAAAAATAAAATTTTGCATGAACTCACCATACCCCTCACGGAATACCTTGGGGTGTCTTCTTTCTAAAATAGGGTCACTTGTGAGGTTTTTCCACTGCCCTGGCATTTGAGGGGTCTCCGCAATCATTACACGTATGGCCAGAATTAGGAGTTTTGCGATTCTCCTTATATTGACCATACGGGTAATGAGAATTTTTCCGTTCAGCCTCTGCGCTGAAAGAAAAAATGAACGTCACAGATTTTTCCATTCACATTGATCAATGTGGATGAAAAAATCTCTAAAAATGTGCAAAAAAAAGAGGAAAAGCTATAAAGCTGCGATCGCTAAGGGACCCTAAGGCCTCATTCAAGCGTCCGCAATTCTGTTCCGCAAAATTTTGCGGAACAGAAATGTGGATACATTCAATTCTATGGGGACAGACTTTGTCCCGCTCGGATCCGTAATTGCGGATCCGTAGTGAAGATCCGCAAAAGTATAGAACATGTCCTATTCTTGTCCGCAATTGCGGACAAGAAAAGGCATTTTCTATATAGTTCTGGCAATGTGCGGATCCGCAAAATGCGGAAAGCACATTGCTGGTGTCCGTGTTTTTGCGGATCCGCGGATTTGCGGATCCGTGGATCCGCAAAACACATGCGGACATCTGAATGAGCCTTACAGGGGTGATCAGTGACAGGGGGTGACAGGGGGTGATCAGGGGGTGACATGGGAGATCAGGGGTTAATCAGTGACAGGGGGTGGTGGGTGGGTGGGGGCGGTGGGGGGGTTGTGTGGTGATTGGTGCACTTTGATATTTTTCTCTGGTGGTCCCAAGCAAAGGGACCACCAGAGAAGCGGGCAGCAAGCAGATCAGACGCTGTTCACAGAACAACGTCTGATCTGCGATTTTTTCTGCCATATACAGCCTGCCAGCGCACGATCGGCGCTGGCAGGCTGTAGTATAACTACATGCGAGCGCGCCGATGGCGCGCATTGCGCATGTGCGGGCGCGTCCTCGCGTCATCTCGCGTCTCGCGAGATGACGCGCCGATGCGTCCGATCAGAGCTACAGGGCCGCCGCCAGGACGCAATCCTGCGTGCGGCGGTCCTGTAGCGGTTAAAGGGGTTGTCCCACGAAAAATATTTTACAGTTTTCAAACCAGCACCTGGATCGGAATACTTTTGTAATTGCATGTAATAAAAAATTTAGCATAGCCACTGAGTTATTCAATAAAATATATCTGTATAGTGCAACTTAATTTCTTATTTCCTTGACCTGCTCATTA
The DNA here is from genome assembly GCA_033119425.1 of Bufotes viridis. Classification (NCBI taxonomy): domain Eukaryota; kingdom Metazoa; phylum Chordata; class Amphibia; order Anura; family Bufonidae; genus Bufotes; species Bufotes viridis. The sequence goes on from CM065598.1 coordinate 62,712,770, forward strand.
AGAAGGCCGCACATGCTCAGTTTCATCTTTCAACTGCCTCCTGAGCTGTGATAGGGAGAGCTGAGACACGCCCCCATAGCTGCAACAGAAAAGACACACCCCCTGAGCTTTTAGCTTGATATAAATCTAGCAGAGCAATGAATGTGGAGATCTCTGGACCCATGTGAGGTACAGGGCTGGTTCTAGCTTTGTTAGAAAGAGATTGTCATGTCTGATTTAAATTTTTTACATTATTCATGGTATAACCCCTTCAAGTTCCCAGTCCGCCCGTGGTGCTAAGCGAGCTCTTCCCTGACCTCGTTCTAGAGGTCGGTGGGGATCTCAGCACCCAGATGCCAACTGATCTAAACGTACAGAACAATGAAACAGAAATGTGACTCACCATTGCAGCGTGTTCTAGTTATGTCCAATTGGAAGCCACTCTGGCACTCACATGAGACCCCATGAGGACCTCTAACACAACGGCCATTGACACAATGACACTCCTCAGAGAGCTCTTCTGAGCTCTCACCATCTAGAAGGGGAGAAGAAAATGACGTGTTAGAAAACAACTAAGGATGGAATTAGGCTTGGATCAACCAGTGTTGTTCTGCTGCATTATAGGAGTGCTGAACCAGCACATTATTGAGCCAAATGGTGTTAGACGGATCCGTTTGGTGCTGCCCTATTTCTCCCATATTATTGACAGAATCTGCAACCAAGGCCCCTGATGGAGCCTCTGACGTAAATGTGAATAAAGCCTTAGTGTAGTATCTTATATGTGGTAGAGCCTCAAGCAGGCTGTTCTGGTGGAGAACAGCCTTCTGGAGTCCTCCAGATCCAGCATTCCCAAACTACAGCCTGCCAGGACACCCAGCCTCATATGTGAAACTACCTTTAGGGCTCATGTACACGACCGTATTTACTTCCGTTCCATTTTTTGTGCGGCCCGTATGCGGAACCATTTACTTTAAAGGGGCTGTAGAAAATACGGAAGTTACTCCATGTGCATTCCATTTCCGTTTGTCCGCAAAAAAGTAGTGCATGTCCTATTATTGTCTGCAAATCACGGTCCGAGGCCCTATTCAAGTCAATGGATCTGCAAAAAATACGGAACGCACACAGAACACATCCGTATGCCATGCGTATTTCATGCGTATTTTGCGGATCCATACTGTAGAAATGCTATGCCCAGCCCATATTGCTCATGTGTTTGGCGATTAATAAGTTACTGTTTCCGATCCGCAAAAAACGGATCGCATACGGAAACCATACGGATATGTTTTGTGAAATAGCGGAACGGAAGAGTACTTAAATTAGAGAAAAAAAACTCAGATGCGGAAAAACGTACCACTAAACAACAACGGTCGTGTGCATGAGCCCTTAGTTGTAAGAATCACAGCAACACTGAGGGAAAAATAACAGGTGAAGAAAAGTTTTTGCAATTGAGTTAATATAATAGAAAATTGTTTAGAAAGTTATTTATCATTAAATGTTTTCTATTTGGCCTAGTTTGCATAATTAGAGAGAAAATTATATATATTATCTTTCTCTATTATCTAACTGTGCAATACTATTTCAAGTTTTAAAGAAAATCTGTTACCAGATTTTACAGTACAAACTGCATACATTATAAACAACTTAAAGGGGTTGTCCAGGCTTTTTCTATTGATGACCTATCTAGGTAATATCAGATTTACGGGGGTGCGACACTCGACACCCCCACTGATCAGCTGTATGAGGAGAAGGTGTGCGCTGTGTGCACGTGCTGTCTTCCTTCTCCCTTCTTACTCTGCTGCTGCTTTGCAATAGACATAGCGGTAGCAGGAAGAGAGACGTAACGTGCACACTGTGCCCGCCATCTCGTTATACAGCTGATCGGCAAGGGTGCCGGGTATTGGACCGCCGCCGATCTGATATTGATGACCTATCCTCAGGATAGGTCATCAATAAAAAAAGCCCGGACAATTAAAGGGGTATTCAAGTTAGATTAAGTTATCCCCTATCCTACCACTGGGACCCCAATCAGTCTAAGGCGCCTTTCACACGAGTGAGTTTTCCGTGCGGGTGCAATGCGTGACGTGAACGCATAGCACCCACACTGAATCCTGACCCACTTATTTCAATTGGTCTGTGTACATAAACTTTTTTTTTCACGCATCAGTTCTGCGTTGCGTGAAAAACGCAGCATGTTCTAAATTCTGCGTTTTTCACGCAGCCCTGGCCCCATAGAAGTTAATGCCCCCCATTTGAAAATCGCATTGCATCCGCAAGCAAGTGCGGATGCAATGCGTTTTTCACTGATGATTGCTAAGAGATGTTTGTAAACCTTCAGTTTTGTATCACATGCCCCTTAGTGTGCACTGTGGAGTCTTCTCCCCTCACATTGGTAAATATTTATGCTCCTAACAAATCCCCCATTCGCTTCCTGAATATAACGATGAGGAAAATCAAAAAAATCCAAAAAGGGCCCTTGCTATTATGTGGAGACTTCAATATAACTCCTGATGCCTCCATTGACTCCACAGGGAAAGGCAGGGTGCCTCCCCCAACATTACACAAGTGGTTATACACCAACTTATTGTACGATACGTTTCGATGTCTTAATGCATGTTACCGTGTATTCTCCCCGCCACAGATCGTTTACTAGAATTGATCTTGCCTTGGTAGACAGGAGTTTATTATCTAGGGTAACATCCGCTCAGATAGGAGTAGCCTCATGGTCAGATCACGCACCAATTTACTGCCACCTGTCACTCTTCCAGAACTCTCAACCCCCCAGAAAATGGAGGAACAATGTTTATCTGCTTAAGCATCTGACTTATAGGTCGCAAATAGCTTCCCACTTAGCTGAGTATTTCGCGATTAATAACGCTTGCATTATAAAAAACTTAAAGAACAGAAACTTACCTCATTGTTGATAGACATACGGGAGGCAGAAAATAAATTAAAATTGAATCCCTCCCTGGACCTCCATAGAACAATAATGTCCCTTAGACATGAGGTTCATGCAGTGTTACAAAGCGATTACGATAGATCACTGACCGGGTATCGAAGAATATACTACAACTCTTTTAACAAACCTAGCAGATTGATGGCACGAAAGGTTAAACCCCTGCTCCAAAAAAAACAATATCCCTTATATACTAGACAGGGATGGCTCAACTAAACTTTCGCACCCAAGCGATATTGCCAATGCCTTTCAAAAATACTACTCCAAGCTATATAACCTAGCCGAAGACCCCCTAACCCCGCAACCAACTCAAGAAGGGATTACTTCCTTCTTAAATGAAATATCACTTCCTAGACCAAATATTGGAGCTGAATGCCCCGGTATCTGAAGCAGGAGTGAAGTCAGCGATAAAATCTTTTTGTGCTAACAAAGCTCCTGGCCCCGATGGGTACTCCAATGTATTATCAAACTTTTTCTTCTTCCCCAACTCCATATCTCACTTCTATGTTTAACCGCTTGCCGAACGCATGGATGAGTCCAGGCGGGGGCAAGTTTGTTCCTCCTGGACGCATCCGTGCGTCATCTCGCGAGAGGCGAGATTTGGTGTGAACGCGTGCACGTTCACAGCAGAGCGCAGCTCTGCAGTAATACTACAGCCTGCCAGCGATGATCAATCGCTGGCAGGCTGTAAATGTAAAATAAATTTGATCAAAGAGGTATATCAGACGCTGTTTTGTTAACAGCGTCTGATATACCTGCTACCTGGTACCTGCTACCCCCTCACTTTATAACCACTATTAACCCCTTGTTAACCCCTGATCACCCCATATAGACTCCCTGATCACCCCCCTGTCACTGATCAGCCCCCTGTAAGGCTCTATTCACATGTCCATATGTGTTTTGCGGATCCGCTGGTCCCTTATCACCACCAGTTAGTTAGCCCACCGCACCGCAGTCACTGATTTTGGCAGAGATTTTTTCATCCACATTGATCGATGCGAATGAAAAAATCTGTGCCGTTCATATTTTTTCTTTTTTCAGCCCAGAGGCCGAACGGAAAAAAAAAATCTCATTACCCGTATGCTCAATATAAGGAGAATCGCAGAAACTCCTAATGCTGGCCATACGTGTAATGATTGCGGAGACCCTCAAATGCCAGGACAGTATAAATACCTCACATGTGACCCCATTTTAGAAAGAAGACACCCCAAGGTATTCCGTGAGGGGTATGGTGAGTTCATGTAAAATTTTATTTTTTGTCACAAGTTAGTGGAATATGAGACTTTGTAAGAAAAAAAATAAATAAATATCAATTTCCGCTAACCTGTGCCAAATTTTTTTTTTCTGTGAACTCACCATGCCCCTCACGGAATACCTTGGGGTGTCTTCTTTCCAAAATGGGGTCACATATGGGGTATTTATACTGCCCTGGCATTTTAGGGGTCCTAAAGCGTGAGAATCCAAATGCGTAAAAATGCCCTCTGAAATCCTAAAGGTATTCATTGGTTTTAGGGCCCCTTTGCGCATCTTGGCTGCAAAAAAGTGTCACACATGTGGTATCGCCGTACTCAGGAGAAGTAGGGCAATGTGTTTTGGGGTGTATTTTTACAAATACCCATACTGGGTGAGAGAAATATCGCTGTAAACGACAACTTTTTAATTTTTTTTATACAAAGTTGTCAATTTACAGCGATATTTCTCACACAAAGTATGGGTATATGTAAAAATACACCCCAAAACACATTGCCCAACTTCTCCTGAGTACGGAGATACCACAGTGACACTTTTTTGCAGCCTGGGTGCGCAGAGGGGCCCAAATTCCAACGAGTACCTTTAGCTTTTACATGGCTGCTCACAATTTAGCCTCACCCAAAATGCCAGAACAGTACAAACACCCACAAATGACCCCATTTTGGAAAGAAGACACCCAAGGTATTCGCTGAGGGGCATAGTGAGTCCATGAAAAATTTAACTTTTGTCACAAGTTAGCAGAAAGGAGACTTTATGAGAAAAAACAATAAAAAATCAATTTCCGCTAACTTGTGCCAAAAAAAAAAATCTTCTATGAACTCGCCATGCCCCTCACAGAATACCTTGGGGTGTCTTCTTTCCAAAATGGGGTCACATGTGGGGTATTTACACTGCCCTGGCATTTTAGGGGCCCTAAAGCGTGAGAATCCAAAATGCGTAAAAATGCCCTGTGAAATCCTAAAGGTACTCATTGGAATTAGGGCCCCTTTGCGCATCTTGGCTGCAAAAAAGTGTCACACATGTGGTATCGCCGTACTCAGGAGAAGTAGGGCAATGTGTTTTGGGGTGTATTTTTACATATACCCATACTGGGTGAGAGAAATATCGCTGTAAACGACAACTTTTTAATTTTTTTTATACAAAGTTGTCAATTTACAGCGATATTTCTCACACAAAGTATGGGTATATGTAAAAATACACCCCAAAACACATTGCCCAACTTCTCCTGAGTACGGCGATACCACATGAGTGACACTTTTTTGCAGCCTGGGTGCGCAAAGGGGCCCAAATTCCAACGAGTACCTTTAGCTTTTACATGGCTGCTCACAATTTAGCCCCGCCCAAAATGCTAGAACAGTAAACACACCCCACAAATGACCCCATTTTGGAAAGAAGACACCCCAAGGTATTCGCTGAGGGGCATAGTGAGTCCATGAAAAATTTAACTTTTTGTCAAAAGTTAGCAGAAAGGGAGACTTTATGAGAAAAAACAATAAAAATCAATTTCCGCTAACTTGTGCCAAAAAAAATCTTCTATGAACTCGCCATGCCCCTCACAGAATACCTTGGGGTGTCTTCTTTCCAAAATGGGGTCACATGTGGGGTATTTATACTGCCCTGGCATTTTAGGGGCCCTAAAGCGTGAGAAGCAAAATGCGTAAAAATGCCCTGTCCTAAAGGTACTCATTGGTTTTAGGGCCCCTTTGCGCATCTTGGCTGCAAAAAGTGTCACACATGTGGTATCGCCGTACTCAGGAGAAGTAGGGCAATGTGTTTGGGGTGTATTTTTACATATACCCATACTGGGTGAGAGAAATATCGCTGTAAATCGACAACTTTTTAATATTTTTTATACAAAGTTGTCAATTTACAGAGATATTTCTCACACCAAGCATGGGTATATGTAAAAATACACCCCAAAACACATTGCCCTACTTCTCCTGAGTACGGCGATACCACATGAGTGACACTTTTTGCAGCCTGGTGCGCAAAGGGGCCCAAATTCCAACGAGTACCTTTAGCTTTACATGGCTGCTCACACTTTAGCCTCACGCCCAAAATGCCAGAACAGTACAAACACCCCACAAGTGACCCCATTTTGGAAAGAAGACACCCCAAGGTATTCTGCTGAGGGGCATAGTGAGTCCATGAAAATTTAACTTTTTGTCAAAAGTTAGCAGAAAGGGAGACTTTATGAGAAAAACAATAAAAATCAATTTCCGCTAACTTGTGCCAAAAAAAATCTTCTATGAACTCGCCATGCCCCTCACAGAATACCTTGGGGTGTCTTCTTCCAAAATGGGGTCACATGTGGGGTATTTATACTGCCCTGGCAATTTAGGGGCCCTAAAGCGTGAGAAGAAAAATGCGTAAAAATGCCCTTCCTAAAGGTACTCATTGATTTTAGGCCCTTTAGCATCTTGGCTGCAAAAGTGTCACACATGTGGTATCGCCGTACTCAGGAGAAGTAGGGCAATGCTTTGGGGTGTATTTTTACATATACCCATGCTGGGTGAGAGAAATATCTCTGTAAATTGACAACTTTGTATACATTTTTTAAAAGTTGTCATTTACAGAGATATTTCTCACACCCAGCATGGGTATATGTAAAAATACACCCCAAAACACATTGCCCTACTTCTCCTGAGTACGGCGATACCACATGAGTGACACTTTTTGCAGCCAAGATGCGCAAAGGGGCCCTAAAACCAATGAGTCACTTTACAGAATATTTCTCAGCAGGGCATATGTACAGCATACTAGCCTCACTGCTTAAGCACTGGCCCCATAAATGCCTTTAGGGCAAGCAAGACTACATGACCCATATAACCACGAGTATTCTGGGGAAGACACTTATAGCGCATTTTGGATTCTCACGCTTTAGGGCCCTAAAATGCCAGGGCAGTATAAATACCCACATGTGACACCATTTTGGAAAGAAGACACCCCAAGGTATTCTGTGAGGGCATGGCAAGTTCACAGAAATTTTTTTTGGCACAAGTTAGCGGAAATTGTTTTTTTTTTTTTACAAAGTCTCATATTTCACTAACTTGTGACAAAAATAAAATTTTACATGAACTCACCATACCCCTCACAGAATACCTTGGGGTGTCTTCTTTCTAAATTGGGGTCACATGTGGGGTATTTATACTGTCCTGGCATTTTAGGGGCCCCTAAAGCGTGAGAAGAAGTCTGGAATCCAAATGCGTAAAAATGCCCTGTGAAATCCTAAAGGTACTCATTGGATTTAGGGCCCCTTGCGCATCTTGGCTGCAAAAAGTGTCACACATGTGGTATCGCAGTACTCAGGAGAAGTAGGGCAATGTGTTTTGGGGTGTATTTTTATATATACCCATACTTTGTGTGAGAAATATCGCTGTAAACGACAACTTTTAAATTTTTTTATACAAAGTTGTCAGTTTACAGAGATATTTCTCTCACCCAACATGGGTATATGTAAAAATACACCCCAAAACACATTTCCTACTTTTCCCGAGCACGGCGATACCACATGAGTGACACTTTTTGCAGCCTGGGTGCAAAGGGGCCTAAATTCCAACGAGTACCTTTAGCTTTTACATGGCTGCTCACAATTTAGCCCCGCCCAAAATGCCAGAACAGTAAATACACCCCACAAGTGACCCCATTTCGGAAAGTAGACACCCCAAGGTATTCACTGAGGGGCATAGTGAGTCCGTGGGAGATTTTTATTTTTTTGCCAGAAGTTAGCAGAAATGGAAACTTTATTATTTTTATTTTTTTCCTCAGAAAGTGTCATTTTCCGCTAACTTGTGAAAAAAAATGAAATGATACATGAACTCACCATGCCCCTCCGCAAATACTTTGGGGTGTCTTCTTTCTAAAATGGTGTCATTTAGGGGGTATTTATACTTTTCTGGCATTCTAGCACCTGAAGAAACATGACAGGCGCTCAGAAAGTCAGAGCTGCTTCAAAATGCCGAAATTCACTTTTTTGCACCATAGTTTGTAAACGCTATAACTTTTACCCAAACCAATAAATATATACTTATTGAATTTTTTTTTTATCAAAGACATGTAGAACAATACATTTTGTGAAAAATGTATATAGAAATGTAGTTTAAAAAAAATAAAAATTACAACAGAAAGTGAAAAATGTCATTTTTTTGCAAAAATTTAGGTAATTTTTGATTAATAGCAAAAAAAGTAAAAATGTCAGCAGCAATGAAATACCACCAAATGAAAGCTCTATTAGTGAGAAGAAAAGGAGGTAAAATTTATTTGGGTGGTAAGTTGTATGGCGGAGCAATAAACGGTGAAAGTAGTGTAGTGCAGAATTGTAAAAAGTGGCCTGGTCATTAAGGGTGTTTAAGCTAGGGGGGCTGAAGTGGTTAATGCCGTCTTGGCTGGGGACAACTTCCCATTGGAGATGCTACAAGTCGTTATAGTTACAATACCGAAACCTGGGAAACCGCCCGACTTTCCTGCTAACTTCCGCCGCATATCCTTGTTGAATAGTGATGTAAAATTGTACGTCAAGCTGATTTCCCACAGATTGCTTAAAGTTCTCCCACATCTAATTCACAATGACCAGGTCGGCTTTACAAAAGGAAGGCAAGCTCCAGACGGCACACAACAAATTTTGGGACTCATGGGTAAAGTGGCTGTCTTTCGGACGCCTTCTCTGCTCCTCACCCAGGACGCAGAGAAGGCATTTGACCGCATCCACTGGGGTTTTGCTTTCGCAACCCATAACAAATTCGACTTCAAGGGCCCAATCCTCCAAGCAATACAAGCCCTTTATTTCCGCCCCTCAGCTCAAGTTTTAGTTAATGGCACCTTTTCTCTCCCGTTTAATATCACCAATGGCACGCGCCAAGGGTGCCCTCTCTTCCCTCTCTTATTTTAATGATAATGGAGCCACTTGCTGAAAAGATCAGAATGTCACTAGACATTAAAGGCATCCCAGCGGGCCATCGCCAACACAAAGTAGGTCTATTTGCTGACGATGTCATTTTGACGTTGACAGACCCATTGTCTTCCCTGAGAGCAGCATATAACATAATTCAGCAATTTGGAGCAGTATCATACTATAAAATCAATGCTTCCAAGTCCCAAATTCTGGCCCTCCAAATCCCAGATAAACTGAGACGAGATATAGCCAATGAGCTCCCATTTCAATGGGCGCAGTCATCCGTAACATACCTCGGAATACAGCTATACTGGCCCCTATCCAACTTAATCCCGTGCAATTATGACCCACTATATCGCCAAATTCAAAAAGAATTAGAACAGTGTACCAAAGTGGAGCTCACCTGGATTGGGCGTATGACCATATACAAAATGATGGTTTTACCTATAATATTGTATTATTTTCGCTGTCTAGCGATCCCGTTGCTGAACACCCTGTTAGCTAAGTTTCAAAAACAACTGTTATCCTTTATATGGAAAAACAGTATACACAGAGTAGCGGCATCTATCATCTACTCTCAAAGAGAACATGGAGGGATGGGGGTACCCAACCTCCGTCATTTCTATACCGCTACACTAATTAAGCAGATGAGATACTGGACGACAGGAACTAATGCTGTGAGTTGGCCGTCAGTAGAAAAAGATATTAATGGGGGTAGAGACATTATCTCCTTGCTATGGGTCCATGCACTTGATGCTAAATTCCCCCCCTCGAGCGCCTTGACACTCAAAGCAACAGCACAAAGCTGGAAAACTATTCTAAATAAAACCCAAACTTATGCCTCAAGAAAGGAGGTCCCAAACCCAATTGACATTTTGGAATATCTTATTCCAGATATTTCCACGTCCTTCTGGAGAACTAGAGGAATCCGTACCATAAAAGGCTTTTATGAGGGAGAGGAAATTTGTCCCTTTTCCCAAATACAAGCCTTGTTTGCTGTTTCTACCACAAAACAGTATGACTATATGACAATCATATGTTCCATCTCCCCTATATGACTTCCTCCTCCATCCAAAGGGAGACATAATAGTCCCTACCAGAACATTGTATAGAATGGCATCTAATTTAACCCTCTTTAAAAAGAGATCCAACATATTAAATTGGGAAAAAGACCTTCAACACTCGTTTGCCGACAAAGAATGGTAAACAGCGATTTCTTATTCTCTCAAAGCCACCGCCTCCTCTAACCTCCATGAATGTCATCTTAAACTACTTACTCTATGGTATTGCACCCCGGCTAGACTCTGTCAATTTTTTCCGAATGTAGAAAACAAATGCTGGAGATGTCAGGGGACCTCCGCAAACCTACTGCATATATTCTGGTTATGTCCCACCATCCAACCTTATTGGGGTACGGTAGAAAAGTTAATTCAAGATACGACTAATTTAACCCTTTCACTGAGCCCAGAGTTGGCCCTTCTTTCCTTGGGCATAGAAAAAAAATCCCCTACAGACTTAGGAAATTGGTGTGCCATATTTTACTGACGGCCAAACTACTAATAGCTAAAAGTTTGAAAAAAACCCACTGCTCCTCCGGTGGACGATGTTTCGGATCTAGTGTCAACTCACTGTATATATGAAAAAATAACAGCAATACAAAGGATTGACCATTTCATTTCAGAAATCCTGGTCTACATGGTTAGCGCGTTTTCCCATACCCTCTATGCAAACCTTTTAACTTAGGTATGCTTACAGCCCATCGATCCCTTGTCAATACAGATATTATGTGGAGCCTTCATTATGCTATATACATATATAGGTGCTTATGTTCATTGTTATTCTCTGCTGCTCTTTGTCAAACATGAACATGGTTCTATGCTCGACAAGTCGACTATTTCCCTTTTTAGATGGAAACATATCTCATAGTACCAGGTTGGCAGCACCTGAGCAGGTGCCCTGGTACCCTTCGTTTTGATGTAAAGCCATGTAAGAAATATGTTTTCTTCTTATTTTTGCAATGTATCATACTTGTCTTAGGTGGCTGCGTTTTGGTGTCCGTCTCACAAAACTGAGCCAAACGGATCTGTCCTGACACACAATGTAAGTCAATAGGGACGGATCTGTTTTCACTGACACTGTCTGGCACAATAGAAAACTGACCCGTCCCCCATTGACTTTCAATGGTGTTCAAGAGGGATCCGTTTTGGCTATGTTAAAGATAATACAAATGGATCCGTTGTGAACGGATGTATGTGTTTGTATTATCTGAACGGATGCATTTGTGCAGATCCATGACGGATCCGCACCAAACGTAAGTGTGAAAGTAGCCTTACTTAAAAATGTTGTGAGTTTGCTGCAAGGAAGGTCAGTGCCGCAATGACAATTAGAAGAAGTAAAAGAAGAATTTTCTTGTGCCCGGAGCAGTGGTCAACATTCCCCCTCCATGTATCTGTGGGGGAGCCGCAAATACAACACTTGTGTATCTCCGAGCCTTCCATGGAGATACATGGAGGGGGAGTATTGACCACACCACCGCTCCACACGGCTTATTTCTTGAGGACTGAGCCGGAGCGCCGTACGGGAGATCTCCAGCATCCCAACCATTTTCGTGGGGGCCTCATATTCGAGTTTCGCCCAAGGCCTCACAAATTTTAGAGTCGCCTCTGCAAAGAGCCCTTTCCTTAGGACCAGACTGTCTGTATTATAATTTTGCCGGGGTGGACGTTTTGAAGGGAATAGGTCACAGAAAATGACCTATTTGTTATCTATACAGAGGTGTTATTTGACATTCTGCTGATGGTGAGGATGATAACAGCTTCTGAAAAGTTACCTGTACAGAACAGGAAGTCATGACCTATTATTAGGTCTAGTGGTCAGAGCAAAAATTAAAGGATTATATACATATTATTTTTTTTTTTTATATATATAGATCATGACATGGAAAATTTTAAAAGAAACCTCACCAAAAAAAAATGTAAACTATTTTTCGAACTATGTTTAACATGAGAATTTAAATATAAATAACATCTACTATGATGAGCAACAACATAATTCTGCATTACCTCTGCGTGACTTTCTTTTTACATGATGTGCACTGAACTCCCAGAACGAGTTAGCCCCACTGTGCGAGACTGAGCAGGCCAGAGCTGAAAAGACACAATAAAGAACAAAAGATGATTTTTGTATGCCACAATCAGTCAAGATTCAGTACAGCATGAAGCCTGCTTTTATGATAGATGAGAGACCTAAGATATTTTTTACTGATATACCATAAGATTGATGAAGCTTTCTCCGCTGTGGATGGAATCCTGTTTAATAGTATATAATCCTAGTCACAATCCTATCAGATCTAGGTGACTGTCTGTATAACTGCATTTGATAAAATGCGCACATTTAAAAAGTGGAGAAAATGCAGCATATCTATAAAACTTGTTCTAGGCTTGAGACTTTCTTTAGAAAAGTTATACAATCATCTGCAAATTTAGTGGAAACACTAAATAAATAGACCAGGCCAAATGTTCCTTCGTATAGTCAGACATTTTCTTTCATCCCCTCCCTACACCACTCTTTAATAGTGTGCAGGGGCGTAGCTATAGGGGAAGCTGCTTTGGGGCCCAACTCAGAAAGGGCCCAACCAGGAGGAGGACTAAAAGATTTTATTGTCAACAGTATTATTCAATAACATTATATACAGTGACACTGTAGGAAACAGACAGAGCGGCTGCCGGGCCTCGTCTGAGAGCACAATCTTACTAGCCAGAGGAGTGGGGGTTGCACAGGAGGAGGGTTTTGCGAAAAGATTTTTGGGGGATGCCTCATTCAAAAATTTGCTGTGGGGCCCAGTAATTTCTAGTTACGCCACTGATAGTGTGGTCTGGGATACGAATACTTCATGCAAAACACCTTACATTTGCAGCAGCTTTCTTCATGCCATTGTCAACTGTAGTCTATAGCTGACATCCTACTGCAACGGCTAGGAAGTGAGATTACTCCGAATCTAGCTATTTGGCTGTAACCCCTAAGTGGTTTTACAAAAGGAGGGGGCTCTGTCTGCATATTCCATGCCTGCCATGTACAATGTTATAAGCCCCAGGTCTGCCACCTCTCTCCCCCAAAAATAAATCAAAATTGTACCAGTAAAAAAATAAAACTTCTATGGCTACATTGACCAATTATAAAATGTGACAGCTCTTGGAACTTTAATAGTAGCAACTATTTATTTACAAGTCCTGCAGTCTGATGGCCTGAACTAATTTCAGCTCTAATCTTTCCAATGCCGCTTTAAAAATGAAAGTAATAATCTGATAGTAGTAAAGGCACCACCTGCTAAAATTGCCAATTTGTTGTTGCCCTTAAATTAAAATGGATCGGCATTTCTTTGAGAACACACTACAGCCTATTATAGCTTCTAGGAATAACGCCAATGTCATCAAGTTCATGTAACTGCCTAACTATTTACTTGCAAATGATCTGGAAGTCAATGTTCGACCATTTAAATAGGCCTTGAGACATGACTTGGGTAATAAATAAGCCAGGGGTGATTGCCCCTAATCAGTGCAGAGCAGAGAGTACTGGTTTAACTGGGTGAGAGGCCAAGTCAGGATTTGGGGGGTACTATATCTGATAAGGGGCAATCACCCCAAAACAGCTGTCTGCAGATGAGGTGCTGGCTTATCTCAAGACATATCTTAAGTCATATGTCAAGGCCAATTTAAAGGGTCAAATACGATAGCCACCTTAATATTTATTTCTGATCTGAGGTCTGAATAACATTGGGGGTCTGATTGGGGCTCTGAGCTGAGGTCTGATTAACATTGGGGGCCTTAGCTGAGGTCCGATTAATATTGAGGTTCTGAGCTGTGGTCTGATTAATATTGGGGGTCTGATTGGGGTTCTGAGCTGTGGTCTGATTAACACTTGAGATCTTCATTCTACCCAAATTATGAGTTTAATTTTGTATTGGGAACAAATGATAAACCCTTCTGTAATATACTAATTTCTGCTGGTTGCAACATGCGATGAGATAAATAAATATATGATTTGTAATTCATCCTCAGGATAGCACAATCAAAGGTCTCCTTTCCCGTTCCCAAGGTGCACTCCCTAAAAAAATGCCTCTGCCATCTCTTTCCTTTTTCCACAACCTCTGCTTTTGCTATAAAAGGCTACAGTACTATTGTATTTTTGTACGAAAAAAACTGCACAAGAATTGAGCATAGCTGCTGATCTGTGATGTACATCACTGATCAGCGCTTGATGGCCACTGGACACAAGCAGAAAAGTTTGTACCGGGGTGACAAAAACATACACCATAGTAGAGAGCAGTGGAGCACCACAAGTCCAGCAAGACACACATCGTACATAGAGGAGCATACAATCTCTCTGCAGAGAGGTCACTATTAGGGCTCGTTCACACGACATTCTTTGGGGTTGTTTTTCACAAATTTTGTGCAACAAAAAACGCCCCTAAAAAGCCTCCCATTCACTTAAAAAAAAAGACCGGCGGGTCCCCGAATCCCACACCTCAGCTGTTTGAAGGGGTGACAGTGCTTGTACGAGCAACGCTTTCTCTTCAAAATTGCCTGAGTGTCATTTCTGTTGCAGCAGCGTTAAAAGATAATTACAGCTATTTGAATGGGACTGTGCAGCTGTAATTACGCTGTGCTGCTGCAGCAAAAGAGACGTGCAAAGACTACGACCCCTTCAAACAGCTGATCGGTGGCAGCAGAAGGATAGGTCATCAATAATAAGCAACTGCATAATCACTTTAAAGCAAAACAAGTGCACACAAACATTACATTATAGCCTACATGCAAATATACTGTATACTCTGCTGATATCTGTAAGCGCACATTATGGCATCTGTAACAGTGCATCAAATATACTTGACAGTTGTCAACTATGTGCAGTGAAGGATACATTGGTGGCAGATAAGCTGAAGAGTCACACTGATATTCCACTTCAGTTTTCAACTCTCTTACAAGCCTTTTAACCTGTAGGATACAGGGTCACAAATCCCAGCGCCATACAGCTACGGTGCTCTGATCGGGTGGGTGCAGGAGCTGCACCTGCCCGATCAGCTGCAGGGGTCCAGCAGTCACTGATAGCCGGACCCTTGCTGTATGCATTAACCCTTGCACTGCCATGGTGAGTGCTGACCGCGGTACAGCCGGTATCCGATCCGCGTGTCCATCGGCTCCCCACGCTGCTGTGACGGAGACCCGATGGCTTGGACGGCAGCCCTATTCCTTCCTTAGGCATCATGACTGGCATCCGTGTGAGCCTGTGAGATCCTGCCCCCTGGATCTCACAGGCAGGAAGCTGTAAGTGTATTACAGTGTGTAATACACTTACAGCCAATGCATTACAATACAGGAGTATTGTAATGCATTGTAAAGGGGATCAGACCCCCAAAAAATAAAGTTAAAAAAGAAGCAATAAAAATAAAGTATCGCAAAAATTTTAGTTTCAAGTAAAAAAAAAAGCATCCTTTTCCCAAAATAAAGTTTAAAAAAAATTGTAAAAAAAAAAAGGGAAAAAGAGAAAAGTAGACAAATTAGGTATCCAAGTCGACTGGCTCTATTAAAATATCACATGATCCACCCCGTTAGGTGAATGCCGTAAAAAAATAATCAATAAGAACAGTGCCAAAACAGCCATTTTCTAGTCACCTTGCCTCACAAAAAGTGTCATACTAAGCGATCACAAAGTCTTATGTACCCCAAAATAGTACCAATCAAACCGTCATCTCATTCCGCAAAAAATTTGATCCTACCTAAGACAATTGGCCAAAAAATAAAAAACTTTGGCTCTCAGAAAATGGCAACACAAAAACAAGATTTTATTCTGTTCAAAAAGGCTTTAACTGTGTAAAACTTAATAAAAATAAAAATGATAGACATATTGTGTATCGCCGCATCCGTAACAACCTGCTCTATAAAAATATTACATTATATGCCCCCTCAGGTGAATGCTGTAAAAATTAAATAAAATAAAAACTATGCCAAAACAGCCATTTTTTCACCTTGCCTCACAAAAAGTGTAATACCAAGCAATCAAAAAGTCTTATGTACCCCAAAATGGTACCAATGGAAACATCACCTCATCCCGCAAAAAATGAGCCCCCAATAAGACAGTCACCGAAAAAATAAAAACCAATGGCACCCCTAAACCAATCCATCAAAATCTGTGCTGCAAAAGCCATATGGTGCTTCTTCCCTTCTGAGTCCTGCCATGTGCAGTTTACCACCACATATGGGGTTTTGCTGTATTCAGGAGAAAATAGGTAACAAATTATGGGGTGCTTTTTCTCCTGTTACCCCTTGTGAAAATGAAAAATTTGGGGCTAAAGCAACATTTTCTTGGAAGAAATGAAACTTTTCATTTTCATAGCCAAGTGTTTCCAAATTCTGTAAAACGCTTCGAGGGTAAAAGTGCTCAGTACCCCCTTAATATATTCTTTAAGGGGTGTAGTTTACAAAATGGGGTCACTTTTTTTTAGGTTTATTTTGCTGTTAACCCCTACCATTTTCAATTCTTGTGGAAGACTTCAAGGATTAACAAAGTTTGTAACATCAGTTTTGAATAAATTGAGGGGTGTAGTTTCTAAAATGGGGTCATTTATGGGTGATTTCCATTACGTAAGACTCTCAAAATCACTTTAGAACTGAATTGGTGCTTAAAAAAGGTTTTGGAAATTTTGTTGAAAATTTGAAAAATGGCTTCTAAACTTCTAAGCCTTCTAACGTCCTAAAAAAATAAAGTGACATTTACAAAATGATGCCAACATAAAGCAGACATATGGGGAATGTTGATTGATAAATATTTTATGAGGAATTACTACCTATTTTACAATTTTTGGGTACATTTTGGATTATTTTATATATAAAGTTGAAATATATCGACTCAAATTTACCACTGTCATGAAGTACAATGTGTCACGAGAAAACAATTTCAGAATGGCTTGGATAAGTAAAAGCGTTCCAAAGTTATTACCACATAAAGTGACATGTCAGATTTGAGACACATTTTTCAGCCATGTCACATTTTTCTGCAGTCCCGGCTTGTATTTTAGAGTCAAGCTTTTGTGCATGC
Source organism: Bufotes viridis (assembly GCA_033119425.1). Classification (NCBI taxonomy): domain Eukaryota; kingdom Metazoa; phylum Chordata; class Amphibia; order Anura; family Bufonidae; genus Bufotes; species Bufotes viridis. The sequence continues at coordinate 62,729,938 of CM065598.1, forward strand.
TATGACCCAAAATGGGTGAGGTACTTCTTACATGCAGTGTAAGGTTAGAACTCAGTACAAAAAGTGTTGGACAAGGGAAAAAAGTGTCATCACATATTTAAATATTGCCCAAAAGAGGCATATCCTCTGCTGCCTGGATTTCTGTTTGTTTCCTCACCATTTAACAAAGTCTTCTTTCACACCATGTATTTTTCTCTACATATTTTTAAACTTTATGAACAATTGTATAGAGATGTATTCATGACATATCTCATCTATTCCTTTTGCAAATGCATGCCATGCTAACTTAAATGGGTTGTTCTATGAAAAATATTCTACAATTTTCAAACCAGCACCTCGATCTAAATACTTTTGTAATTGCATGTAATTAAAAATTTAGCATAGACACTGAGTTATTTATCCCCCTAAGTGACCACCCATATGCCTTTTTACGGCGGTCACTAAGGGGCCTTAGGCTGGGTCCCTGCTTTTTTATGGCGGCCCAGTCTAAGTGCTGCACGGGTCCCCTGTGCAGCGGGGAGCGCAGCCGGGGCCCTGCTCTAACAGCCTGGTCCGGCAGGAGTGCCGATTCGGGCTGTTTAACCCTTTACATGCCGTGGGCAATGGCGCCCGCCGCATGTAAAGTGGTGACAGAGAGAGAGAACCCTTACCTGGCTTCCGGTCAGGGCCCCGAGCCTGTCTTTAGTTATTTCCAGCAGGCTGCGTCTCTCTGGCACAGCCTGCTGGTCAATGTTAGAATAGCATTGCTATTGAAATGTAATGCATTATAAAGATAATGCATTACATTTAAAAGCAATCAAAATACTGTATGTTATAGTCCCCTTGTGGGACTATTCAGTAGTAAAAAAAATACACATTTATTAAATAAAAAAATCCATAAAATAAAAAATATGTTTTTTTTTCCTTTGAAAATACGCTTTTCAATGAAAAAAATAGCAAAAAAAAATATCCCCCATATGTTTTGTATTGCCACGTCCGTAACGACCCGGACTACATAAATATCACATAAATTATCCCCTATGGTGAACGCCGTAAAAAAAAAAAGACAGAATTTCTAATTTATTCTTAGTTTCCACCGTAAAAAACGTAATAACAAGCGATCAAAAAGCACCATTTACTCCAAAATGATACCAATGAAAAATATAAGTCGTCCCGCATAAATCAAGCCCTCACACAACTCCATGGAAAAAAAAATAATAATTATGGGTCTTGGGAAGTGGCATTGCAAAATCATTTTTTTTTTGTTAAAAAAGGGGTTTTATTGCAAAAAAAGTAGTAAAACGTAAAAAAACTATATGTATTTAGTATCACTGTAATCATACTGACCCAGAGAATAAAGATATTATGTTATTTGTACCGAAAAATGAACGTCGTAAAATTTATAATGTAAAAACGCAGTGGCAGTATTCTTATTTTTCCCCATCTCCCTCCCAGAAAGAGTTTATAAAAGTTAATCAGAAAGTTATTTGTACCCCAAAATGGCGCCATTAAAAACTACAACTTGTTCCTCATAAAGCTATATAGACGAAAGAATTAAAAAATTATAGCTCTTGGAACGAGACGATGAAAAAAGGAAGAAAAATGCTTGGTCATAAAGGCCCAAACAGGCTTGGTCACTAATGGGTTAATATAATACAATGTATCTGTTTAGCGCCATCTGCTGTTTATTTTTTTATTTCTTTGTCTTGCTCACTGAGAAGGCCTCACATGCTCAGTTTCATCCTTCAACTACCTCCTGAGTTGTGATAGGTGGAGCATGGACACGCCCCCTTAGCTGCAGCTGAAAAGACACTCCCCTTGAGCTGTCAGCTTGATATAAATCTAGCAGAACAATGAATTAGGAGATCTCTGGATCCATGTGGGGTGCAGGGCTGGTTCTAGTTTTTTTTTTTTTTTTTTACAATAATCATGGGATAACCCCTTTAAAGGGAATTTGTCTCCTGTTGTAATCATTTTAGGCTGTCACCTTTTCCATGTTCAATAAAGTACCTTATTTCCAGCTCTGGTCGACTGCCTGCGCCATCTTAATGCTCCGGAGGGTAACAGCCTCAAGAGTTTCACTGGGCATGCGCCGAGCCCAGTGGCGTAATCTGAGCGCTGTTGCCTCAGTGAGCTTTAAGATCGCGCAGGTGCAGGCAGTCGGCAGGAACACGAACAGGAATATGTAGAAGGTCAAATATGAGGTAGCGTAGGGGGCGGCACCGTTAGTCTCTTCTGTGGCTGAGGCGATTTCAGGATCTGAAGGCGTGCTTGGGTGTCAAATTAAGGGCTGGGCACTGCAGGGGGGCGTTACTGGGCACCAGAGTAGAAAAAAAACACCCCTATGGCCAGCTTGGACCCTCATTTGCATAACAGAAAAATCGCTTTTTTTATCAAAATGAAAACTCGAAATGAATAAAGAAGACCAGAGCTGGAAATAAGGTACTTTATTGAACATGGAAAAGGTGACAGCCTAAAATGATTACAGCAGGAGACAGATTCCCTTTAAAGAAAAATCTATATTCCATTATTTTGATCAAACAGAAATATCTGAATACCTTTTTGTAAAGTATATATTTTTGGCCTCAGTCAACATTGATTCCAAAAACAACTAGTAAAAGTAATTGCAGTACGGATTATTTGACAGCACATCTGTAGCAAAATATAAGTTAAAATGTAAATGTCATTCTTTGTTTTATTTGTGTAATGTATAGGGGCAGTGATACTGATCATTTTTGTAAAATACTTTAATTACTGAAATCGTACAGTTCTGTTAGAAAAATAGCCCTAAAGTGGCCCATTTTGAGCCTTAGCAACGCTCCTCAGTCTTCTGTTTACATAACTGTGAGACTTGCTAAGGGTGCTTTCACACTTGTGCTCTGAGGATCCTGCAGGCACTTTAGGCCCGCCGGATCCGTCAGAACGCAAGTCGCCTGAAAGCATTTGAAGACTGATCGGGATCCTGATCAGTCTTCGAAATGCTTTCAGGTTACCATGGCAGCCAGGACGCTACTGAAGTCCTGGCTGCCAGGGTACTCTGCAGCAGTGTACTTACCTGCGCTGCGGCCGCCGGGTGCTCCTTCATGACATCACAGGTCCCTGCGGCGCATAGATCAATGCCCCGCCCGGACCTGTGACGTCATGAAGGAGTGCCCGGAGGCCGCTGCACAGGTAAGTACACTGCTGCGGAGTACTTACCATGGCAGCCAGGACTTCAGTAGCGTCCTGGCTGCCATGGTAACCAATCGGAGCCCCAGATTACACTGGGGCCCCTATTGGAACTGCTGCTGTGCATGCGCAGAACTAAACGTCGGATCCGGCAATGCGCCGAAAAGACGTTTAGCTTAATTCCGTATCCGGATTAATGCACTTCAATGAGCATTAATTCCGGATCCGGTGTTACGGCAAGTCTTCCGGATTTTTGGACGGAAATAAATCCGCAGCATGCTGCGGTTTTGTCAACGTCCAAAAAACGTTCACATACTGAATGGAAGACATCCTGATGCATCCTGAACGGATTTCTCTTCATTCAGAATGCATTAGGATAATCCTGATCAGTATCTTTCTGGCGTAGAGACCCGACGACGGAACTCTAGGACGTAAAGTAAAAACGCAAGTGTGAAAGCACCCTAACACTGACTGTGGTATGTAAATAGAAGACAGAGGAGCGTTGCTAAGGCTCAAAATGGGCCACTTTAGAGCAATTTTTTTAATAGAACTATGATTTCAGTAATTAAAGTATATTACAAAAAAGGTCAGTATCACTGGCCTTATACATTACAAAAAAAAAAGAATGACAGTTACAATTATGAGTTAAAAAAACAAAAACTTTATAACCCCTTTCTAAAATCCTTCTATTCTGTATTGATATCCTTACCATGCCTGGGTGGGCAGGAGAGACACCTTGGACCCCAACCCTGACCTTGTCGACAGCAGCATTCATTCAGTGATAACTGAGGGACACTCATTTGATGAGAACAAATTCCATCAGTACCTCGTATCATCCAGCAGATGTCCAAGGCTTCAGTGCGATCTACAGTAGAGAAGAAATCTAAGTTAGGACTGAAATTCCTCTCCATTCTTGAATATTGCTATATAGAATAAAACCTCTTTATTCCATCTATAGGCAAGGTAGGTTAATGTAGTAACCACAGTACGTGATGCATCATGAGGTCAGGTTACTTTTTAGTCATTGTTTAAAAATGAAAAAATCCATTATGGGTATGCATGACGATATTTAATGTAAAAAAAATATATATTTTAAGGTTGTGTCGAAATCCTTTCTGGTGCTTAAAGGGCTTGTGCAGTGTTATGGTACTGATGAGTTATCCTTCGGAAAGGTCATTAGTATCAGATTGGGGGGGGTCTGACTCCCATCATCCCTGCTAATCATCTGTTTTAAGAGGCCATGGAGCATGTGTTAGCGTTGTGTCATCATCAATGTTACCGGTAAGTATGAGCGAATCGACTTCGGATGGTAAATCGATTCGCAAAAAACGTTGTTGTAATACTGTACGGAGTTTCCGCTCCATACAGTATTAGAATGTATTGGCTCTGATGAGCCGAAGCTATTACTTTGCGAAGTCGCTCGAGACCGTGTAATAACTTCGGGAATTCATTATTACTGTAACAAACCTGGATACCGAACTCGGGTTCTGTTCCAAAATACCACAAGGAACCGAACCCGAGTTCGGTACCAAGGTTTTTAACAGTAATAATTATTTCCCAGAGTTATTACACAAAGTTTCGCATGACTTTGCGAAGTAATAACTTTTGCTCATTATAGCCAATTCATTCTAATACTGTGCGGAGTGGAACTCCAGACAGTATGACAACTGAGTTTTTTGTGAATCAACTTCGGATGTACCAGTGCCTAGTTACCAGCACACCATCTAGAATGTAGCGGAGGTGCAGTGTAATTACAGCTTCCGCTCCCATTCAAGTGGTTGCTAAAAATTCAGTGAATAGATGTTTGCAGGTATTCTATAAGATCTTATTCACATAACATATTTTTCTTCTGTGTACTATCTGTTTTTAAAAAGGACAGCCCACTGACCTATACAAGCCAATAGGGACATCCACCCCTTTGTTTTATAAATGGATACGGTTGCCCTTCCCCAAGAACTTACTGCATTTCCTATTCTTGTCAATTTTTGTGTGGATCAGAATAGCTATTTCTATTGATTGGAATTAGAAAAAAGATACTATTCATTTATTTGCAGATCTGGAAATTTGGAAAAGATTGTGTAAATAAGCCTTTAGAGAACACTTTTGCTTGTAACTAGAGTTGAGCGAACTTCTATTTTTAGTTTGGCGTCCAAAGTTCGGGTTTGGGTTATCGTAGAATCCCGTTATGGATTCCGCTACCGCGGACCATAACGGCATTTGGAATCCATAAGGGGCTGCTTCATTGAACCCGAACCTTGGACAACCCTAAGGACCTGGGGTAACGTCACCATCATGTGATCAGTGCAGGGGGCGTGTCTCAGTACTGGATCACCTCTTATACAATCCAGTGCTGAGCCAAGCCCCCTGCACTGATCACATGACGGTGACATAACTCCAGGTCCTTAGGGTTGTCCAAGGTTTGGGTTCATTGAAGCAGCCTCTTATGGATTCCAAACGGCGTTATGGTCCGCAGTAGCGGAATCCATAACGGGATGCTACAATAACCCGAACCCGAACTTTGGACGCCGAACTAAAAATAGAAGTTCGCTCAACTCTACTTGTAACATATCTTTTTGGCTTAACAGCCATCCAAAAATCTTAGGCAGTGTGTTAGGGCCTATTCACATGGCTTTTTTGTCAGGTATAATATTAGCCAGTTTTCTACTGTAGAGTAATGAGAGTATTATAAATGTTCCGGGAGCGCTATGCCCTGTGTTGCCCCACCCACTGCCTGCTCAGCCCACTCTTTGGAAAAGTAGCACATGGGGCTATAAACCCGAGTTTGATGCCAGTAGTAACTTGTCTTCTCCCTGGCTGAGAAACAGCCTGCAGCAAATGGATAGAGAGAAGGAGGCGCTCTCTGAGAAGAGCAGAGGTCTCCTCCCTGTAACCATGCTGGTATGGGGGGCATAGCAGCACAACAGATGAACAGATCATGAAAGAAAAAGCAGGATGGCATCTCCTGAACCTGGACTGCAGTATGAAGTATTGCTTTCATTATTAAAACTGGTGATAGGTCCTCTTTAAAGAGATTTGCCAGTTTCAGCACATAAATAAATTCATTATATAAAGAAAAGTGATCCAATTTTTTTTATATATTGTATATATCTTCTCTGCCTGTAGATATTGAATGGGAACTTCCAGGGTACATCACCATGACGTGTATACGCTGGGGATTTTTGAAGGCAGTCCTCTTCTGCATAACAGAAACCGGACGAATCTGTTATGCTGGCCATAGACTTCTATTATGACGGAATGCCTCTAAAGGCATTCCGTCATGTAATTGCGTTATGATCCATGATAACAGAATCCTTAACGCAATTCAGCATATACCCGAACTCGACCTTCAAAATTTGAAGTTTGCTCATCCCTAATCCTGTGTAATGCATAGGGTAAAATCTGCAGCAAATCTTTAAATTCTGTGGCAAAATATACATTTATGACATGTTTTTCTGCAGATAAATTTGCCACGTTCGGACGTACCCTCGCTGTTTACTTCCAGAAGAAAAACATCTGCACCTAGTGTCTGGAAGCGTCATGCTGCCCGAACCGTGGGCAGAGTGAAATACTGACAGGTAACAACTATGTTTTTCCCAATTTTTTTTTATTTTTAAGGCATAAATCCACATCCCCCCAAACCCTGTTATTATAAGCTGCACATGAGAACTGACAATAGATGAAAAGGTCTTACCTAGTTCAGGATTGGGCATACATCTCTTGTGTTCAGCATGGTATTGCATATGAAGAGGGCAGCGGCAATAAAAAGAGCCTCGAGTGTTAATGCACTGGCCACTTATGCAGTTCGACTCGTCTACGCACTCATCTACATCTGTAGGACAACATATGAAATGATTTTATGCATCAGTTTACAGCCAGTAATTATACCTATTTCAAGAATTATTACAGAAAAGAAAAAAAAAATGTAACACAAAACTAGAAATCTGAAGTATCCATATGAGTATCTGCAGTTCCAGAGTTGACACTGAGCCATTACATTTGGCTGGCCCAGTTTATGTATTTTGGCACTAAACCTTGAAAATGACACATTACGATTAATGAAATGTTAAATGTGGAGGGCAAAGACTGCAGTTGTGGCTTTTTTATTGACTTTTGGTTGGAACACAAGTGTTGACTTCCCTAAATCAAGAAAAGCTTAGGTTTACATTTGTAGAGGTCCTGTACAGGTGGACATCTAAAGCGAAGATGAAGTGTTGGAGAAAACATTATTCCTGTCCTGGGACACCGTGGTGTCTACAGTCGTGGCCAAAAGTTTTGAGAATTACATAAATATTGGAAATTGGAAAAGTTGCTGCTTAAGTTTTTATAACAGCAATTTGCATATACTCCAGAATGTTATGAAGAGTGATCAGATGAATTGCATGGCCCTTCTTTGCCATGAAAATTAACTTAATCCCAAAAACACCTTTCCACTGCATTTCATTGCTGTAATTATAGGACCTGCTGAGATCATTTCAGTAATCGTCTTGTTAACTCAGGTGAGAATGTTGACGAGCACAAGGCTGGAGATCATTATGTCAGGCTGATTGGGTTAAAATGGCAGAATTGACATGTTAAAAGGAGGGTGATGCTTGAAATGATTGTTCTTCCATTGTTAACCATGGTGACCTGCAAAGAAACGCGTGCAGCCATCATTGCGTTGCATAAAATGGCTTCACAAGCAGGGATATTGTGGCTACTAAGATTGCATCTCAATCAACAATTTATAGGATCATCAAGAACTTCAAGGAAAGAGGTTCAATTCTTGTTAAGAAGGCTTCAGGGCGTCCAAGAAAGTCCAGCAAGCGTCAGGATCGTCTACTAAAGAGCATTCAGCTGCGGGATCGGAGTGCCACCAGTGAAGAGCTTGCTCAGGAATGGCAGCAGGCAGGTGTGAGCACATCTGCACGCACAGTGAGGCGAAGACTTTTGGAAGATGGCCTGCTGTCAAGAAGGGCAGCAAAGAAGCCACTTCTCTCCAAAAAAAAACATCAGGGACAGATTGATCTTCTGCAGAAAGTATGGTGAATGGACTGCTGAGGACTGGGGCAAAGTCATATTCTCCGATGAAGCCTCTTTCCGATTGTTTGGGGCATCAGGAAAAAGGCTTGTCCGGAGAAGAAAAGGTGAGCGCTACCATCAGTCCTGTGTCATGCCAACAGTAAAGCATCCTGAGACCATTCATGTGTGGGGTTGCTTCTCATCCAAGGGAGTGAGCTCACTCACAATTTTGCCCAAAAACACAGCCATGAATAAAGAATGGTACCAAAACACCCTCCAACAGCAACTTCTTCCAACAATCCAACAACAGTTTGGTGAAGAACAATGAATTTTCCAGCACGATGGAGCATCGTGTCATAAGACAAAAGTGATAACTAAGTGGCTCGGGGACCAAAACATTGACATTTTGGGTCCATGGCCTGGAAACTCCCCAGATCTTAATCCCATTGAGAACTTGTGGTCAATCCTCAAGAGGTGGGTGGACAAACAAAAACCCACTAATTCTAACAAACTCCAAGAAGTAATTATGAAAGAATGGGTTGCTATAAGGAATTGGCCCAGAAGTTGATTGAGAGCATGCCCAGTCGAATTGCAGAGGTCCTGAAAAAGAAGGGCCAACACTGCAAATACTGACTCTTTGCATAAATGTCATGTAATTGTCGATAAAAGCCTTTGAAATGTATGAAGTGCGCGTAATTATATTTCACTACATCACAGAAACAACTGAAACAAAGATCTAAACGCAGTTTAGCAGAAAACTTTGTGAAAACTAATATTTGCGTCATTCTCAAAACTTTTGGCCACGACTGTATATTAGCCTCTGTTTCCATTTACATTCTGCATATGAACAGGGAAAAACTGCCAGCACATACATCCAATGTATCCATAGGGGCCTATTCAGCTGGCATTTGTCAAAAAAGAGTAGCCCATACTATTCCATAGAGACAGATACAGGAAATATAAAGTATATCATGGCTGTGTTTAGACCTGTCAGTGGAATCTATCACAATTTCAGTGTGAACAGAACTTTACTTGCTTCGCCCCCATTGTCTGATAGCTGCAGGTGCCACCTCTGGGACCCGCACCTACATTGAGAATGGACCGGGGAGAGTTGTGGCTGGAGGACCCCGGCCACCACCAAGCACTGCTCCCCGTTGCTCCCATACAAGTGAACAGGAGCGCACTGCACATGCGCAGCCCCAGCTCTCATTTATTTCTTTGGGGGCCGCTCGGCTATTTTCGGCGGCCCCATAGAAATAAATGGAGGGTGGCTGCGCATGCACAGTGCGCCCTCCACTACTTTCTCTGCTCTGTTCTCCGTGTAGGTGCTCCCAAAGGTGGGACCCGCACTTATCAGACAATGGGGGCATATGCTAGCAATGTGCCCCCATTGTCTGAGATGGCAAAACCCCTTTAAATCTTTAACTTTTTCCTCTACCAGCTTCTCAGTCTGTCCTTACCCATGCATTGTAGTAATCGGGTATCATAATAGTACCCATGTTTGCAGTAACATTCATAGCTGGGTTGTGTATTCACACACTTTCCTTCCTTGCAAATTTCTTGTCCAAATAACTCACATTCATCGATGTCTATGGAAAAGCAATAAAATTCAGAAATAAAAAACGCTGTCCCAGATAGGTTACATGCAGTCATCAAGCTGGCCATGTGCTATGTGAGCACTCGATTAGCTGACGGCTATCTTCCCTGACACCACCATTAATATGCACACTTGCTTGGGTGTGCTGTGTATACGTGTTTTTTACACCTCTGGTAGCAGCTTATGTCTTGGCATGAATAATGGTGTATTTACACTGGCTGAGATTCGGGCAGAATTTTGGGAACAACTGTTCCTATGAACGGTCATTCTCGAGAATATGGCCATGTAAATGCGCCGCCGATCACCCGATGAACGAGCGAAACGCTCGGTTATCAGGTGATCCTGTCGTTTATGCAGGCATCACCAATAATGTAAATGCAGCGGCCTCCTTCACTGAACGAGCAGCTGACTGTCGGGATGGAACGAGCCAGTGTAAATCCAACCTACAGGTCCAGTCACACGTCCGCACTTTGGGTCCGGATCTGTTCCGAAATTATGCGGAACGGGTGCGGACCCATTCATTTTCAATGGGGGCAAAAAAGATGCGGACAGCACACATTGTGCTGTCCGCATCCACATTTCTGGTCCGCGGCCCCGAACTTCCAGTCCGCGGCTCCGCAAAAAAATAGAACATGTCCTATTTAGAATAGGCATTTCTATTGGGGTGCCAGCCCGGTGTTTTGCGGATCCGAAATTTGCGGATCCCCAAAACACTGCGGACGTGTCAATGGACCCTAGCACACCCAATGCTTCTCCCCATAATATCTGCCAGGGACTATCAGGGAGACCACAAGTCCATACGCATTCATTTGTCAATTGAACCTTCTCAAATCGGAGGGATCTGAAAACATTATTAGTATAAAAGGTTAAACTTGATGAAATTCAGGGCCTATTAGATGTCATGATTATCAACAAATTATTGGGAACAAGCATTCATAGGCACGCTCGTTCATGATAATTGGCTCATATAATTGAGGAGCTGATTAGCTGTTGGATGAGCAGACACTCATCAGAATGCAAGATGCCCGGTTATCGGAGCCTCCCTGTGAGTAATCGGGGATTTGCTGCTGGTAATGAATAGACCAAAATAAGGGAAGAACTAATCGTTCCTCCTGCATTCTGTTTGCATCGGCATGTGGATGTTTGATCATTCATTGGCGCTTGCACTGCCTGTACTTCGGACAGTGTAAAACCACCTTTAGGTCATTTTTCAACTCGCTAACTATGGAACTATTGGGGTCATTTATCAAACTGGTGTAAAGTAGAACTGGCTTAGGCCTCTTTCACACTTGCGTTCTGAGGATCTGGCGGGCACTTCCGTCCCGCCGGATCCATCAGAACGCAAGTCGCCTGAAAGCATTAGAAGACTGATCAGGATCCTGATCAGTCTTCTAATGCTTTCAGGTTACTATGGCAGCCAGGACGCTATTAAAATCCTGGTTGCCATAGTAGGAGCGGGGAGCGGGGGAGCGGTATATTTATACTTACAGTCCATGCGGCTCCCGGGGCGCTCCTTAATGACGCCAGAGCGCCCCATGCCCATGGATCACGTGATCCATGCGATCACGTGATCCATGCGCGTGGGGCGCCCTGACGTCACTCTGGAGCGCCCCGGGAGCCGCACGGATGGTAAGTATACTGCTCCCCTGCTCCCCACTACATTTTACCATGGCAACCAGGACTTTAGCGTCCTGGCTGCCATGGTAACAATTGAGAAAAAGCTAAACGTCGGATCCGGCGATGCGCCGAAACGACGTTTATTTTAAGGCCGGATCCGGAATAATGCACTTCAATGGGCATTAATTCCGGATCCGGCGTTACGGCATGTCTTCCGGATTTTTGGACGGAGACAAATCCGCTGCATGCTGCGCTTTTGTCAACATCCAAAAAACGTTCACATACTGAACGGAGGACATCCTGATGCATCCTTAACGGATTGCTCTCCATTCAGGATGCATTAGGATAATCCTGATCAGTATCTTTCCGTCCTAGAGCCTTGAGGACGGAACTCTAGGACGGAAAGCAAAAACGCTAGTGTGAAAGAGCCCTTACTTACCCATAGCAACCAATCAGATTCCACTTTTAATTTTACAAAGGAGCTGTGAAAAATTAGGTGGAATCTGATCGGTTGTTATGGGAAACTAAGCCAGTTCTACTTTACACCAGGTTCATAAATGATCCCATATGTTCCCTAATGTGTAACTTATATAACAAGACAAGTATTTCTCAAACTGTGAGATGACCTTCATCAGTGAGGCACCACCCAATTCTTAGGGGGGTGTCTACAGATTTAGTAGGACAGTCCATGACACTAGTGAGATCCAGGAAGGAAATATTCCTTTCCTTATGACTTCATCCACCTAACCGAGGTGGTTGCATGTTTTCTTTTTAAACTTTCAACCAGCCATATCTTCTGAAGGCAGTTCCAGGGAGAGAACTGCAGCACAATGGACACACCTCTGAGAAAGGACGCACCCCCTAAGCTACCAGCCTGAAATAAATATAGCAGAACAATTGGAGCAATGAATGGAGAGAGAGAAAAAAGGCCACCTAATCAAAACAGAAGGAGCAAAAAACACTTGTGTGTTCTGCATTTTAAATTTCCTAGACCTTCAGATAACCTCTGGAGCTGGCATTTATTGATTTAAAAAATTCACCAAAAAAGTGCAACCCCCGCCCACAAAAGTGAATAAAAACACCCCCAAAAACTACATGTAAAAACATATGTTAAAGTAAAAAGACAATACTTTATTTAAATTAAGTTTCTTTTTTAGACTTAATTTATTTGATTACGTGACTCTGCAATATGAGGGTGACACACCATTCCTGAATATGGACATAAGTGACGTATAATAACTTGGTGAACTTCTGGACTCAAGTTTCACAATATTTCACGACGACAGTAAGAACATGGTGCATTTGAAGTACAATTTTTCATCACATGTAAAAAATGATTGATAGTTTTATTAGATTGCACAAAATTCATATTCATTAGCAGAACATATTTGGATTTACATCTCTACTTACCGCGATATGTGGAATTACCTCCATAACTCATAATGCCAAGGTCAACAATGAAGCCAATACCATCTGGGCAAAGTGACAGAAACTCAGCTGAAGAAACACAAGAGTTCCAGTTTAAAAAAAAAAGTGCAAATAGGTGTAAGAAGACTTTTCAAAAGCACTTATTTTAGTTTTCTACCGGACACTATAACCAATTAAAAAAATTATTGATTATTTATATTCTCTGAGCTTTATTTAAAATCAAAATGTACATGTTCAATGATATACTGTATATACAATTAAAGCCCAATATCACAAAAAGGGCAAATGTGGTCTTGCATATGTGAGCAAGTTGAATTTAGATAATCTAAGTCTGATTTTGCAAATATGATATTTTATTATAGCTCAATATTTTGTGCTTTCAGACATGGCGACGTGCACCTGCATATTGGGATGTGCTGACTGACCCCCATTTTTTCTTTGTAGTCCTTGTAAAATACAGAGTGGGCTCAGCATGCATGTGCAGCCTGCATTCCCTGAATTTAACGGAGGCCAGTATGGCACCAGCTGAGGTATAATATAGTGTGGGTCTAGCATGCATGTGGAACCTGCATTCCCTGAATTTAATGGAGGCCAGTATGGCACCAGCTGAGGTATAATATAGTGTAGGTTTCCTGTCATAAAGAGATCATGTTGTCGTTGGCAGACGGGCACAAATGATTTAATGTATTTGCCAAGAATCTCACATTTATAATGTAGCATTAGTTAGCATTAGTGTGTGAGTGACTGCAGTGGTGCACATGACCATGGACAAGTCAATAGGTGGGTTCATTATTTTCCTTATTTTAAGTGTTTTACAGGAATTAATTTTAGCTTAGGGGTTGGACAACCCCTTTCCCTCCAGGAAATCCTCTTTAACATGCACTGGATTTATTTTGGATTAATTATTATATTAGCTTGACAACTACCAATACAATGACTAGGAATATCTAATAATGCTCTTTGGACATATGAGTGGAAATTCGAATGTGTAGAATAACATTGGTCCTACTTTTACAATATGTATTAAGCAAATTCAGAATTACACAAATTAGTTTCATGCTGTATTTTTATGCCATTGAAAGACGTTGTCTGAGTTAAATAAAAACTCGGGCAGCCCCGGTAAATGGCCTGAAATGTCAAAAGAATCAATACTCACCTGTTTACTCTCCGCCACTTCCAGCTCTAAGCTCAGGTCTAGTGATGAGCGAGCATGCTCGGCCGAGTACCGGTTCGGCTCGAGCATCGCTAAGCTCGGCACGTGGCGGTGCTCGGCCGAATACTGACTCAAATTTAAAATCTGTGTGTCTTGCGACAATCTAAATAATCTGGTCCAAATCTAGTGTCCATAGCGCGTGGCTCTCTGTTTCAAATACAGTACCACATGTGAAAACAGTGTATTTTGGGTAAAAGTAAAATATTTGTGCCACATCTACTGTGTGTGCATTTCATACATATCACTAACATGTACTGTACTTAATCCGCAGACGGTGTATGGTAGTCTGTGACATTATCACGGCTACATCTCCTGTGTAAAGTGTGCGCATCCAAAATACCTGTTTTAATTTATTGGCACGTACACGTACATATCCTACTATACTGTACGTGTGACATACTTTTAAGCATATATAACATTTAATATTTAGAGGCAGCCAGTACGGGACGTGGAAGTGGCCGTGATGCTGATGGTTCACGCAGAGGCTGTGGCCCTGGGCTCAATGAAACAGAGTAAAATAATGTAGCTGAGGACCTCCAGGTGCGCTAACCCTCTAAAACTGTGAAGTCGATGGTGAACCTTTTAGAGACTGATTGCCCAAACTGCAGCCACAAACACACTTATTTATCGCAAAGTGCCCACATGATCATTTATTCTAGATACTACAGTCCAATATCGTATATCTTCCATGTTCCTTATTATTTAGCTATAATAGCCTGCCTACAGCCTGCCTGAGTAAGAAAGGGTGTATTGGAGTGCCTGTTCCTTGTAATATTTGGCAGCCCTTTCACTTGCATAGTGCATAGGCGTAGGCAGGGGCGTAGCGCGAAATGACTGGGCCCCATAGCAAAACAAATTTATGGGCCCCCACACACCTCTTGGACCTCCCACCCCTTCCAGATCTCCCACCCAAACACCCCTCCAGGACCTCCCACCCCAACATCCCCACACCAAATATAATGGACCAGGACTCCAGAGTAAGTTTTACCAGTCCCAGCTTCAGCCAGCTCTCACCTCACAGCCACTTGAACATCTGCGTGCCCACACTCTAGCAGCGCTGCCAGGACCAGCAGCACGCAGCTCCGCTGTACGCTCCGCCTCCTCTACTTCCGGCTAGTAGGACTGCCACCCAGACTGGGAGCGGGACCACTCCCTTTCCTCACTGCAGGTACGCCTCTCTGCCTCAGGTCGCCCCCTATCGCACCGCCCACAGCCTGCAGGCCCTGCAGATAGCGCTTTCTCCATCTGTCCTGGAGGGGCCTGCGACCCCTGTAGCTACGCCACATGAATAAAATAAAAAAAAATCCTCAGTTGGCGGCCCAGGCCACCAGTGGCGGAGGGCCCCATAGCCATTGCTATGGCTGCTATGGTGATCCCTACGCCCATGGGCGTAGGAGTCCCACTACCTGAACTATTTTACCACAATGTGAATGAGGCCCTCCTTTATGTGAAATACAGGCTATATCGGAGTGCTTCTTCCTTGTAATTTTTGGCAGCACTTGCACTTTATATACAATTGAACAGGAAAGAATGTTTCCTAACAATTTTTCCTGTGAAATAGATTTTTTTGGGGGAGGTTTTGTGCATATTTTTTGTCAGTCTGTAAAAGTGGCGTACAACTCGGAAAACATGGTTCCCAGCAGCAACCTGGGAGTCCAAGATGCATCCAGACATCGTCCCCATGCTGTTCCCGATCCATTTTGGTGGTGTTTGTCACTTTCTGACCTTTTCCAATGGACCAGGCACCCTTCCTTCTTCAGAGCAGGGGGTGCCTGGTTGTCTCCCATTGACTTCCATTATACTCGGGTGCTCAGCCGAGCACACGAATATAGCAATGTGTTCGGACCGAGTACCCGAACATTTTGGTGCCCGCTCATCACTACTCAGGTCCTCCTAGCTGCTCTTTGTTTTCCTGGCTGCAGCGGTGATGTTCTTTGCTCATGTTACCTCTGCAGCCAATAATCGGCTTCATCAAGCATGTCGTGTATACTGCTGAGGACAGTGATTGGCTGCACAGTGACCTGTTTGTATGGAACTTCACTGCTGCGGTCAGGAAGATGATGTCAGCAGCAGGAAGTGCTGGAAAAAGCATGGGAGAATAGGGGTTAATATTGATTCTTTTGTTATTTATAACACCATTTACTAGGACTGGCTGAGTGTCTATTTAACTTGGACAATCCCTTTTATTGTATGCTGACATGTCATAAAAGTAAAGTAATGCTACAGAATGCAATCAGGATAGTAATAGAACATACCTGAGTTGTGCACGGGACAGGGATAGATCTCACAGTGGTCTCCCCATCCTGCACCCAAGGAACAGCAACACTGCTCTCGTGTTACATTCACAGCAAGAACACTGTCACAGAACAGGGTGTCATCCAGACTTAAGAAGCAGTCTTTGAGAACTGACTCTTGGAAGTATAAAAACAAAGATAAAATGTAAGTTGCAAATCAGAAATAGAAGTAGAAAATCTCTGTACAATTTTCATTGTAATTCCTATAAATATTGAATCAAAGCGGATCTACACCACTCTGTCCATATACCCTAGTACAGTGATGGGGAACCTTTTAGAAACTGAGTGCCCAAACTGCACGCTAAAACCCACTTATTTATCGCAAAGTGCCAACACAGCAATTTAATACAGTTGAGTATAGTATATTTTCCATGTACTTTATCATTTAGCTATAATAGCCTACCTGCATTCAGTGCGCTGCCTGTGCTGTTCATAGTGCGCCCCGTGCTGATGAATGGCAGGAAAAGTCTAAGGCATATTGGTACACCATAGACTTTTTTCAGGGCCCGGGTGCCCACAGACAGTGCTCTGGGTGACATCTCTGGCACCCGTGCCATAGGTTTGCCACCACTGCCCTAGTAGGTCAAATAGATGCCATTGAGGTAGGTAGATCCCCTGCCTGCCACCCTTTACTATGAGTAAGAGCCGAGAGACTTGCTCTGGCAGATTTCAGCCACATATATATTACATGGTTGGCCATTCATCTAAGGGTACTTTCACATTAGCGTTAATGTGATCCGGCAGGCAGTTCCGTTGTCGGAGCTGCCAGCTGGATCCGCCGTTCAGTGTGACAACTGACAGCATTTGTAGACGGATCCGGGTGCGGATCCGTCTACAAATGCATTGCAAGAACGAATCCGTCCACCGCTTGTCATGCAGATGGGCGGATCCGTCTTGCAGTCTTTTTCACAGTTTTCCCGCAGACCATAAGGATGGATCCGTCCTTCAGTTGTTTTGCAATGCCAGATCCGGTATTCCGGCGACTGATCAGGCATTTTGGACAGACATAATACCACAGCATGCCAAAACGCCTGACAGTGACTGAACGGAAGGCATACTGATGCAAACTGAACGGATTTCTATCTATTCAGATTGCATGGGGATATGCCTGATCAGTTCTTTTCCGGCATAGAGCCCTTTTGACAGAACTCTATGCCGGAAAAGAATAACGCAAGTGTAAAAGTACCCTAAGGTAGGCCTCATGTATATATTTTTCTGGATAGCACACTGACCCATTCATTTCTATGCATATTTTTTGCGGATCCGTGTTGCTGTTCCAAAAATTATAAAATGTGTTCTGGTCTTGTTCTACGTCTTATTCATGACAGTTGTACCGTGTAAAGAAAGTTATTCGTATATTTGCATGTGCTTACTTTCACATCTCTTCTGGTCTTCACTAGGTGCATAGCCAGTGTCACAGATGCACTTATATGATCTATCCAGATTCTCACACTTGCCATGAGGGGCGCAGATTTGTGGGAATAGCGAACACTCATCTATATCTAAAATTGTGCAAATAACTAATTAGAAAGCCACATTCAACAATCATACACATATAAAGGCAATACATTTATGAAATACCTTGACATATCTGTTGGTTTCCTTTGTTATATAGTCTGTAGCCTTCAGGACAGAGACATAGGAAGGAGCCTGGAGTGTTCACACATTTTCCAAGACAATGCTGTTGTGTTATACACTCGTCGATGTCTGCAACAAAGTATAATTCAACACTTAGTATAATTCAATGTTCTGCTAGAATCTGCTTTTGCAAGTGCCCAGGCAGAGCTTCACTGTGAAGTGCTCTCTGCACCAGGAGACAGCTAGAGTGGCCACTCAAATCAGAAGGGAGGAGCAGTGTAGCAGCTCAATGCAGAAAGTAAAGAGCACTTCATTGTGAAATCCCAGCCTGGGCAATTGCAATAATTGGAAGAAAAAAACTGCATATTCACACTACTCTTGGTAAGAAAACCTCCACAAAAGTTATGTGTACTGCTCTTCCCAGCTCCGACTTAACATTCTAAAATTCTGACAGGTTAGATTAAATTTTGAGCTTTTGGAACACCTTTTATTTAAAGGGGACCTTTCATCAGGCTAAAAAATGTGTACTAACTATGCTGACATGTAGAGCGGCGCCCAGGGATCTCCCTGCACTTAATATTATCCCTGGGCGCGGCTCCGTTCGCCCGTTATAGGCTCTGGTATCTTC
Source organism: Bufotes viridis (assembly GCA_033119425.1). NCBI lineage: Eukaryota > Metazoa > Chordata > Amphibia > Anura > Bufonidae > Bufotes > Bufotes viridis. The sequence goes on from CM065598.1 coordinate 62,748,438, forward strand.
TGGGACTTGGTTATACTAGGCGTATCCCAGGCTGTAGTGCTGGCCAATCGCAGCGCTCAGCTCACAGCCTGGGAGAAAAAAAAACTCCCAGGATATGAGCTGTGCACTGCGATTGGCCAGCGCTACAGCCTGGGATACGCCTACTATAACCAAGTGTACTAGGCTCCTCCTAGTATAACCAAGTCCCAGAAGATACCGGAGCCTATATCGGGCGAACGGAGCGGCGCCCAGGGATAATAGTAAGTGCAGGGAGATCCCTGGGCACCGCTCTACATGTCAGCATAGTTAGTACACATTTTTAGCCTGATGAAAGGTCCTCTTTAATGCACATAAACAGGGGTTGCAGCATTTTTGCAGCGATTAGTGCCAAACTACAAAAAAATATTTGGCTACACAAAATATCTACACAAAAAAGCACTAGGTAGGTGCTTGGGAGAGCAGTAAAATCCCCTTTTTGTGGAGCTTTTGTGATTGTTACAATGGTGTTTCACTTGTTGCCATTGTGCCATGCGTGCCAACTTCAGCAGCTCGTGGGTTTGAATTGAAGCCATTGTATTTAAAGATGGTTCATGTTTAGAGATGAGCGAACTTTGAAAAAAAGTTCGGCGTTCGGGTTGTGGTAATCGCCGCATCCCGTTATGGATTCCACTACCGTGGACTATCCCGGCATATGGAATCCATAAGGGGCGGCTTCCACGAACCCGAACTGTTGAACAGCCGAAGGACCTGGGGTGACGTCACCGTCATGTTATCAGTGCAGGGGGCGTGGCTCAGCACTGGATTTTATCTGACTGGGAAATTTTACCTGACTGGGAAATTGATTGTGTAAATTTGGCAGAGTTTAGATTGCCGGCTGGGTTATCTGTACCTCTTTTTTCTTTCAAACTACCCCCGCACTGCATACCTGACTAGGAAATACATTTTGTAAATCCGTCTGTTAGTTTGGTGGGTGAACGCAAAGAAAAAGGAGAGAGTCAAATAAGGGATGTGGCCCTGGTGCTGCTGCTGGTGGTGGAGCTCCTGTTGCAGGGAGAGGACGTGGTCGATCTGTACCAGCTACACGCCCAAATGAAGCACCTTCCTCAGGTGCGCGTAGGTGACAGTACGTTCAGTGTTGTTTTGTTGGCCCGAATGCTGCTCTATGAATGGTGAGGCCAGAACAAGTGCAGGCGATAGTAGATTGGGTGGCTGACAGTGCCTCCAGTTCCTTCACATTGTCTCCCACCCAGCCCCTGCTGAAAGCTCAGAGTTGGCACCTGACGCCCATAGGCATCTGTCTTTGACCTCACTCTCTTTCAAATCAGCCAAGCAGTCTGAGCCCCAACTCATGCGGCAGACTCTTATGCTTTTTGATGACTCTGCTGGCAGGGTTTCCGTGGGCCATCCACATTGCCCTGCCCCAGAAGTGGAAGAGATTGAGTGCACCGTTGCCCAACCACTTATGTTTCAGGATGTGGACATGGGAGGATCACCAAAGCACGTCTCTGATGATGACAAAACACAGGTGCCAACTGCTGCGCCTTTCTGCAGTGTGCAGACTGACAAGGAGGGCAGGGGTGAAGAGTGGGTGGAAGATGATGTGGAGGATGATGAGGTCTTAGACCCCACATGGAATCAAGGTCATGCGAGTGACGTGTGCAGTTCGGAGGAAGAGGTGGTGCTCGCACAGAGCCACCAGCACAGCAAAAGAGGGAGCAGGGTGCAAAAGCAGAGCGGCTGTCCCCTAGACAGTACGCCTGCTACTGCCCACCGCACCCAAGGACAGAGCACACCAAACCCGGCTCCAAGGAGTTCCCTGGCATGGCAGTTCTTCAGACAATGTGCTGATGACAAGACACGAGTGGTTTGCATGCTGTGCAATCAGAGCCTGAAGCAAGGCATAAACGTTCTGAACCTGAGCACAACCTGCATGACCAGGCATCTAAATGCAAAGCACGAGCTTCAATGGAGTAAACATCTCAAAAACCAAGAAAGGTCTCAGGCTCCTCCTGCTCCCTCTTCTGCTGCAGTCTTGGCCTCTTCCACCGGCTCTGGAGTGACAGTGGCACCTGCCAACCTGCAAACAGAGGATATGGCAGCAACGCCATCACGTCCGTCTCCATCACCCAGCATCTCCACTATGTTCCATGGAAGCGTTCAGCTGTCCATCTCCCAAACACTGGAGAGAAAGAGGAAGTACACCCCTACCCACCTGCGATCCCTGGCTCTGAATGCCAGCATTTCAAAATTACTGGCCTTTGAAATGCTGTCATTCCGTCTGGTGGAGACGGACACTTTTAAAAACCTCTTGGCGGTGGCTGTCTCGCAGTACGTGGTTCCCAATCACCACTACTCTTCCAGGCGAGTCACCCCTTTCCCAGCACAACCAAGTGGAGGACAAAATCAGGTGTGCACTGCGTAATGCCATCTGTGGCAAGGTCCAGTAAGCACAGGCAGGGACATTATATCTCCCTAACAGCACACTGGGTAAATGCAGTGGCGGCTGGGCCTGAGGCGGATAGCGGTTTGAATCATGTCCTTCCGCCACTGAGGATTGCAGGGCATTTCTATTTGCCTCCTGTTGCCTCCTCCTCCTCCGCTTCCTCCTCTATCACCTCCTCATCTACTCAGCGTAACACCTTCACCACCAACTTCAGCACAGCCAGGGGGAAACGACAGCAGGCTGTTTTAAAACTCATCTGTTTGGAGAAAAAACCCACACTGCCCAGGAGCTGTGTACAGGCATGGAACAGATTGATAAGTGGTTGGTGCCTCTGAGACTCAAGCCCGATAATAGGCGAAATCTCGTAGCAGCTCTGGGCCTAGCCGGTTTGACACACATCCCTTGCCTGGCGCATGTGCTCAATTTGGTGGTGCAGAAATTCCTGAAAAACTACCCCGATATGTCAGAGCTGCTGCAGAAAGTGCGGGCCTTCTTTGCGCGCTTTCGGCGTTCTTACCCTGCTGCTGCTCGCCTGTCTGCGCTGCAGCGTAACTTAGGCTTTCCCGCTCACCGCCTCATATGCGACGTGCCCACAAGGTGGAACTCCACCTTGCACATGCTGGAGAGGCTGTGTGAGCAGCAGCAGGTGATAGTGGAGTTTCAACTGCAGCACACACAGGTGAGTCACTCTGCGGAACAGCACCACTTCACCACCAATGAGTGGGCCTTAATGCGACACCTGTGTGCCAAGTTGCGCTGTTTCGAGTACTCCACCAACATGGCCAGTGCTGATAATGCCGTGATCAGCATTACTATCCCACTTCTATGTCTCCTTGAAAAAATGCTTCGGGTGTTGATGGAAGAGGATGTGGCACACGGGTATCAGGCCAGTCATTCACAAGTGGCTCGGAGGGTGGGTTCCTGCACCAACATAGGCCAGGTACACAATTTTCCAGCCAGGGCAATGTTCTGGAGCAGGGGGAGGAGGAACCTGTTCACAGCAGGGTGGCACCCAAACAGCTCAGGGCCATCACTGCAGCATGGCTGGGGGGGATACAGAGGACACAGACGATACACCTCCCACAGAGGACAGCTTGTCTTTGCCTCTGGGCAGCCTGGCACACATGAGTGACTACATGCTGCAATGCCTGCGCAATGACCGCCGACTTGCCCACATTCTAACCAGTGCTGATTACTCGGTGGCCACCCTGCTGGATCCCCGTTACAAGGACAACGTGCCGTCCTTAATTCCCTCACTGGAGCCTGATCAGAAGATGCGCGACTACAAGCGCACGCTGATAGACCCACTGCTGATGGCATTCCCACCTGACACCGGGGCCTCAGTGGAAGCACAAGGCGAAGGCAGAGGAGGAGGAAAAAGTCGCGAATGCAGCTGGGGCACCGCCAGCACCTCAGAAGGGAGGGTTAGCATGGCGGAAATGTGTAAAAGCTTTGTCAGCACACCACAAGAACCAACACCACCAGCTGATATGGAACGTCTTAGCAGAAGGCAGCATTTCAGCAACATGGTGGAACAATATCTGTGCACACGCCTACACGTACTGACTGATGGGTCTGCCCCATTGAACTTCTGGGTCTCCAAATTGGGCACATGGCCTGAGCTTGCCCTTTATGCCTTGGAGGTGTTGACCTGCCCTGCAGCCAGTGTATTGTCTGTATCCGCCTGTCCACAGCCAATGTGGACAAGCTCACGTTCATTACAATGAACCAGGCATGGATCCCACAGGACTTGTCCATACCTTGTGCAGAATAGACATGTATACCGGCCTCACCCAGCCTTTGTTATACTCCAGCGCACTTTCTCTTTGTTTTCTTTTCTTTATTTCCCAATGTTTTGGGGTCTACCCAAATAATTAAAAAAAAACTGTGTTGTTGGCGACTACCTCCTCCACCACCACTTCCACCTACACCGCCACGTCCACCGCCTCCTCAACCTCCTACCCCATATGGACCTCCTCCTCCTAGTTCAAGATTATTATTTTTAATTTTTATGTATTTTATGTTATTTTAGGTCATTCCCTAGCCACATTTGTTTGCATGGCAATTGTCCAGCTCTTATCCCCCATTTTGCTTCCTTTTGCAGCCCTCTAGAACTTTCCATTACTTTTTTAGAGCCATTTTAGTGCCCCAAAGTTCGGGGTCAAGTTCGGGTCCCGAACTTGAACTTTGCAGCAAAGTTCGGCCGAAGCCGGCAAACCCGAACTTCCCGGTGTTTGCTCAACTCTAATCCTGACCGTGGTTACCTGTGATGTGGCTTGTGCCAATGTGCTTATATCTCTCCTCTGTTCTGTACTGCGAGGGTTAATCTTTCACCGGCTGAGTTTGTGTGTGCATCTGCCCACCTAATGATTTCATTATGTCTGCTATATATTTCCTGAGTTCTGTGTCAGTCTGTTATATGTTTCTTGTGTACTGTTACCTGCCCTAGTTGTGCAACATGTTTTACTTGAATCCACTTAGTTTCTGTCTGTGTCCTGTGTTGGAGCTTTAGATGCCTCAAATTTGTGTCTGGATTGTTCTGGTTTTGTCTGTGTCTGAATTCTGACCTAGTTCAATATGCCTTTGCCTTGTCTGTGCTATCCATTGCTATGTTCCCTGTTTGCTTGACCTTGTCTTAGATTTGTATGTGCTCTATTAGAGTCTGTAGAGAGCTTTGTCTGTCTGTGTGTGCCAGCTTCTGTCTGTATTTCTGTGACCGCTGTGTCTAAATTGTGTGCTGTAGCGACAGTATGAATGTCTTGTGGTTCCTTACTCCTAGGCAGATTCTTGACTACTGCCGTCCAGAATCCGCAATGTCTGTACAAATTCCTGTAGTCCGTATGTCTGGTTTTTGAAACCTGTGTATCTGGGTTTCTGTTCTTTCTATCTGCCAGTGCTTTGTGTTTGCTGTCATGCCTGTATCTTTGTTTGCCTTGGATTCATCTGTATTCTGCCCGATTCTGAAATAGTGCCTTGTCTGTGCCTCTGGTGCTTTGCACTAGTGTCTCTAACCTCTGTGGGTGAACTGCCAACTACACTGGGACTATTCCAAGAGATAGTGGCCTTATAGGCTCCCCTGAAACAAATTCCAGATCCTTGTATAGGGGTTAAATAGTGAATACCAGGGGACGGTCAGGATAATGCCTTCAGGTATAGCCCAATGTCAAACCGGTTAATTGGCACAATGGTTCCACAGAAAGTAAGGAGCTCTTCATAATTAAACCCCACCCTATGAAACTGCAATAGCAGAATCTAGCAGAACAAAACTGCATATTAACACTATTCCTGGTAATAAAAGATACACAAAAGTTATGTGTACAACAGTTTAGCATGGTCAAAGATGCTGACAGACTCCATTCAGCTACACTGAGACTGCAGGATATTTGAGGAATATATAGTTACAGTGAAGTGCAATTTCTGATTGTGCAATCTTGTTAAAGGGTATCCAATGAGGGTTGTGGAAATACTATGTTTGGATAGAGAATGATGTGGATATGTGAATGAATATGGATATTGCGATATGGATATTGCATAGGGATTATGAGTCTCTTCTGTAATTACAAACATTTTGAATGTACTTTTCTCCCATGTACTTTTCTCCCACAAGGTACCCATTAGGCTCAACTTCAAAGGAAGCCAGTCTACCTCCTAGTATATTTTGTGTAATGTTGGAGGAAACCAGGATTTCCAGAGGAAATCCACACAAACACTGGGAGAACATATAACATCTATGCAGACATTGATTAGATTTGAACCCCCGACCTTAACACTTCATGGCAAAATTGTTAACCACGGAGCCACCATGATGTCCCATTTTGTAAACCACAGTGGAGAAGCAACAACAAGGAGCAGCTCTCACTTTGGCAGACTAAAACCAAATATAAAACAACTTTTTCTGGTAGTCTTAGGTAGCCAGATCTGGTGTATCTCATATTAAAGGGATAGTTTGTGGTGAGACAACCACTTTAATTGTTGTCTTTACTTCCCTTCATTATATCTGTTCGCTTTTTAGAAAATCTCTTCTCCTGTACTAAACTAATATGTATTGCCTGCAATAATCACTACTCTATAATATTTCATTTTCTAAAACTTATTTATTTTTCATAAATAAAAATAATGTCAGGAAGAAAAAATAGTAGGTTTGGTCGACTGGTTCATTCATAATCTTACCTTCGCATAAAAATGGTCTTCTGCCTTTTATTTTGTATCCGGTTTGACATTCGCATTTGTAGTGTCCCGGAAAATTAACACAACTACGTGGGTCACCACATGTTCCAGATCGTGAACACTCATCAACATCTGTGAGAGAAATTTTTCAGAAAAGGTATAAATACAGCAGAACATATTTAAGGGGAACCTATCACCATGAAAACACAATGCAATCTGCACACAGCATGTTACAGCATGTCTGACACAGGAAGAAATACAGTGGTGTCTTAAAAAGATTAAAATAGACAAATTGCCAGGACCAGATGGCATACACCCCCGTATCCTAAGAAAATTAAGTAATGTCATAGCCAGACCCTTATTTATGACATTTAAGGAAAGGACTCTATACTGACAGGGAGTGTTCCACAGGAGAAGCACATAGCAAATGTGGTGCCAATATTCAAAAAGGGTCCAAAAAGAGAGCCCGGAAACTATAAGCCGGTAAGTTTAACATCTGTCGTGGGTAAACTGTTTGAAGGTTTTCTAAGAGTTGCTATCTTGGAGTACCTCAATGAAAATGAGCAAATAACGCCATATCAGCATGGCTTCATGAGGGATCGTTCATTTCAAACTAATTTAGTAAATCAGTTTCTATGAGGAGGTAAGTTCTAGACTTGACAGCGGCGAATCAATGGATGTCGTATATCTGGACTTCTTCAAAGCATTTGACACTGTACCGCATGAAAGGTTAGTATATAAAATGAGAATACTTGGACTGGGAGAAAATGTCTGTATGTAGGTAAGTAACTGGCTGAGTGATAGAAAACAGAGGGTGGTTATTAATGGTACACACTCAGATTGTGTCACTGTCACTAGTGGAGTACCTCAGGGGTCAGTATTGGGCCCTATTCTTTTCCAGCCGAAAATAATGACAACCCTTAAAACATACACATATTTTATTGATCCCAAATTAAAAACTGAGTAATAACACGTGTATCAAATACACTCAAGTGTGAACCCAGCGTAACAGTTTAAAAACACGCATATGTAGACACCTGTCTGATGTGCCACGTGCACGGGAGAAAAATGTCTTTGCTGCCAGCTTACACTTTGCGGTTGTTCATGGGGGCGATACTGGTAGCCTTGTGGTACAAGGCATTGAAAGGGTCACTCCCCCTTTGAGGGGAGGCGATTACAGAAAGAAATTGTTCAACAGGGAGTCCTATTAGATTTTTTGTATGAGAATATGCGTTCCGCTTTGATTAAACCGAAGGCATGATTTGATCCTTCAATATTGATATACTTTTTCATGTTTCCTTTTATGTAACCTGGTTTTATTGTATTTTATCTCACCTTGTCACTTTAGAGTTAAATCTTTTGGAGGTTGGGCTCCGCCTTAATGAGTCTCACCTGCCACACTAGCACTTGAACTCTATTTGATGGCTGCCCAAATATGTTGTACTCTGTGTCATGAATAAGGATCAAGATATGTGGATCCGAAACACGTAGACGAGTACCTGTCTGTTTTAACCTGTACCGCACCATGTGAATAAAGCTCTTCACGATTTTGCAACGGAAGCTGGACCTTTTCTCTTTTCTTGAGGGATGACCCCTGATGGTGGGGACTTCCTGTCCTCGTACCTGGGCTGGTCCATCCTAAATAGCCCTAACTGGGTCAAAGAAAAAAGCAACCCACGCTGATTATTATAGTCAAATTATTTATAGTCCACGAAGGAAAAATGAAAAAGAAAAAGTCACCCAAAAAGTGCTAATAAGTGACAAAACTAGTAAAATTAAAGTATGTGTATGTTTTAAGGGTTGTCCTTACTTTAGGCTGGAACTTTTTGGTTTAACTTGATAAATCCGCTATAGGGAAATGCCACTAGATTTACGCTGGACGTTGTTATTCTCTTCAATATATTTATTAATGATCTTGTAGAAGGCTTGCACTGTAAAATATCATATTTTGCAGATGACACTAAATTGTGTAAAGTAATTAACAGGGAAGAGGACAATATACTGCTACAGAGAGATCTGGATAGATTGGAGGCTTGGGCAGATAAGTTTCAGATGAGGTATAATACTGACAAATGTAAGGTTATGCACATTGGAAGGAATAATGCAAGTCACCCGTACATACTAAATGCTAAAACACTGGGTAACACTGACGTGGAAATGGACCTAGGAATTTTAGTGTCAGGCAGCTGCTGCAAAGGCCAATAAGATAATGGGTTGCATCAAAAGGGGCATAGATGCCCGTGATGAGAACATAGTCCTACCCCATTACAAATCACTAGTCAGACCACACATGGAGTACTGTGTACAGTTCTGGGCTCCTGTGAACAAGGCAGACATAGCAGAGCTGGAGAGGGTTCAGAGGAGGGCAACTAAAGTAATAACTGGAATGGGGCAACTACAGTACCCTGAAAGATTATCAAAATTAGGGTTATTCACTTTAGAAAAAAGACGACTGAGGGGAGATCTAATAGCTATGTATAAATATATCAGGGGTCAGTACAGAAATCTGTCCCATCATCTATTTATCCCTAGGACTGTGACTGTGACAAGAGGACATCCTCTGCATCTGGAGGAAAGAAGGTTTGTACACAAACCTAGAATAGGATTCTTTACGGTAAGAGCAGTGAGACTATGGAACTCTCTGCCTAATGAGGTGGTGATGGTGAGTTCACTAAAAGAGTTCAAGAGGGGCCTGGGTTTATTTCTGGAGTGTAATAATATTACAGGCTAAAGCTACTAGAGATGGGTCGTTGATCCAGGGAGTTATTCTGATTGCCTAATTAAAGTCGAAAAGGAATTTTTTTCCCCTTAAGTGGGGAAAATTGGCTTCTACCTCACAGTTTTTTTTTTTGCCTTCCTCTGGATCAACTTGCAGGATAACAGGCCGAACTGGATGGACAGATGTCTTTTTTCGGCCTTATAAACTATGTTACTATGTTACAGAGCAGGAGAAGCTGAGAAAATTGATAAATGGTTTTATAGGAAAACTTTAAGTAAAATGTGTAATTCATTTAAAACTCTGCTCTTTCTATGCTTAGGAGTCATATAGGTAGTCCTCTCTATGCTTAGTCATGCAGATTGCTGAATTCGCTGTCAATCACTGATAGGACCGCCCTCATAAATCCTAAGCTTCAGGCACAGGAAGTTCAGTGCTATGGATTTATGTAGGGCAGCAACTACTGTGATTGTCCACAGAGCAAGTGTTATCCATTAACTAATCACAGGATACAGGAAACACATAACTGAGCAAATCTATAATAATCAAGACTCTGAGTAGCATAGTGATAAAGGCTTCAAAGTGTGACTGGGAAGTCCATAATTCAAATCCATGTAAGTTCAGTTCCTGACACATAGTTCCCTGATGGGACCACCACATGTCTATAATTTTTTTTCATAAGCAGATCTTTAGACACCTCCAAAGTAACCTTCAACTGAAAGTGAAACAAGAAAATTATATTCTACAAAGCTTTTTTTTTTTCATAAGCCCAAGAAGCGTGACTTTCTACACCCATGCATCAAAATTGTGCAGCGAGCCACACAAAAAACGTGCAGTAGGACACGGTCTATCACAGCTCCATGTTTTACACCTACAACCTTTCTAGTGAATCAATTTTATTATATTAACAGGCACATAATACAAACAACTGAGTAGTATATGCCAAATAGGGTGATACAATAAAAAGATATAAAGCATGTTTTATGCTAATACATACACTATAAACAAACTGCAGGAAGATAAATATGTCCCAGAGCAATAGTCTTCCAAAAAGATATTAAGAGGGTATTTTCACAATAGACTTTTTTGGCATTATCTAAAGGATGTCTGTTATCGGAACGCCCATAGAAGTGAGTGGAGACAGGGATACATGGGGGTCCATGAGGTGAATACACCATACATGTCTGCAGTGACAATACCCCTTTAAATAAATCCTCCACTTCACTTTTGAGCACTCTCACCACTCTTTAGCTTGGCTTCAGCTAGGGTTTTTTATAATTCCGGCCAAATGGTTCCTCCGGGGAGAGACCATACCATGACAGAGGCTCAGTGCCAAAACCTGGGATGGCAGCCAGGTGGAAGCTGGTTGAGGGTTAGCCGCTAGTTCTGGTCCCTTGCAGGAGTCTTCTGACCCAGAGGGACCAAGAATGGTTACGAGGGCCATGGTCAGAAGGCTCCTGCAAGGGACCAGAACTAGCGGCTAACCCTCAACCAGCTTCCACCTGGCTGCCATCCCAGGTTTTGGCACTGAGCCTCTGTCGTGGTATGGTCTCTCCACGGAGGAACCTGATGGCCATACACACACCCCTTAGACCTCTGGGGGTAGCCTACAAGGGTGCACAACCCTGAAAAGTCCTAGTGACAAACAAACATTCACTTATTTTTTTTGTGTTCACGTGTGCCAGTTACAGCCTAGACATTTGGCTGGAATTATAAAAAAGATTTGGTCTAACTTGTGTTTTAAATACAGGATTGGCACTCATATAAGGAAAAACATTATTTATTATTTGTCATCTGTTTGATGAACGGTATAAAAATCATACACAATAAATAAGAATATGCGATGCAATAGACTTAAATGAATATAAATAAAAATCAATTCAGTGAGAAATGATAAAATGGTACAATAGGGGTAGCAAATATAAAAAAATACATAAAAAAATGAGACAGGGATTGGTAAACTGTCTCCCCTAGGTCTCTCTATATAGACCGATATTATTCTTGTTTTCTGGATAGTACAACTGGTTACTGTATTTTTGTATAATTATCCTCCTAGGACAATATGCCTCGTGGAACGTTCACATGTATATTGTAATGGTCGCACTTGTTTGATTGATGGATCACTATTTTGTTGTCGATATTCACTTTTAAAACAGATTGTGTCCATAGTTCTTATTTTAAATGGTAAGCATTCAATCTGCAAACATTTATATGAGAGTATACAACACAGTCAATATTTCTTTGGACTATTCCTGCTGGTGTTGTATGGAGTTCTCAATGAGCAGGATGTTGTTGTAGTATTGCTGATCGGCACAGATTTAGGTGGGTAGGGGTAAAAGGTTTCCCTATTCGCCTCACCTCCTTAAACTATAAGGCCTCTTGCACACGGGCGTCATGTTTGACGCCCGGATAAGAGGCGGGTGCGTTGCGGGAATATGTGCGTTTTTCCCGCGTGGGTGCAAACGTTTGCAACACGTTTTGCACACGCGTGAGAAAAAACGCCATGTTTGGTACCCAACCCGAAGCCAAACTTCATCACTGAAGTCCGGTTTCGGGTCTACTGGAGAATTGATTATTTCCCCTTATAACATGGTTATAAGGGGAAATAATAGCATTCTTAATAAAGAATGCATTGTTAAATGAAGAGGAAGGGGTTAAAAATAATAAAAGTTAACTTACCTTAGCCACTTGATCGCGTAGCCGCGATCTGTCCTCTCTAAGATGGACCATGTGATTGGACCATGTGATGTGACGTCATCACAGGTCCTTTAGATCATAGATGCTGCAGGGAAAGAGAGGACAGATCGCGACTACGCGATCAAGTGGCTAAGATAAGTTAACTTTTATTATTTTAACCCCTCCACTCATTTTACAATGCATTCTTTATTAAGAATGCTATTATTTCCCTTATAACCATGTTGTAAGGGAAATAATAGAGATTGGGTCCTGTTGCTAAGCAACAATGCGGGAAAATCGCAACGCATCCGCACTTGGTTGCGGATGCTTGCGATTTTCCCGCAGCCCCATTCACTTCTATGGGGCCTGCGTTGCGTGAAAAACGCAGAATATAGAACATGCTGCGATTTTCACGCAATGCAGAAGTGATGCGTGAAAATCACCGCTCATGTGCACAGCCCCATAGAAATGAATGGGTCCGGATTCAGTGCGGGTGCAATGCGTCCTCCTCACGCATTGCACCCGCGCGGAAAACTCGCCCGTGTGAAAGGGGTTAAGAGTTCAAATCACAATACTATCCCCACAAGTGTGGGCTTACCTCCGCCTGTGCCGTTAATTAGTAGTGTTTGCTATCTGTCTCTTCTTCGCTTGTATGTCGGTGTCCCAAGTGTAGCGGTATTGGCGTCCCTTGTGTGTCTCACGGTCAAGTGATAGCTCCATGCAAGGGTTGCGGCTCTTTACTCACAGCTGTTGGCGGGGTGACGTGTTGAAATCCTTCGTTGTAGGAATGGTAACTTTATCACAGTGCACTGTGTTTCTTGTTATGGTTGGGGTATCTGTCCAGAGTTTTACGCCAAACGCATTTCGGGGAATACCACTGAGGAAGGGGAAAGTATTCCCCTAAACGCGATTCCAACACGTCACCCCACCAAGAGCTGTGCGTAAAGAGCCGCAAACCTTGCATGGAGCTATCACATGACCGTGAGACACACGAGGGATGCCAATACCGCTACAGCTGGGACGTCGGCATACAAGCGAAGGAGATACAGATAGCAAACACTACTAAATAGCGTCGCAGGCGGAGGTAAGCCCACACTTGTGGGGATAGTATTGTGATATTTGACCTCTTATAGTTTAAGGAGGTGAGGCGAATAGGGAAACCTTTTACCCCTACCCACCTAAATCTGTGCCGATCAGCAATACTACAACAACATCCTGCTCATTGAGAACTCCATACAACACCAGCAGGAATAGTCCAAAGAAATATTGACTGTGTTGTATACTCTCATATAAATGTTTGCAGGTTGAATGCTTACCATTTAAAATAAGAACTGTGGACACAATCTGTTTTAAAAGTGAATATCGACAACAAAATTGTGATTCATCAATCAAACAAGTGCGACCATTACAATATACATGTGAACGTTCCACGAGGCATATTGTCCTAGGAAGATTATTATCCAAAAACACAGTAACCGGTTGTACCATTGTCCCCCCAATATACCGGGTATATCCAGAAAACAAGAATAATATCGGTCTATATAGAGAGACCTAGGGGAGACAGTTTACCAATCCCTGTCTCATTTTTTTTATATATTTTTTTGCTACCCCTATTGTACCCTTTTATTATTTCTCACTGAATAGATTTTTATTTATATTCATTTAAGTCTATTGCATTGCATATTCTTATTTATTGTGTATGTAAATAATGTTTTTCCTTATATGAGTGCCAATCCTGTATTTAAAACACAAGTTAGACCAAATCTTTTGAAGGGTGAATCAAACTTGGATTAGAGCACCTGCCCTGAGAAAGCAAGGGTGAGCTAATCTCTCTAACTATTATTTGGAAATTATAAAAAAAACCCTAGCTGAAGCCAAGCTAAAGAGTGGTGAGAGTGCTCAAAAGTGAAGTGAAAGTAAAGTGTGCAAAAATGTGCTGATATTTAGTGAGTTCCTACCCCAGTAAGTTCAGAAATCTCAGGCTTTCAAACACATTATAGCCCATGATCTCATTCTGGCAGTCCTTAATTGTCTATCATATAGCATTAATGTCCCAAGTCATACACCCTAGGGATAACCATGTGGATCTCTGTTCCACTCAACATTCTAAAGGCCTGGACTAAACCTCCTGGTCCTGGATAGTATATATACTATACTTGACCTTAGCTAAAAGACTAAGAAGCTAGTTCTCTTTCTACAAGGACAAAAGAACCAGAATAACCCAAGAATGCCTTATCTTATTTGGTTGACTTGCCTTGTAGGGTACTCTTTGCGATACTCTTTATCATTAGGGAGACAAAAATATGCATGAGTATTGTATGCCAGACGATACTACTCTTGGTTTCTAGGAAGAGTATATGCAAATCTTATATCTTAATTCAGCTGGCTTTTTATGATACTCACATAAATCCTTGATGTCTGGAACTGGAAATTGCTTGATTATGAATTATATGTGAACACCTTTTAAACCTGATGATCTAAATATCAAATTTCTGTGTACTTGGTACTTTTGGAGACAGCGGTGACATATATTGGTGGTTAACCTACAACTGGGTTTTATAACATTTTAAACTTTTTGGGGGTATTACCCTATATAACCCTGTTTATTTATGGAGAGTCCATTATACCTATACCCTGCCGCTCTACTTCTTCCTCTTCTTTCCCCTCTCCCGCTTTTTTATTTATCTTTTTTTTTTGTGGTGTATACCATCTAAGAGCAAAGGATTTATTTAAAGGGGTATTGTCACTGCAGACATGTATGGTGTATTCACCTCATGGACCCCCATGTATCACTGTTTCCATTCACTTCTATGGGAGTTCCGATAACAGACATCCATTAGATAATGCCATAAATGTCTATTGTGAATATACCCTCTTAATATCTTTTTGGAAGACTATTGCACTGGGACATATTTATCTTCCTTCAGTTTGTTTATAGTGTATGTATTGGCATAAAACATGCTTTATATCTTTTTATTGTATCACCCTATTTGGCATATACTACTCAGTTGTTTGTATTATGTGCCTGTTAATATAATTAAATTGATTCACTAGAAAGGTTGTAGGTGTAGAACGTAAGGACCTCTTATACCTCAACTGCAGTGAGAAATGTGCTTGCCCCTCTCCCCAATAGAATTATTTGTCTTTTTAGGTAATTGTACTATTCTGTTTAATTAAAATGTCTCTTCTTCACATCTTATATCCTTCTCTAAAATTATCTGTGACATTCAGTGTACTTTTTTCATAGACACTGCGGACAGCTACATTATCTGTGCTACATCTCCTGTTTAACATGTGCGCATCCTAAAAATATCTGTGACATTCTGTGTACTTTATTTGTGCATACACTTACAAAACCTGCGCTACTGTACGTGTGACATACTTGCAAGCATATTTACCATTTAATATGCACAAGGCGAGTAGTAAGGGACGGGGAAGTAGCGGTGCTGCTGATGGTGCACGCCGAGGCCGTAGCCCTGATTGAGGTGAAACTGTGCCTGCTGCCAGAACACAAGAAACACACTCATCCACGATACCTAGCTTTATGTCCCAGTTTGCACGGCGGTGCAGGACACCACTCTCGAAGTCAGACTAGTGCGACCAGGTGGTCGGTTGGATTGCAGCAGATAATGCTTCCAGTCGGTTAAGCACCACCCTGTCTTCCACAAAGTCCAGTCTCAGTAGCCAAGAGTCTGGTCAACAGAATCCTCACCCTGATACTTCTTCCACCCACCATAGAGAGTCTTGGCAAACAGGTGATCCCACACTCGGATATTCCGAGGAGCTCTTTTCATCACCATTCCTTAATTTGGACCTCTAGACAAGCCCACTTGAGGAGGGACATGAGGAAATCTTGTGCCCTGATTCCCAAACTCTTGAGCATCCACAGTCAGAAGAAGATGACGGTGGGGAACGGCAATTAGTGTTTCACAAGGTGGATGATGATGATGAGACACAGTTGCCAATAAATAAGTCAACCGCAATTAGTGTCTCAAGAGGTTCATGATTAGGATGAGACACAGTTGTCAATAACTTGAGGCTGTTGTTAGGTCATCAAGTCAGGAGGATGACCAGAGTGAGGAAATGGAAGAGGAGGTGGTGGACGATGAAGTCACTGACCCAACCTGGGAAGTTGGCAAGCTGAGCGAGGACAGCAGTACAGAGCACCACAACAGGCTGGAAGAGGCAGTGGGGTGGCAAAAGGGAGAAGGCGGGCCATACCATACAGGCCCGCAACTGTTCCCCGGAGCACCCCCTTGCGGCAATCTCCCTTGCGAAGGGGTAGGTGTTCCGCAGTCTGGCACTTTTTTGAGGAAAGTGCGGACGATAAAAAAATTGTCGTTTGGAGCCTGTGCCGTACCAAAATGAGCATGGGCGTGAACTTTAGTAACCGCACCACCACCAGCATGATCTGCCACATGGCATCAAAGCACCCTAATAGGTGGGCCGAACGCCTGAGTCCACAGTGTCTGCGGGTCAAACCACTGCCTCCTCTTCCCCTGTGTTACTTGCTGGCCAATGCAGTGTCCAAGACACAGGCACAGATGCCTCCCGCAATGCACCTGGACCTTTGCAAGCACCATCAGCTAGCACATCCACTTCTGTGTCCCATCGCAGCCTACAGATGTCTATACCCCAGGCCTTTGAATGAAAACGCAAATACCCAGCCACCCACCCACAGGTCATAGCACTAAATGCACACCTTTCAAAATTGCTGGCTCTTGAAATGTTGCAATTAAGGCTTGTGGACACTGAGGCTTTCCGCAGCCTGATGGCGGTGGCCGTCCTGCGTTACTCTGTCCCCAGCCACCAATATTTTTCACGGTGTGCTGTTCCAACCTTACACCAGCATGTGTCCCGTAACATTACCCGTGCCCTGACCAACGCAGTTATTGGAAAAGTCCACTTAACAACTGACACATAGACAAGTGCTTTTGGCCAGGGACGCTACATTTCCCTGACGGCACACTGGGTGAACGTTGTGGAGGCTGGGAGTGAGTCGGATGGCACAGGTGCTACCGATGCCAAGGATTGTGGGCCCTACTTCCATCAGAGTTTCAGCCGCTACCTACATTAGTGGCTGCAACCCCCCCCCCCTTCTCCTCCGCCTCCTCCTCTTCCACCTCTGAATTATCATCTTGCAGCACCAGTCAGCCATCAGTCAGTAGCTGGAAGCAGTGTAGCACTGCAGTGGGGAAGCAGCAACAGGCTGTGCTTAACCCCTTCTACCCTGGACCAGTTTTCACCTTTCTGCTCAGGCCATTTTTTACAAATATGACATGTGTCACTTTATGTGGTAATAGCTTTGGAACACTTTTACTTATCCAAGCCATTCTGAGATTGTTTTATCATGACACATTGTACTTCATGATAGTCATAAATTTGAGTCAATATATTTCACTTTTATTTGTGAAAAAATCCCAAATTTACCAAAAATTTAGAAAAATACCTACATTTTCAAATTTCAATTTCTCTACTTTTATAATAGATAGTGATACCTCATATAATAGTTATTACTTTACATTTCCCATGTGTCTAATTCATGTTTGGATAATTTTGAAAATGACATTTTTTTTGGGGGGACGTTAGAAGGCTTAGAAGTTTAGAAGCAAATCTTGACATTTTTCAGAAAATTTCCAAAGCCTACTTTTTAAGGACCAGTTCAGGTCTGAAGTCACTTTAAGGGCCTTGCATAATAGAAATCACCCAAAAATTACCTCATTTTATAAACTACACCCCTCAAGGTATTCAAAACTGATTTTACAAACTTTGTTAACCCTTTAGGGGTTCCACAAGAATTAATGAAAATGGAGATGAAATTTCAGAATTTCACTTTTTTGGCAGATTTTCCATTTTAATCCTTTCTTTCCAGTAACAAAGCAAGGGTTAACAGCTAAACAAAACTCTATATTTATTACCCTGATTCTGCGGTTTACAGAAACACCCCACAAGTGGTCATAAACTGCTGTATAGCCACACAGCAGGGCGCAGAAGGAAAGCAATGCCATATGGTTTTTAGAAGGCAGATTTAGCTGAACTGGTTTTTAGATGCCATGTCCCACTTGAAGGGCTGATGCACCCCTACAGTAGAAACTCAAAAAAGTGACCACATTTGGGAAACTACAGGATAAGGACCCAGTTTTATTGGTTCTATGTTGGGGTACATATGATTTTTAATTACTCTATATTAAGTTTTTTGTGAGGCAAGGTAACCAAAAAATTGATGTTTTGGCACAGTTTTTTTTTTTTTTACAACATTCATCTGATAGGGTAGATCATGTGCTATTTTTATAGAGCAGGTTGTTACAGACGCAATGATATCAAATATGTCTACTTTCTATGTTTGTTTGTTTCAGGTATACATAATATAAAATTTATGTTTTTGTGTCTCCATTTTCTGAACGCCCTATTTTTTTATTTTTTCTGCCGATCGTCTTTTGCAGGAAGAGTTGACGTTTTTATTGGCATCATTTTTGGGTACATTTTTTGATCAATCATTATTACACTTTATGGGGCAAGGTGACCAAAAAATTGCTTGTTTTGGTGCAGTTTTTATTTATTTCTTTTTCCAGCGTTCACTTGAGGGGTTAGGCCATGTAAGATTTTTAGAGAGCAGATCGTTACGGACATGGCAATACCTAATATGTCTACTTTTTTAAATTTATTTCACTTTAACACAAGGTCTCATTTTTTGCGGGGTGAGGTGATGGTTTGATTGGTACTATTTTGGGGGTATATGACTTTTTGATTGCTTGGTGTTGCAAT
The DNA here is from genome assembly GCA_033119425.1 of Bufotes viridis. Lineage (NCBI taxonomy): Eukaryota > Metazoa > Chordata > Amphibia > Anura > Bufonidae > Bufotes > Bufotes viridis. Next base: position 62,767,184 of record CM065598.1, read on the forward strand.
TTTTGTGATGTAAGGTGACAAAAATGGCTTTTTTTACACTGTTTTTTTTTTTTATGGTGTTCACCTGAGGGGTTAGGTCATGTGATATTTTTATAAAGCAGGTTGTTACGGACGCGACAATACCTAATATGTCAACTTTTTTTATTTATTTCACTTTAACACAATAATAGCAGTTTTGAAACAAAAAAATTATGCTTTATTGTCTCCATGTTCTAAGATCTATAGTTTTTTTTATTTTTTGGGCAATTGTCTTAGGAAGGGGCTCATTTTTTGCGGTATGAGGTGACGGTTTTATTGACTCCATTTTGTGGGACATACGCCTTTTTGATCGTTTGGTGTGGCACTTTTTGTGATGTAAGATGACAAAAATAGCTTTTTTTACACCGTTTTTATTTATTTATTTTTATGGTGTTTATCGGACAGGGTAAATCATGTGATATATTTATAGAGCCGGTCATTATGGACACGGCGATTCCTAATATGTGTGTGTGTGTGGGGGGGGGGTTCTGTGTTTTGTTATAAAATATGGAGAAATGGGTGTTCTTTTTCTTTTTTTTACTTAAAAATTATTAATTTTATGAAAACACTTTTTTAAAAACTTTTTTTCTTTACTTTATTTCTGAGGTTCATGTTTGGGGGTCTGATCCCCTCTGCAATGCATTAAAATACATCTGTATTGTAATGCATTACCTGTTAGTGTATGACACTGAGTCACACACTAACAGGTTGCCTAGGAGATCTAGCCTGAGGCTGGATCTCCTGGGCACCCATAAAAGGCAGGTCCTGATGCCGTGCAAGGCATGGGGCAGCATCTGCACGGCATCGGGCTGCCTTCTGACAGATTGAGTCCCTGCCACAGCAGCGCAGGGATTCGATGCACTCCCTTACCCCACACAAACCCCTTCTATGTCGCGGTCAGTGCGGACCGCGGCATACAAGGGGTTAATCTGCCGGCATCGGCTTTTACAGCAATGGCGGCGGATACAGCAGGGGTCCGGCTTCCAGGGACTGCCGGATCCCTGCAGTGATCGGGCGTGCACCGCTCTGGTGCGCCCCCGATCACCATGACGTACTATGACGTCAAATTGCGGGAACGCAGTGGCATCCATGACGTAATAGTACGTCATGTGTCGGGAAGGGGTTAAACTGATCTGCTTAAGTGACAAACAGACCAGACTGAGTTGTGGCTCTCGTCAATCAACCTACAACCAGGCATGGTTGTGTCTGATAATAGCCGTAACTTGGTCACGGCTTTGGAGCTCGGAAAACTCACATACATACCATGCCTAGCCCACGTGTTCAACATAGTGGTTCAGCGGTTTCTCAAAACCTACCCCAAATTGCCTGAGCTACTGTTGAAGGTGCACCGCGTGTGCCCATTTCCGCAAGTCATCGACAGCTTCCAACGCTGCAGCAGCGCTTGCAATTGCCAGCTCACCAACTGTTGTGCAATGTGAGCACGCGCTAGAACTCAACATTCCACATGTTGGCCAGGCTTTGTGAGCAGCAGAGGGCAGTAGTGGAATACCAGCTGCAATATGGTCGTCGCCTTTCCAGTCAGCTTCCACTCTTCACAAGCGACAAGTGGGCATTGATGTCTGACCTCTGTGAGATTTTACGCAACTTTGAGGAATCAACACAGATGGTGAGCGGAGATAAGGCTATTATCAGCGTAACCATCCCACTTTTGTGTCTACTCAAACGTTTGCTGCTGACAATTAAGGTGGACGCTTTGCATGGGTAAGAGGTGGAAATGGAGAAAGACAGTACACGGTGATAGCCAGACCACCCTTAGTTCGTCTTCTCAGAGCGAATTGGATGATGATGAGGAGGAGGACCACAAGACGGTTGTTTCCGCTACCGAGGTTAGTACCTATGGAAGTTTTATTCCATCTGTTCAGCGTGGATGGGTAGAAGAGGAGGAAGAGGATAAGGAGATTGAGAGTCATTCTCTTGATGAGGACAGTGAAGTCTTGTCTGTTGGGACTCTGGCACACATGGCTGACTTAATGTAAGGCTGCCTTTCCCGTGACCCTCGCGTTGTACGCATTTTGGCCAACACCGATTACTGGTTGTTCAACCTCCTCGATCCCCCGCTACATAGAGAACTTCTCATCTCTCATTCCTGTTGTGGAGAGGACAAGCAAAATGGTGCAATACCAGAAGGTCCTTGTGGAAAAATTGCTCCAAAAATTTCTAGCTGGCAACGCTGGAGTACGTAGTTACTTGGCCAACCGAAGAGATGAGACGAGGGGAACACACAGCAGTTCCAACAGAGGCAGGGCCCCACTCTCCAAGGCCTGGGACAGTTTTATGACACCCCGCCAGCACCCTCAACCTGATGGGCAGCCTAGTGTCACAAAGAAGAAAACATTTTGGAAGATGGTGAAGGAGTACGTAGCAGACCGTGTCAGCGTCCTCAGTGATCCCTCTGTGCCTTACAACTATTGGGTGTCCAAGCTGGACACGTGGCACGAACTGGCGCTCTGCACCTTGGAGGTGCTGGCCTGCCCTGCCGCTAGTGTTTTAGTGCTGCTGGGGGCTTAACAACTGATAAGCGCATCCGCCTGTCAACTGAAAATGCTGACCGTTTGACTGTAAAAATGAACAAGGCCTGGATTGCCCCTGACTTCTCTACTCCGCCAAAGGAAAGCAGCTGAACATAAAGACACTCTAAATGTGGCTTTTATGGTGTATTGAATACACTGTATTCCCATGCACCCCTTCCACCACTAAAAAGTGTATATGGCCCAATCTCCCTTTTCTCATTCTCCTCCTCCATCTCATTCTCCTCCTCCATCATATCAACATGCTTATTAGCCTGCCCTCGCTCCTAATGTTTTAGAGGGTCAGCTCAGCAGCGGGCCCTCACCTATAATGTTTTAGAGGGTCACCGGAAGGCCCTCACCAATAACGTTTTTGAGGGTCACCAGCAGGCCCTCAACTATAATGTTTTTGAGGTTGACCAGAAGGCCCTCAACCATAACGTTTTTGAGGGTCACCAGCAGGCCCTCGCCCATAATGTTTTTGAGGGTCACCAGCAGGCCCTCGCCCAAAATGCTTTTGAGGGTCACCAGCATGCCCTCTACCATAACATTTTTGAGGGTCACCAGCAGGCCCACGCCCATAATGTTTTAGATTGTCAACTCAGCAGCAGGCCCTTACCCCTAATGTTTTAGATGGTCAGCTCGGCAGCAGGCCCTTGCCCATAAGGTTTTAGAGGGTCAGCTCAGCAGCAGACCCTCACCCTTAATGTTTTAGAGCAGGGGTCCTCAAACTTTTTAAACAGGGGGCCAGTTCACGGTCCCTCAGACCGTTGGAGGGCCGGACTATAGTTTAACTATAAGTAATTGTATATATTTACCAGTATTTTAATGGGAATCATTCCCCCCCCTCCCTTGTCACTCTCATTTCTCAGACCCCTCCCTTGTCACTCTCATTTCTCAGACCCCTCCCTTGTCACTCTCATTTCTCAGACCCCTCCTTTGTCACTCATATTTCTCAGCCCCCCTCCCTTGTCACTCTCATTTCTCAGGCCCCCTCCCTCCCTTGTCACTGTCATTTCTCAGACCTCCTTTGTCACTCATATTTCTCAGCCCCCCTCCCTTGTCACTCTCATTTCTCAGGCCCCTTTCCTCCCTTGTCAGTGTCATTTCTCAGACCCTCCCTTGTCACTGTCATTTCTCAGCCCCCTCCCTTGTCACTTTCATTTTCAGGCCCGCTCCCTCCTTGTCACTCTTTCTCAGCCCCCTCCGTTGTCACTCCCCCTTCTTGTCTCTCTTTTACTTAGCACTTGTCACACAGCTCATAAATTACTTACCCCCTCCCCTAGTGTAGCGTGGCCGAGCTCTGTGAGGTCCGCGGTACAGGAGCATTTGTTTCCTGTACCCGGCCGACTGATAGAAAGCGCACAGTAAGTGAGCACTTCCTGTCAGTCCGGCCGGGTACAGGATACAGGAAACAAAAGTTCCTGTACCGCAGACCAGACAGAGCTCGGCCGCACAACACTATCAGGCCCTCTCTTCGTCCGCCGCAGCCCCCTCACATCTCTGCTGGGAGGGGTTGGCAGCACCCTGCCCAGCCGTGAGAAACACCCGGCGGGCCGGATCAGTTTCCTCGGCGGGCCGCATGTGGCCCGCGGGCCGTAGTTTGAGGACCCCTGTTTTAGAGGGTCAGTTCAGCTGCAAACCCTCACCCCTAATTTTTTAGATGGTCCACTCTGCAGCAGGCCCTTACCCCTAATTTTTTAGATGGTCAGTTCTGCAGCAGGCCCTCACCCATAATGTTTTAGATGGTCAGATCAGCAGCAGACACTTGCCCCTAATGTTTTAGGGGGTCAGCTCAGCAGCAGACCCTCACCCCTAATTTTTTAGATGTTCAGCTCAGCAGCAGACCCTCACCACAAATTTTTTAGATGTCAGCTTTGCAGCAGGCCCTCGCCCATAATGTTTTAGATGTTCAGCTCGGCAGCAGGCCCTTGCCCATAAAGTTTTAGATGGTCTGCTCAGCTGCAGGCCCTCACCCCTAATGTTTTAGATGGTCAGCTTGGCAGCAGGCCCTTGCCCCTAATGTTTTAGAGAGGGTTACCAGCAGGCCCTTGCTCCTAATATTTTTGAGGGTCAACAGCAGGCCATCAATCATAATTCTTCAAGGGCGTGTATGAACACACATTATATACCATTATGTGCTTGAGTGCTCTGTTGGCCAGTTCGAGCCTGATTACAGATGTTACGGCTGGTGGGTATGATAGCCCTGAAGGGTTCTTGATTGTCAGCCACTTACTGTATCCTCCATTCCCTTCTCCACCTTTCTGCATATCTTCAGTGCAAAACTAAATTTCTGTTATTTCCCCTCTTTACCTACGGACCAGCTCACTGCACTAAATAAGTGCATGTGTGTACTGTATGCATGTGTATGTGTAAGGCCTCTTTCACACTTGCGTTCTGAGGATCCGGCGGGCACTTCCGTCCCGCTGTATCCGTCAGAACGCAAGTCGCCTGAAAGCATTAGAAGACTGATCAGGATCCTGATCAGTCTTCGAAATGCTTCGAGGTTACCATGGCAGCCAGGACGCTATTAAAGTCCTGGGTGCCATAGTAGTAGTGGGGAGCGGAAGAGCAGTATACTTACAGTCTGTGCGGCACCCGGGGCGCTCCAGAATGACGTCAGAGCGCCCCATGCGCATGGATCATGTGATCCATGCAATCACGTGATCCAAGCGAGTGGGGCGCCCTGACGTCACTCTGGAACGCCCCGGGAGCCGCACGGGCGGTAAGTATACTGCTCCCCTGCTCCCCACTACACTTTACCATGGCAACCAGGACTTTAGCGTCCTGGCTGCCATGGTAACCATTCAGAAAAAGCTAAATGTCAGATCCGGCGATGCGCCGAAATGACGTTTAGCTTAAGGCCGGATCCGGATTAATGCCTTTCAATGGGCATTAATTCCGGAACCGGCCTTGCTGCAAGTGTTCAGGATTTTTGGCCGGAGCAAAAAGCGCAGCATGCTGCGGTATTTTCTCCGGCCAAACAACGTTCCGGTCCTGAACTGAAGACATCCTGATGCATTCTGAACGGATTTCGCTCCATTCAGAATGCATTGGGATAATCCTGATCAGGATTTTTCCGGCATAGAGCCCCGACGACGGAACTCTATGCCGGAAAACAAATATGCAAGTGTGAAAGAGCCCTAATGTGTATGTATGAGCTTAATGAATATATATGTAGTGTACATAGTGTGTATATGCATATTAATGTTTCTTTGTATGTGCATAATGTTTATATAAATATTTTATATATGCGAATATATGTGTATGCTATGTGTGCTTAGAGTGGTTTTCCAAGATCAAAAGAAAATTGGTTAACTGGGGGACGTAGTATAAAATGACAAAAGAATCTACACCTATCTGATAAATCTGAGGCCGTTGAGGCCAGTGATTGCCTGCATTAGCCACATGTACTAAATAGAAACACTGGGGGAGATTTATCAAACTGGTGTAAAATAGAACTGGCTTAGTTTCCCATAGCAACCAATCAGACTCCACCTTTCATTTTTCACAGCTCCTTTACACCACTTTGATAAATCTCCCCCATTGTTTTTGTGGCAATATATAAAAACACTGGCAGGGAGCAGCAAACTGCAAGCATAATTTGTGTGTGCGTGCTATACATATGGCAGCTATAGTTACTCAATAAAAAATACATAAAATATATATAAGCATTTAAAGGGGTATTCCCATCTCAGACAATGGAGGCATATCACTAGGATATATCCCTATTGTCTGATAGGTGTGTGTCCCATCTCTGTGACCCACACCTATCTCATAAACCCAGTCGGCAAAGTGAAAAAGAGCATGCGCAGCTGCCCTCCATTCATTTCTATGAGGCCGCCGAAAATATCAGAGCGCTGTTTTGGCTATTTCCATCAGCCGCATAGAAGTTAATGGAATCGGTGGCCGTACAAGCTCGTTGTGCTCCCATTCATTTCTATGGGTATCCGAAAATACCACCCGGATATTTTCAGCAGGCCAATAGGAATGATTGGTGGTGAGCGGACCTGGCACTGCCGGCCACCACTTTGACGGCCTCGTTTTAGACCTGCACCATGGGGCAAATCTTAGTGATATGCCCTCAATATCTGAGATTGAAGTACCACTTTAAAGGGCAATTTAAAAAAAAATATTGAAATATAAAAACTGCCTAATTTCTCCCAGTCTAATTTATCTATTTAAAAATTACTAATGTGATCATATTAGTAACTTGATTTATATAGATACTGTATATTATATAATCTTTGATTCATTTTGACTCTTTGGTTTTTCAGTTTGTCTAAAAAAATTGTCTGTGATTTTTTTCTTGCATAATTATTCAAAAGAAGCAAAAGAGGTGGGTTCCTTCATTTCTTCCCTCAATTTCTCTTCCTCCCTCCTCCCCACAAACCTATTAGTCAAGAGAAATATTGCAAGCAAACTATACGAGGAAAAATTGCAAAATATTTCTTACCCACACAAGATCTTTGTCCATGCGATACATTTAGCCTGTATCCATGATGACAATGACAGTTAAATGAGCCGGCCGTATTCAGACACAACCCCTTTCCATGACCACAAGGTTCATTCTTACATTCATCAATATCTGAAAAGTACACACAGTGTAAGTCATAATCCTACAAAATGAAGTAAATGTTCTTAAATCCTAATCAAACACTAATATTTCAAAGATTTCACTGCCTTACTTTTTCAGGACTGTCAAAAGGAACCAAAATGAGCAAATATGCTATTAACAGAACTTCCTGGCAATGCCTTTTGATGTATGTGTGCTCTGATGTATAAATTCACCTACCTACATTGAGATAAATATAATTGTCTATAAGGAGCAACATTAGGCAATTGTGGTATAAAATGTACTTGCAGTGATACATAAAATATCATATTTAAAGTCTATGGATACCTTTGCATTGATATATTGGTCATTTGCTTCCTAAATGCAAAATTAAGCAGCTTTTTTTATAGCCATTTTGCTTCTGCAGATTGTGTGCCTTTTATCTTCCTGCTGGTCCAGCTGAATCTGCCATAAATCCATCAGAGGACTGCTCCTGTTTCTGATGTATCTCTCTGCTCTCCCCCTCTCTGTGAGGGCTCATGTACACAAACTTATTTTTTGTCCGTGTCTGCTCCATTATTTTGCAGCCCATATGCAGCAAAGAAAAAGAAAATGACTCAGTGTGCATTCCGTGTCCATATGTCTGTAGGGCCGTTCCGCAAAAAAATAGAACATGTCCTATTATTGTCCGTATTACAGACAAGGATAGGACTGTTCTATTAGGGGCCAGCTGTTCCGTTCTGCAAAATGCGGAATGCCCATGGCCGGTATCTGTGTTTTACGGATCTGTAGTTTGAGGACTGCAAAAACGGCTACTGCTGTGTGCATCAGCCCTTAGAGATAGCATCAGGTGGTTGTATATGTCAGATCTGGATAGATTGGAGGCTTGGGCAGAGAAGTGTCAGATGAGGTTTAACACTGACAATTGTAAGGTTATAGACATGGGAAGGAATAATGCAAGTCACCCGTACATACTAAATGGTAAAACACTGGGTAACACTGTCATGGAAAAGGACCTAGGAATTTTAGTGAACAGCAAACTAAGCTGTAGAAACCAGTGTCAGGCAGCTGCTGCCAAGGCCAATAAGATAATGGGTTGCATCAAAAGGGGCATAGATGCCCGTGATGAGAACATAGTCCTACCACTTTACAAATCACTAGTCAGATCACACATGGAGTACTGTGTACAGTTCTGGTCTCCTGTGAACAAGGCAGACATAGCAGAGCTGGAGAGGGTTCAGAGGAGGGCAACTAAAGTAATAACTGGAATGAGGGATCTACAATACATCGAAAGATTATTAAATGTAGGGTTATTCACTTTAGAAAAAAGACGACTGAGGGGAGATCTAATAACTATGTATAAATATATCAGGGGTCAGTACAGAGATCTCTCCCATCATCTATTTATGCCCAGGACTGTGACGAGGGGACATGCTCTGCGTCTGGAGGAAAGAAGGTTTGTACACAAACATAGAAGAGGATTCTTCACGGTAAGAGCAGTGAGACTGTGGAACTCTCTGCCTGAGGAGGTGGTGATGGTGAGTACAATAAAGGAATTCAAGAGGGGCCTGGATGTATTTCTGGAGTGTAATAATATTACAGGCTACAGCTACTAGAGGGGGTCGTTGATCCAGGGAGTTATTCTGACTGCCTGATTGGATTCGGGAAGGAATCCCCCCCCCCCCCCTTAAGTGGGGAAAATTGGCTTCTACCTCACAGTTTATTTTTTGCCTTCCTCTCGATCAACTTGCAGGATAACAGGCCGAACTGGATGGACAAATGTCTTTTTTCGGCCTTATATACTATGTTACTATCTACATCTGTGTATAGAGGCGGTAGCAGTAGAGGATCCAAGGAAGCAGACCAGAATGTAGATAAGGCGAAAAGGACATACAAATGCAGATTGCAGGGGGAAAGCAGCAGCATTCTGGGCACACAGACCCAACATGTATTACTGGGAGAACATGCTTATGAGAAAGTTTGAAACTAGAAGAGTGCTGCAAATGGAATATCAGAGGTCTGAAAACAATTAAGTAATTAAGATTGCGGCCTGAAATGAAGTGAAACTATTAACCACTAACATATGTAAATATTTTTTTCATGTAATAGGTGTCTGTTTCTTTTAACTTTGTAATGTAGTTTATCAGCTTCTTTCTGAGCTCCAGCAGCACAGACACTGGTTTCATCTTCCAGCAACAGACAGTAAAGTTCCAGCAACAGACTGGATGTCTAGAAGCAGTACTGTGTCCTGGGCATCCATATCCAGCAGCAAGCATGGTGCTGCTCTATTATAATTAGCAATTTTGCAGCAGAGACTTCCTGCTGGTTATGGATGCCTAGAAGATGGCGTGCATGTCTCTCTCTGTTGCAGGATCTGTACTGTTAGTTGCTAGAAGGTGCAACACCCATGTCTCTGCTGCTATAATTCAGAAAGTAGGAGGGCAGTGCAGAATTGAAGCTTACTGTAGATACTGCAGCATATGATTTTTATTTGGAAATATACCGTCATTTTGAAAAATAACCACTTTTCTGTCCCTATTTTTTCAGAGCAGAAGTCATGTCCGTTTGCACTCTCCTGTATAGTATATATTAACCATTTCAGAAATTACAAAATGCACAACACAAGGGAACAGGCCATGATCATTAAACTTTTGTAATAATAAAGGAGGGGGAGAAACTGACATCCTAGAGGTTGGATTGGACATTTTTTGTGCTGTTTCTGATGATTTTGAAATAAACAAAATGTAATTGTTCAGAATCTGTATAACAACATCTTACACATGATGAACTATCTCTTGTCATCAATGGAACAAATTCTACAAATGATCATACACATATTTGAATCTTTTCTAGCACGTTAAGAATGGATGATAGCCAAGCATATACATGAAATAGGAATCTAAACAGAGCTGCTGCGGATGTCTTACCCACCTACACAAACCCTCTTCTCAGGATCTGGATAGTATCCAGGATTACAAATGCAGTAGAACCCTGCAGGGGTTGAGATGCATTCTCCATATCCACATAGGTTTCTTATCATTTTACATTCATCAGTTTCTAGGTAGGAAGTAATCAGGTTGTTAATGAGAATTACTACATAATTTATGAAGCAGATAAACAGATTTTCCTATCATTAAGACCCCTTAGTATTTGACTGGACTCATGCCAATCAGGAGAATGAAGAGAATGAAGGAGTTGTGAATGGGACTGTGCTTTAGTACCAGGACTATGTATTCCCTGGAGCACTGCAGCCTCTTCATTATGCTGATCAGTCAGGGTTCTCTTGGTCAGGGCTTCATCAGTCAAACATAGTTGTCTATAAAATGGCCATCATTGTTTTAGTAAGTGGCTTACCTGTGAGTTGTGTAGGAGCAATTTCAGCAGCACTTCGTGTGTCATATTCGGCAGGTATTTTTTGGACAGCCACAGTTGTGGGTTCCAAAACAAGTGCTGAAATAATTATATTGATAGTAAGCACCATTTTCCAACATCACATAGCCATTGAAAATGTCCATAATTGTAATAATGTGCGATAAATACATATGTTCTAAATGTAGGTAGTAGTTCCAATAGGTTTATTATAGTAATAGAAGTGAAGCACCAGGGCAGAGGTGGCACTGTAAGAGTCGAGGCAAGGGGTAAGCACACAAATGACTTTTAGAAAGCTGTAGAACATAGCTTCTGAACATTGTCCTGCTATATGATATTCAGTGAAATCTCGCCATAATATTACCTGTTGGAGAAGACCTCTCCATTATCTAGACCAGATATCTTTGGAACAGATTTTTCATTTAAGCATATATGAAAATAAGACCACCTCCACAATAAAACCTTAATGGGAAGTGTTGCTTACAAAATCCCACGCCACTTACCTACTGAAGAAACACTTGGCAGACACCTTAAAATTTATTTATGTATAGCACATGAGTTATTAAGACTTATTTTTCAAAGGTAGGTTTTATTACTGTTGGCACTAGAGATAAGGCACGAAAAATTCTATTTGGCTGATTCGCTGAACTTTAACAAGAAATAAATTCATAACAAATCGCGATAAATCAGGTATACCTAGGCCACTCTGTCTAATTCTATTTATAGCTCTTGGTGGCCCAATCTCTGTGTGAGGCCTCTTGCACAAGACCGTATGCCCTCCGAGACATATGATCCGTGAACGGACCATATGTACCGGAGCGGCATTGATTGTGCGCATGGCTGATCACATACATGTGTCGTGGGTCTCTGCTATTTAAAATAGCTAAAACCCCGCAGCTAAGGCACCCACTGCACGTGCGAGCGCCATGTTTAGGGACTGGACCTGTGGGTTAATCCCTTTTGTTAGCTCTAGATGAGTCAATATTACAGGTCAATGTTAGCGTCAGGTCTAATTTATCACTGTGGACTTAACCGTGCAGTGCCTCAAAATTCAAGTAGTGGCCGCATGACAGACTGGGGAGCATGGCAGCAGAATTAGCTGTAACAGTGACAGTAGTAGCCCCATGACATCGTGGGGTGCGTAGCAGCAGTGGCAGTACCAGTGACAGTTGTGGCCCCATTACAGAGTGGTGAGGGGGGCAGCAGCAGTGACAGTAAGGCTGTGTTCACAATACTGTTTATTTTTCCATTCTTGTGATCCGTCAGAACAAAACACTAAAAAAAACAGGAAGCCTGTATTTTGAGCATCTATAAAGCCTCTTTCATGCAGTCAGCATTTGATCAGTAATTGTAAGCCAAAACCAGGAGTGGTTCCAAAACAGAAATATTTGCATCTCTTTTGTGTTTTAGACCCACTCCTGCTTTTCCCTTACAAATACTGATCAAATACTAATGCAAAAAACTGACCATGTGAAAGAGGCCTTCTGCTCAATTTGCATCTGTTTTGGTAATTTACGTCTTTTTTTTTTAACAAGTCCTGCATGGAGGACTTTAATATCTTCTTTCACACAGTCAGTATTTGGTAAGTATTTTGCATCAGTATTTGATCAGTATTTGTAAGCCAAAACAGGAGTGGGTCCAAAACAGAGATAAAATATAAGGTAAATATTTGCATCTCTTCTGTGTTTTGGACCCACTCCTTCTTTTAGCTTACAAATACTGACCAAATACTGACTAAGTGAAAGAGGCCTTACGGATGCTCAAAATAAAGGATCCTTTTTTTATTTTTCTGTTCTTCTGACAGCTAAGAAGAAGAGAAAAATAAACGGTGATGTTAACATGGACAAACAGGGAGGATAGTTGCCTCATAACAGAGTGGAGATGGAGGCCAACAGCAATAGCAGTAACAGGGACAATAGTGGCCCCATAACAGAGTGGGGATGCGGGCTAACAGAAGTGTCAGTAATAGGGACAATAGTGGCCCCATAACAGTATGGGGGTGCGGGCCAACAGCAGTTGCAGCACCATGGAAAATAGTGGCATCATAACAGAGCTCAAATGGGGGCCAACAGCAGTGGCAGTAACAGAGACAATAGTGGTCCCATGACAGAATATGGAGGGTGGCAGCAGCAGCAGTGGCAATAACAGTGACAATAGTGACAAGCACAGTGGCATGCATAGCCTTTTAAAAATTGAACATGTACATATCAGTAGGCCAAGAAGCCCCATTAGAGGCTGCAGGCGGGTGGCATCAGGCAGATGAGAGCAGCAGAATGATGGCAGCAGGACGTGGCCAGAAGAAAGAACTGTTTTGCCGAATATTCCGGTGTGGCAGCACGCTACAGTATGATCATTAGTGGTAGAATGATCTCTTCTGTTGCATCAGGCACCAGCATCTGGAAATACTGGTTGATCCATGCCTGATTCATAATTCTGAAGGTTAGTCTCTCAACATTTTGAGAGGAAAGGCCAGTTGTCTTCAGGATAACTATTCTCCACGCTGCACTGAACACAAGCTCACACTACTGGCTGTGCAGAAAAGCATGCCCATGGCAAACCCGGCCAACCTTCAAGTTTTCATGGCCAGTAGTTCAGGGGATCTTGGATCATGGGTGACAGGATGCAGTCCAAGTATGCCACCACCTGCTGGTTGAGGTTCTGCCGCATGTCCTGCTGCAGCTGGGTGGTTTCTTCAATAGGTGGCTGAAGAAAACTGTTCATCATGGACCTCAGATTGAAATTGATTTATATGGAGGTGGTATTACTCCATATAGTGGAGCATGAGCGCAGAGGGTCCTCCTGGTCAGACCTTCCTCAGGACAGACAATAGTACTCGTAGGTAGTGACCAACTGACTACACTACACAGCATGTCTATGTAGTAGTCCATTTTTGCATCCCTCTCAGAAGGTCTAAAAAATGCCCCCTTTTTTGACTGGTACAGAGGGTCTAACAATGTGGATAGCCAGTAGTCATCCCTCTGCCGAATCCTGACACTACACAACATGACAGCATGCCCTTGACCATTTGCACAAGGGATTTGGAGGACCTCCCTGCCTCAATCTCCACTGCATACTGCCAAGGTCTTTTGGGAATCATCTGCGTCGTCTTTGTCGTCGCCCTCCTGATCCTGTTGCTTGGGCAGATAAACCATCTAGTTGTGTATAAAATTCTTCCTCCTCTGCCAGTTCATCCTCCTCAGGGCTCAGGTGGCCGTGAAATGGAGGTGCCATGCTTTCTGTCCCCTCGCCAATCAGATTTGTCAGAATCCCCTCCAGGACATGAAGGAGTCGAATGACATATTTAATCCTGTAGTTCTGCCGACTGACAAATAAAGTGACCTCCTGAAAAGGCACGTGTCACGCATGACCTACCACTGGCTTTCTGTTGAAGTTACACTGGGGAGTAAATCTGTCTGTCTGCAGGAGGGGCGTTGCTAGGGTCTCAAAAGATTGGCCCAATCCCCAATGAATATGGCCCAGTTCTCTAAGTTGCCCCCCCCCCACCCACCGCATTTTGTTGTACCTGTTATACAGCAGCACATACCTGTCACATCCAGCGCCTCCCAAGTGACGTCTCCTCTGACGTAGATCTTCTCTGTCATCATCTTCTCCATTTGGTACGGACAACTTCTCTCAGCCGCCTCGTCTCTGCAGAGTTTGAGACAACTTAGCTTCCTCACATTTCTATCATCATCCCCCAACCTGGAGTTCCCACAGTGGTATCCTGCTGCTCACTGTGCTCCCCAATACCCCCAAATACTATCCTGAAGAAATATTAATACCCTCACTGAGCCCCCAGTGGTAATAAAGCTCTCTACAGACCCCTCAGTAGTATAAGACCCTCCCAAATTGTTCTTAGTAGAAATAAGGTGGATCTATAATTCCCTCCTATAGAGCTCCCAGGAGTAATAAGAACGCCTATAATGTCCCCTGGAATTATAATACCCCTACAGTGCCCCCAGTATTTATACTGCCCCCTGCTGTTCCCCCTGTAGTTATATTCCTCCCTCCACCATACAGTCCCATGTAAAAAACATCACACCATCTCTCCTGCCCCCTTCAAAATACAGTCCTATGTAAATAACATCTCTTCCTTAGTCTTCTATAACATACAGACCCATGTAAATAACATCACTCCCCTCCCTATAGCCCCTCCAATATATAGTCCCGTGTAAATAACACTATTTCCCTCCTTCTGCCATAGAGTCCCATGTAAATAACATCACACCATCTCTCCAGCCCCCTCCAAAATACAGTCTCTTGTAAATAACATCACCTCCTCCCCAGCCGCCTCCAACATGCAATCCCATGTAAACATCACCCTCCAAAATTCAGTCCCATGTAAATGACATCATTCCCCCCACCAGCCACCTTCAACATACAGTCCCATGTAAATAATGTCACTCCCTCCCTCAGACCCATGTAACATTCAGTCCTGTGTAAATAACATAACTCCCTCCCACAGCTTCCATCAACATACAGTCCTGTGTAAATAACATCACCCTGCCCCAGCCCGCCCAACATTAAATCCCATGTAAATAACATCACTCCCTCCCCAGCCACCTACAACATTAAGTCCCATGCAAATAACATCCTTCCCTTTAGCCCTAACATACAGTCCCAGTTAAATAACCACAATTCTTAGCATTGCTCTGCCTCTCCCTTCACTTACCTCTCCTCATGTAGCAGATATCACCACAGCTTCTTCCCACAGGTTTTCTTCTCTTCACTGCCATCCTGTCCTGCACTGGTCACATGATAGTGACATCATCGCAGGTCCTTCTCAACCACTGCCTGTTTTACTGGTCACATGACCTGTGATGTCATCACAGGTCCTTCAGCTCTTGCAGGGCATTAGATTCAATTGTATTGCCGTCCTGAGGATGGCAATAAAGTTGTATCTAGCTGGCAGGCAGGCCATTCGGGGCCAGGGACAAAACATCAGGGGCCCAAGCCCCAAATGTTTTAACTTAGCAACGCCCCTGGTCTGCAGCATTAGGAAATCGTTGAGCGCCTTCCCCTGCTTGTACAGGTGGTCTAACATATGGAGTGTGGATTTACAACGGGTGGAAACGTTGCATATCATTGGTAATTACACGCCTAGAGGACCTCTTTTCCAAGTCTGTGGTGGCTTGTAACTGCTGACTGTCCTCGCTCATCCTTGCTGTAAAGCGGAGCAAAGCCGGCAGCAAACAGTACATTACTTGGCTAGCAGAAGAAGCAGCAAAAGCACGAGGCAGGTTCAGGACAGGTGAGGGCACAGAGGCAGTTCATGGGCCATGCCAACTAAGTGTGGTGTCTGAGGAACCCACCGATTCCTGGCTGTGTGTATCTGTTGTCACTTCAGAAGATGTTGAAGAGCAAGTCAATCATTCCATTACAGCTGTACTGTTGGTCAAAACACGACTCAGGGATGACAGTGGCAGCTCGGGCCTGTTGCTGTGCCTTCTACCAATCCCTCTTTTTCTGCTGCTACTTGTGCCAGCTACAGCAGCATTTTTGCCACTGCCCGTTCCTTTAGAGGGCCCAGGCAACTGTCTGTTGGCCATAGTGCACAGTAACTGTATCAGTAATGTAATGGATTAACTAAGAAAGTGGCAGCAATTGAACAAGATAAATGCGGCAATATATTAGACTACCCTTTAATACTGAGTCTGACGCACAGTAAGTGTATTTGAAAATTAAAGCTTAACTGTGAATATCGCAGAAGTTGAACAAGGTAAATGCGGCAATATATTTGACTACCTTTTAAGACTGAGTCTGACGCACAGTAAGTCTATGTGTAAAATGACAGATTAACTATGAATGTCACAGCAGTTGAACACGAAGCACGCGGCGATACATTAGACCGCCCTTTAATACTGAGTCTGATGCACAGTAAGTCTAAATGTAAAATGATAGATTAACTATCATTGTCGAAGCAGTTGAAAAAGATAAATGCAGTGGTATATTAGACCGCCTGTTAAGACTGAGTCTGACACATAGTAAGTCTATGTGTAAAATGGCAGATTTAGGGTCCTTTCACACTGGCGTTTTTGTTTTCCGGCATAGAGTTCCGTCCTCGGCGCTCTATGCTGGAAAAATCCTGATCAGGATCATCCCCATGCATTCTGAATAGAGAGAAATCCGTTCAGGATGCATCAGGGTGTCTTCAGTTCAGGACCGGAACGTTTTTTGGACGCAGCAAATACCGCAGCATGCTGCGCTTTTTGTTCCGTCCAAAAATCCGTAACACTTGCCGCAAGGCCGGATCCGGAATTAATGCCCATTGAAAGGCATTAATCCGGATCCGGCCTTAAGCTAAACGTCGTTTCGGCGCATCGCCGGATCCGACGTTTAGCTTTTACTCAATTGTTACAATGGCAGCCAGGACGCTAAAGTCCTGGTTGCCATGGTAAAATGTAGTGGGGAGCGGGGGAGCAGTATACTTACCATCCGTGCGGCTCCCGGGGCGCTCCAGAGTGACGTCAGGGCGCCCTACACGCATGGATCATGTGATCCATGGGCATGGGGCGCTCTGACATCATTCTGGAGCGCCCCGGGAGCCGCACGAACTGTAAGTATACCGCTCCCCCACTCCCCCGCTCCCCGCTCCTACTATGGCAACCAGGACTTTAATAACGTCCTGGCTGCCATAGTAACCTGAAAGCATTTCGAAGACTGATCAGGCGACTTGCGTTCTGACGGATCCGGCGGGACGGAAGTGCCTGCCGGATCCTCAGAACGCAAGTGTGAAAGGACCCTAACTATGAATGCTGCAGCAGTTAAGCAAGACAAACGTGGCGATTACACTCAACCTGAAGTCTCTCTATGCTTTCCATACAGTCTCAAAAAACTCTCCCTACGATCTCCCTGCACTGTCTCTATCCAATATTTTATTAATAGTTTTCTTCAACATTGTCCCTAGCCTATTAGCGCTTGTCACTTCTCTCGCTATGCTCAGCTCTCATTGAGAATGGATGAGGCTTTTAAAGGGGTGTGACATCACAAGGGATGGCTATCTGCAGATTGGCTGGCTGCACGGCATTATGGGTGATCTCGCATTCCTGGGCTTCTTACTTTTACTTTGTAACATGTGTAGCAGCCATTTGAAAAAAAAATATAAGATTTGTTAACACGAAGCGCATGGAAATTCAGAATTTTTCCTAAACTTCAGGTCAAATTCAACTTTGCATGCTTTGATTCGCTCAACACTAGTTGGCACACATGGGTATGTTCAGAAATGTCTCTGGCCACTGTATTGCGGTTTAGGGGGTCAAAACTGCTGACCGGCTCCCTTTAAAGGTGACAAGAAAAGTATGGCAGCCCCTGATGGCTTTGTTCTTTATGATTCATTGCATCTGATCAATGTTCAGAAATACAAGTTTATTAAAGGGGTTTTACGAATTAATGAAAACCTTGCTCAAAGCCTGGATTTCTGTGAGTTAAAAAAAAAAAGCTATACTCACATATTCAGTCTGCCACTGTATCCAGAATCACCGTCCTGGTCATCTCCGCCAGGCTTTGATCTTTTGGCTGCAGCAATGATGTGTGCATATAACCTACATCACCGCTGGCATTATGGATGTCACAGTTAAGTATGACATTAGGATTGATATTACTATTATGCTAGTTTTCATATGGGCACTGTATGAGGCCATTATATGTGCACTATATTGTGGCATGATTTGTGAAATGTTTGGAAGTTTTACGTGGCTAATCTATGGCAGTATAGTTCCTTCGCATCATATACGCCCATTTAGATCAATTCAGCATGTTAAAGGAGTTAGCCCATAGATTGAAAATCATATATATCTGGAGTAATGCACACCATTATTTTAACTATATAAGTGTAAAAAACATTGGTCTCCAGTGTAATTCACCCTTCGTTTCTTAATTCATGCCACCTGCAGTCTTCTCTCTTGCCGTTCTGGGGGTGTGCAGCAGCTCATCACAGGCAACCATCAAGCCGCTGCATCCCTCAGGAGAGCTCGCACACAGCCCGAGTGATTCCACTAATAAGTAGCACTATGATATGCATTGTCACGCCCCTTCCCCTCCACTTCCTATATATTTCTATGAATTTTGAATTAGGGGTCAATGAATGAAAGGTATCTGTGTTACTTTACCAGCTTTACATGAGATCCCTGTGCCCTCACTGAAATGAGGAAGGGAACAGGGAAGCTCCTGAGCATGTCTGGTCCATCAATGAATGCAGTAAAAATGGATGTAAGAACGGATATAAAACTGGATATAAAAAAATCCTGAAATGACCTATTCATTGTATAGGAATACTTTTTATGGGATGACCCCTTGAAGCAGTGGGATAGTATTCAAAGTTTGCTGTTTCAAAGACTTGGACATGTATAGTGATTACATATCATCTTAAATATTGGTTACTTATACTTTGTATAAACAGTAATTCTCATTGCATTAAGCATCCTAAATGATTTATATAGCAATCTGCCAGGACATAGTAAAGGTACCTTCACACTGGCGTTTTTGTTTTCCGGCACAGAGTTCCGTCGTCGGGGCTCTATGCCGGAAAAAAGCGCTTCAGTTAAGATAACACAACAGCATACATCTGTTTGAACGGATCCGCTTGTATTAACTTTAGCTATTTTTTTAACATTGTCAAAACAGATCCGTTTGGACTCCATTGAAAGTCAATAGAGGACTGATCCGTTTTCTATCGTGGCAAAATGTGCCAGAGAAAACGGATCCGTCCCCATTGACTTAGGCCTCATGCACACAGCCGTGGAACACGGCAGTAAGCGGACCGTGGTAGCCCGGCCTGGATCCAGCTGACAGCAGGAGCGCACGGCGTCATTGGTTGCTATGACGCCGTGCGCTTCATGCCGCCGCTGTAGTCCAGCGGCGGCATGTGTATTACTGTAATCCAGCGGCGGCCTGAAGCACACGGCGTCATAGCAAACATGAAAAACTGAAACTGGTGCAATTGCTTTAATAAATATGTTCTGTGGTGGTTTCACAGCACTTGTCGGCACATCTATAATCAAAAACGAATAATTCCAAATATTTCTTAAATAGAGTGTTTCATTACCAGGCTTTGGTGGAAATAGAGATGGCAAAGACATAGTTTCTTCTGCGTTTGTGATGAATACAGGAAGCTGCAATTTGAACAAATAACAGTAAATAACTAGAAAAGGAGAATATATAATGATCTCATCCTGTAGTATGTACAAGCTTTTTGCCCTGGAATATTTTTTTCGGGAGAGAGGAAACTTCACCAGGTATTTAAACTTTTCAATAAACTTGTACAAATATACAGTACTTTTGCTAATGGTTCCAGCCATACTCATAGGGTTAAATACTGAAAACCAATAGTTTGGTATGAAAATTCTATAGGAAAAACGCATGAGCGGTTGTAAAACTAAAAAAGTTGATCATAGAGATATGTGATGTAGATGAGGGCGACAAACATATAATAAAACAGCACCAAAGGGGTACTATACTGTCCATGTAATAAAATGTATATCAATAAAAGGGAAAAAAAAAAGACAGGAATAAAATCATGTATGGTTTATGGCTGTCACACACCACTTTACCAACTGTCAAATTGAGCAGGGTTAGCCACTTTTCGGCCAGTGACCACAGAGCTGAAAGCAGTGCAGGACCGGTGTGGCTCTTGGCTTCCAGGCACAACAGCCGCAGCACAGCATGGCAATGTCTCACCTGGCACGTCGAATAGGTTCTGGGGAGCTTGGGGGGCGTAGCGGAAAAGGCGGTAGCAGTGGAATAAGAGAAGTCAGCCGGGGAGGAGACGGAGGATGGAGTAGGAGGAGAAAAAGAGGCAGGACTGCATGTAATCCGTGGCGGTAACACCAAATCCACACGGGAGCCACGGGTTACATGCTTGACAGCCATCAGAAGGTTCACCCAGTGGGCAGTAAAAGTTATGTACCTTCCCTGCCCGTGTTTGCTAGACCACGTGTCTGTGGTCAGATGTATCTTGGCACCGACACTGTGTGCCAGAGATATATTAATTTGCCATTGAACGTGGCCATATAGCTCTGGGATGTCCTTCTGGGAGAGATATTTCCTTCTGGGGACCTTCCATTGTGGTGTGCCAATGGCCACAAATTTATTTAAGGCCTCCGAGTCCACCAGTTTATATGGCAGTAGTTGGCGGGCTAGCAGTTCCGGCAAGCCAGTGGTCAGCCATTGGGGAAGAGGGTTATTCCGGTGTCATCAACTTTTTATGCTCGAACATTTGGGCTACGGAAGCCTGCCTTCTGCCATATGAACGCGACGATGGCACAGTGGAAAGTGGAGTAGAACACAAATGGGAGGATAGAGTAGAAGGAGAAGAGGCAGGGCGTGGAGCGCCGGGAGTGTGGCTTTGTGGGTTCTGACGGCATTGCTCCCACTGGGCTCTGTGATGGGAGGCCAGGTGCCTTCTTAAGGCGGTCGTCCCTACGTGAGTGTTGGACTTACCGTAACTTATGCGTTGACAGCACAGGCTGCAGATGGCAACACTATGAAATGGCATTCCCAAAATGATCGATACATGAAGTAGACATATGGGGAATGTAAATCAATAACTTTTTTTGGCGGTATTACTATGTATTATAGTAGAGAAATTGAAACTTGGAAAATTGCAAATTTTTCAAATATTTGATGAATTTTGTATTTTTTTATAAATAAAAGTGAAATTTTTCGACTTCATTTTACCACTGTCATAAGGTACAATATGTGACGAAAAAACAGTCTCAGAATGGCCTGGATAAGAAAAAGCGTTTTAAAGTTATCACCACATAAAGTGACACTGGTCAGATTTTCAAAAAATGGCCGAGTCCTTAGGGTGAAATAGGGCTGAGTCCTCAAGGGGTTAAGTATTTAAAGTTAAAGTCATTTATTGCCTGCATTTATCGCTGTTACATTTAAAGTGAAAGTCATTTATTTCTGCATTTATTAATATTGCATTTAAAGTGAAAGGTCCTTTAATATTCGTATTGATTGTTATAGCATTTAAAGTAAAATGTCTGAGCCTAGTATTTCCATGCCACTGTTAGAGGATACAAAGATAGATAGGGTAGAAGGTGAAGAGCAAGGGAACCTGTCTGAGTCAGAAGAGTCTAATGCAACACTAGTCTTGCCTCAAACAAATATATCTCAAACAATTGAACTAAGACCTTCCTCAAGTGCCAGAAAACTGACCCCAAAAATGTTGGAAAATTTGGAGCAAGAAGCATCATTAAAAGAGAAAAGGTTCGCCCGAATGTATGATAAATGGAAATTATACATTAAAGACATTCGTAGAAAGCTAAAGCAAGAAAGTATAAAAAGGAACTTGAGTGATATGGTAGAGATGGTAGAAGAATCTGAATCAGAGCTTTCGGTAGCATATGTCAACACCTTCCCAGGATATTGTAAGGAACATGGACACATGTACTGCAGTCACTAAAGATTTAGTAAAGCTCATGATAGCCATGATGAACTATCATCTGCAGAAAACTATGATGAAGATAAAGCAAGAAGTAGAATGAACGAGCTTTTTATGAGAGACTATGCTAGGTCCTTATGTGGAACCACAATCTCAAGTAGGACTTCCCTCTCTAGCAGAAGTGCCACCCACATATCAGAGTCCTCAAGTACTTTAGCCAAAAGAAAGGAATTAGCTGAACAACTTGCTGTCAAGAGAGCAGAAATTGAGATGGAATCTGCTATTGAGGTGCAGCGCCAACTGATGGCTGAAAAGGATGCACAACGCCATCAAATGGAAGCTGAAATGGATGCCCAGCGCTATCAAATCGAAGCACAGTGCTGTCAAATGGGAGCTGAAAAGGATGCACAGCGCTATCAAACAGAAGCTGAAATGGAGGCACAGCACCAATAGATGAAAAATCTGGAAAGGCAGAAATAAGTTACGATTATAGAAGCCAGACTTAGAGTAAATGAAGAGGATATGAATCAGAGTAGTCATAGGTTCAAATCTGTACTAAGTGAAGAGACAGACTCCTACTTTCCTCCATACACCCATGAGAATGGAAGGAAATCTCCAGCATGTAGTGAAAAAATAAGTCATTATCCTTCCATCCCTGCTCAGAAAAACAGAGAGGCTTAGTCCAGTGTCAGGAAAATAGCATGTGAATTTACCCTGTATCTCTGCCGGGAAAGATGAAGAGAGAGACTCACCTAATTCAGAACTAAGTGAGAAAATAGAATCGGATGATTTTATTCCTAGATGTCACGGCAATGCTCAGGAGAGTGTTACAACCATTGTCCCAGCAAGACAACAGAGAACAGTCCTAGCTAGACTTCCCATTCCGGAACCTACTGTATTTTCAGGGGATGTACTGAAATTCATAGAGTGGAAGGCATGTTTTGAAATGATCATTGAGCATCATTGCTTCAGTCCAGTCGACAATTTATTCAACCTTTAGAGATATGTTGGTGGGGAAGCAAAGAAAGTTCTTGAAGGTAACTTCTATAGAAAAGACGAAGAAGCCTACAAGCAAGCTTGGGAAAAATTAAATGCAAGATATGGTCATCTTTTTTAGTACAAAGAGCTTTTAGAGAGATATTGAATAACTGGCCTAAAATAGGTCCTAAAGAACACTTCAGACTCCTAGAGTATGGTGACTTCCTGCAAGCATGCAGCAATGCCATCCTACATGTTAAAGGACTAGAAGTACTGAACGACTATCTAGAAAACAACAGGATGCTAGCCAAACTACATGAAGAAGTGGCTTCTACATGGAATCGGTATGTGACTGAAGAGTTAGATCTAGGCAAGAACTTCCCAAGTTTAAAGAGTTCTCTGAGTTCGTCAATAAGGAAGCATGGATAGCATGTAATCCAGTAACATCATCTTACTTCTTAAAACCAACCAACACAGCAGCTAAAGGTCTAGACACCTACGAGAGTAAGTTCAAAGTCACTACTGGGATCAGTAGAGACAGAACCGACAAATCTTCAGACTACCTTCAAGTGTATGTTCTGTGGAGAGAACCACTTCATACACAAGTGCCAACAATTGAAGGAGAACTACCCAGAAGAAACTAAAAAATTTGTACCTGATAACCAACTGGCCATTTTACTAAGGAGTGTAAGAAAAAGGCCACGTGCAGCGTTTGCAAAGGACACCATCCTACACCTAAAGATTGAGGAAGAAAAGAAAGTATTGGTATTCTCTTGCAGAGTGAGGAAAAGAGAAAGCAACAGCACATCAATGGTTGTACCAGTGTGTATTTCAAATCCTAAAAGGAGGAACAAGAAGGTATACGCCTATCCACTACTGGATGCCCAGAGTGACGTCGCCTTCATTGATCAAGAAATCTGCAAGAAATTACAAGTGGCTACAGCACCAGTGAAGCTCAAACTCACCACAATGACGGGAAGAGATGCCAAACTCAAGAATGATTATTTGAAATTCATGGAAGGCATCCTCGAAGAAGGATAAAATTAATAATCAACCTAAAGAAGAAGAAGTGTGGTACATCCCACATCAAGGTGTTTACCACTCAAAGAAACCAGATAAGATTAGAGTAGTATTTGATTGCTCAGCAAAGTATAATGGTGTTGCATTGAACGATCATCTATTAAAAGGACCAGTTCTTACAAACACTCTGCCTGGAGTACTCTGTAGATTCAGAAAGTATCCCGCAGCAGTCATGTGTGACGTTGAAAAGATGTTCCACCAGTTTCATGTGAAGAATAAAGATAGAGACTTCCTGAGGTTCCTATGGTGGGAGGATGAAGATACAGATACAGAGCCAGCAGAATACACGATGAAAGTACACTTGTTTGGAGCAGCATCGTCTCCAGGTTGTCCCAATTATGGTATAAAGTACCTGGCTAATCAGAATGAAAAGGATTGCCCATCAGCAGCAAATTTTCTTAAGAAAAACTTTTATGTAGATGATGGTCTTATAAGTCTAGAGTCCACAGAATCTGCAATCAAACTACTGAAAGAAAGCCAAGAGTTATGCGCCAGAGAAAACCTGGTACTGGAATCCATCAGTGACTCTGAACGTGCATCAACAATGAAGAATGTAGATCTCAATTATGATCATCTTCCAGTTCAGAATATGCTTGGATTGGGATGGAATGTAGAGAACAAGTTCTTCTTTGAAGTATCCATTGAAGAGAAAGTTGCAACCAGACGTACTATTCTTTCCTCAGTGATACAACGAAGCAACGAAGCTTGAAGATTCCATATCTTTGTCGCCAACAGAGTTCAGAAAATTCAGGAAATAACAAATCCAGAACATTGGCATTACATTGATACAAAGCAGCAGAACCCAGCAGATCATGCTTTTAGAGGTCTGAATGTAACAGAATTGAAGAATTCAAGTTGGTTCACAGTTCCAGAGTTCCTTTGGGAAAAGGAAATCATAACCAGTAAAGGTCATACAGAATTGTCTATGGGTGATCCAGAAGTAAAAGTTGTACAAACATTGAGCATTGCTGCCAAGTGTCAAGATGACATACTTGAAAGACTAGCCAGATGTTCAAAATGGAATACAGTCATAAATGTAGTAGCTCGAATTCAACATTTGGCAAAGGGAATCAGAAAGAAAGAATCATTGAATGTAGAGGAAAGAATGAAACCTGAAAAAACAGTCATAAGACTCATTCAACAGAGATCCTACAGTAAAGAGATGAAGAGACTTAGTCAAGAACCTAAAAGGCTTCCAAACAACTACCCATTGTAAAAGCTTAATCTTGTTCTGCAGGATGGTATACTGAAGGTGGGAGGAGACTGGAAAATGCATCGTTACCTAGCAGAGTTAAGCATTCAGCAATTCTACCCAAAAATTCTACCTTCACAAGATTGATTATTGATCACTACCACAACAAATCCTTGCATCAAGGAACAAGCTTTACCCAAAGCTGTTTGAGAGAAGGTGGTTATTGGATCGTGAAAGGAAGCAAAGTTTTAGCAAAGTATATAAGTAAATGCATAGTCTTTAGAAATGCGCGTAGACCTCACGAAGAACAAAGAATAGCAGATTTACCAGCAGATCGTGTAAACCCATCACCACTATTTCTTTATAGCGTAATGGATTTTTTTGGCCCATTCATCACGAAACAGAACCGCAAGGAGTACAACAGATATGGACTAATATTTACATGTCTAAGCTCCAGAGCAATTCACCTGGAAATGTTAGAAAATATGTCAACTGACGCATTCATCAATGCCTTGAGATAATTTTACAGCCATTAAAGGTACTGTCAGAGGGCTTAGATCTGACCAAGGATCTAATTTTGTCAGAGCAAAGAATGAATTGAAGAAAGCTCTAAAGGAGATCGATAAAGACAAAGTACCTAAGTATTTGTTATAGAAACAGTGTGATTTTCATATGTATGCTCCACATGCAAGCCATACAGGAGGAGTTTGGGAAAGACAAATCAGAACTGTCAGAAATGTGTTAAGTTCAGCACTGAAAAAGAACACCGGAAGAATGGATGATGCTTCACTTAGGACCCTGTTCTATGAAGAAATGTCTATTGTTAATAGTCGTCCTCTTACAGTTGATAACATCAATGACCCAACAAGTTTGGACCCTTTAACTCCCAACCATCTACTTTATCTTAAGTCTGATTATATACAGCCACCGCCTCTCGCAAGTTCACCAAAGAGGATTTATATGCCAAAAGGAGATGGCGAATAGTTCAATATCTATCAGAACAGTTTTGGAATATATGGAGAAAAGAGTACTTAGCCAATCTGATGCTAGGAAGTGAATGGCAAACACCCAGAAGAAATGTCCAAGTTAATGACATAGTGTTAGTGAAAGAAAAAGATTTACCTAGAAGTCAAAGGAAGTTGGCCAAAGTTCTAGAAGTTCAAAAGGATGAAGACAGACTAGTAAGAAGAGTGTTGTTACCAATAGGGGACTCAAAACCTGACAAAAAGGAAAACATCTCACTACTCCACTCAAGTTGGAACGTCCCGTACAGAAGTTAGTTGTTCTACTTGAGAGTGATAAAAGACACTTGAGAGTTGAGAAGCTGATGGAAAATTCCTGAAATTCATGTTTAAGTCCTACTAGAATTATAGCTAATTTTGGTGGGAGTGTAGCTGGCCAGCTAAGACCTGTCCTAGGTTGCTAATGTGGCTTATAAGTGTATACAGCTAGACCTGCCAATAACCTTAATACAGTTCACATGTTTATCTGTTAAAGACAAAAGCAGAGTTATTTACAGTGACTTCATGTTTTGGATGTCATGTAACAGTTATATATTGCGTCCACAGAAGTAGAAAAGATAATATGCCTTTATGATTCATTATATAAATGTATGGTAAGTTCAATGACACAGCAGAATTAGCAGAAATCATAGAGTTAAACTGTTGTTACTGCCCAGGAGTCTTAACCAATCACAGCCAGGCTCACACTGAGCAGGAGTCTTGGCCAATATTACAGCCTGTCTGGGAAAGAGTTCCAGTCAGAGTTCAGTTTTATGGAAGCAAAGAGGCCAAAATAGGCATTTGGAACAGTTATATAATGTTCCTACTGTTAGTATTGTGGTTAGAGCTGTATACTGAACCAGTTATGAATGTTTACTTACAGTTCTACCAATCTGCGAATAGTTCAAATGAACTGCTCATACCAGAATTTTAATAAACATCAAACTAAGCTGCGGAATCCAGTGTCAGGCATCTGCTGCCAAGGCCAATAAGATAATGGGTTGAGAACATAGTCCTACCACTTTACAAATCTCTAGTCAGACCACACATGGAGTACTGTGTACAGTTCTGGGCTCCTTTGAGAGGGTTCAGAGGAGGGAAACTAAAGTAATAACTGGAATGGGGAAAACTACAGTACCCTGAAAGATGGGTCGTTGATCCAGGGAGTTATTCTGATTGCCTGATTGGAGTCGGGAAGGAATTTTTTATTCACCTTAAGTGGGGAATATTGACTTCTACCTCACAGTTTTTTTTTCCTTCCTCTGGATCAACTAGCAGGATGACAGGCCGAACTGGATGGACAGATGTCTTTTTTCGGCCTTATGTACTATGTTACTATATTACTAGATCATACTGAGCCATAGAAAGCAAACTAAACACTAAACTATAGTGCAAACTGCATACAGACAAAGCAATAGCAAACCTCAGATATGCCTCTCAGAGAGAATAAAGTACTTAAATAACTTAAAGTGAGAGTACAGATAGTGAAAAGAGAAATATATCCACCATTTTATGTTGAATGACAAGATTGAACAGTTGAACCACCATTTTGTGATTCTTTATTCAACACGTGTTTTGTAGATGGACTATCTGCTGTGGAAGTGGCAGTGTTATTTATGAAGAAAAGTTGAAGTTAATAAAGAAGCTATCTTAATCATTTGGTGTGCTCTTTAAGCCTACTGTTTCCATAGAACGGTGCTAGAACAATTAAAGCAGAGTAACAGACAATCTGGTTGGACTAAAAAGTTATAGATAT
Organism: Bufotes viridis; assembly: GCA_033119425.1. Taxonomy (NCBI): domain Eukaryota; kingdom Metazoa; phylum Chordata; class Amphibia; order Anura; family Bufonidae; genus Bufotes; species Bufotes viridis. Next base: position 62,795,047 of record CM065598.1, read on the forward strand.
CAAAATACCTCTAATGCCACAGCGCATAAGGCACTTCATTGTGCTGTGCCTGCCATACAGGTATCTTGCAGGCCTCAATCAATATTTGGTGGAAGCAGGCATATCAATTCCCTTAATCAGTATTTTGTGGACGCTGGTATATCGCAGGCTTCAATCAGTATTTGGTCGAAGCAGGTCTATTAAACCCCTTAATCAGTATTTTGTTGAAGCAGGTGTATCGCAGGCCTCAATCAGTATTTTGTGGAAGCAGGTATATCACACCCCTCAATAATTTTTTTTGCCACAACAGTTATATTACACAACCTTGTTTATTTGGGGCAACAAGTCATAGGTATATCGCACCCATCAATCAGTATTTTATGGAAGCAGGTATATCGCACCCCTCAATCAGTTTTTTGGGGGGCAACAGGTATATCACACCCGTTGCAAATAGTTGTTCCAATAGCGCTTGTCCCTCTATATACCTGTGGTATCGCAGCTGAACCGCACACATCACAAATGCACTATATACTTTCTATGTTAGAAAGTATATTATAGGTATATCACACCCCTCAATCACTTTTAGCAATAAGTGCCAGGCAGCTGATACCAAGGCAAATAAAATCATGGGTACATGAAAAGGGGCCTAGACATGCAAGATGCAACATTCCTACATCTGAGGAATTTTTAGTTTTATTATTTTACTGTAACAGCAGTGAGACCATGGATCTCCCTCCTGGGATATTCTGATGAGTAATTATATGAATGTATTTAAAAACAAAACATATTATTTTGGGGTATGTGTATTATTTTGGCTTAAGATGTGAATTTACTCTGATTCATTTCCATATTTAGAGAGAGGCCTTATTCAAACACCAGTGAATCACGGACAGTACCCATACCCATTTTAATGTGTATAGTCACACGTCTGGGATTTACCACAGTCCGGGGGTTCGGGCTTACGCTATGGAAGCATGCCCTACTTTTTTCTGTGTTTACAGATCCATCATGCCAATTATATTGTATGGTTCCGTGAAAAAACACAGACACAGATAGCACAAACACAGATAGCATTCGTGTTTTGTCTATTCTTCACAGAACGTTGCTAGAAGATGTTCTTGAAATACATTTTCAGCTGTGCTGTGTTCTTGGCATACAGATGAAACACATAGGGCAAAAAACGGACACACGGACTAAACACAGATCCTTCAGGAAAATCTTCACGGATGAACCACTGACCATCTTGTCACTGATGTCATCACTGACATGTGAATAAGGCCTAAGGAAGGATTTTTTTTAAATCTAAAATGGACAACTCCCTCGTAAGGTTGGTTTACCTTGTTCTGGATCACTACTGTTGAATAAAAGGTTAAACTACATGGATTGATGTGTTATACTACTAGTTTAGCTAGTATGTACAGTACCATGGTAGCAGAAGCCCTCATATCATAGAGACACAGGCTTCACTGTTAAATTCACTCATGGTGCTATTTTAATGTTCATCATTACTATCACTGAAAACTAAAAAAAAAAAACAACTTACCAGGGATTCAGTTACTTCACCTAGAACAAACACAAAATATATATTTGTTTAGACATATGTTTTTTGTATTACTTCGTTCTGCCAAATTCTGCAGCTTAAAATGTATAGTCTCTGCCTCTGAACATGCAACTATAAAAAAATAGTAATTAAGGGGGTAATTTATTAAGACTGGAGTTTTAGATGCTGTTCTTAATAAGCCCTTTAGCCAGTGGTGGATCTGCTAAAGTTTTGTAGAGGAACCGGCCTCTACATGCCTTCGGTGTATGCACCGCCAGTCTATTGTTGACAGACAGACATTGTTGGCTTAAATTTAGACCATTTTCTACATCTAAAACAGACATAAAAAATGATGAATGAGACAGGCCTGTCACCCCGCCCCCTTCCCCACCCATGCCACGCCCCTTTTTTAGACCTGGCATGAGCAAGGAAAAGTTGCAGATTGCAGCGCAAATAACCTTTGTGCTGCAATCTGCGTCAGAAATACGCCTAATATTATTTATGATAGTAAATAATCAAATGTATGTGAAAATACATATTTTAGGGTAAGATGATTTATCTAAAACAGGCACATCTCTTTGGACCTGTTCTCCAGTACGTGACGTAGCTTTTCACTACTGATCCTAAAATGGGACCCCTTAAAATGAGTAACAGTGAATTTCACAATTAAACCAGGAACAACCCATTGTATGGCTTGCTCAGCTGAATGTAATGAAATCTTTCACTATGCATACTGTTGCATCATTCAGTAAAAAAGTAATTCTTATGCACATGGAAATTAGCAGTTTACTGCACCAAGGCCGGGTCCAAGCCAATCTGTGCACCCTTACTCCTCCTCATTTCTCTGCTAGCCCTTCCCTCTCCTTCATGATTGACACAGACAGATTCTAACCATGTTGTGGTTTTGCTTGGAAGTATTATTTTGTTGTTTTGTCATAGTAGAGCCATTGTAGTCATAAGGGAGTCTTTGAAGTCAGTGATTAAAATTGACGGGGAATTGTACCTATATATCCTCCTAAGGTGTGGCTTCTATCGTCTGGCTAAATGTTAGAGTTCTTTGGCTGGTCTTGCTTTTGAGTCGCTCTTTGTGTTAACATGTGAAATCTGCAGTTGGCTTTTAGTACATCACAGCCAGGTTTACGGCTGGGGATATGTTGATTTAGGCAGAATGATACCAGATTTCTGTAGCTCAAAGGACTTCCCCCATTGTCATGTGTTCTTGTTTAATGTTCTATCTTGTTACGACTGGTTGTACAGAAAGCCTCTGTGAGGGTCAGATTATGCCAAGTGCCTTGTGTTGACTATATTTATTGACAGTTATTAATATTTCAAAAATTATTTTCTAATTTTCTTTAATAAACTACTGCTGTGGCCATTTAAGTCCACTCCTTTTATCTCAGTTGTATCAAATTGAGGTTCATGTTACAAAGTAAAACATCAACAGACTAAATATGCCAAAGACACCATTAGGCCCCATTCACACGTCCGCATTTTAGTTCGCATCTATTCCACAATTCTGCGGAATAGATGCGGACCCATTCATTGTGTGCTCTCCGCTTCTGGCTCTGCAAAAGATAGAGCATGTCCTATTCTTGTCCGCAGCCTGCAGACAAGAATAGGCATCTCTATGGGGAGTGCCGGCATGGTGTGTTGCGGATCCGCAACACACCACGGACGTGTGAATGGGACCTAAGGCCTCATGCACACGAACATATTTTCTTTCCGTGTCCGTTCGTTTTTTTTTGCGGACCATATGCGGAACCATTCATTTCAATGGGTCCAAAAAAAACGGAAGGTACTCCGTGTGCATTCCATTTCCGTATATCCGCTTTTCCGTTCCGCAAGAAAATAGAGCATGTCCTATTTTCTTCTAGTTTGCGGACAAGGATAGGCATTATTACAATGGATCCTCAAAAAAAACGGATGCCATACGGAACGTCATCCATTTTTTTTGCGGATCTGCAATTTGCGGACCGCAAAACACATACGGTGGTGTGCATGAGGCCTCACTCCCTACTATCACTAGATCCAGAATGTAGAGAATTAAGTAATGCATGGTGGTCAGAAGTTGAAGAGGGTTTACCTCAACAAGGTCTATGTCATTAAATTGTTTGAATTATTATGGATATGTATGTACTTAATTACATTTTTTTGAAAATGACTCACGTTGCCCTTCATTAGAATCAAGTTCTGGCATCTTTTGAGGTGGAGGAAATTCTGGGATGCTTGGAGGTGGAATAGCCTGCTGATCCCCTAAATCTGGTTGCAAATGGAGAGTGATTTCACTTTGACCCTGAATCATAAAAGTATGATGAGTACTAAAGATGTGATAGCCTTTCCCAGCTGGGCATATCTCGGCAAAAGATGCTGGAAAGAAAGGAATTAGGAGGCATTAGAACTGTTGAATGGGCACATATTGGTCACTTTCAATGTTTGAAAACATTCTGAGATATTTTTGTCCATTCCTACCTGTTCCTTCAGCAGGACATGCTTCACATTGAGGACCCCAAGCCTTTCCGACACTACAGCAGCATAGTTGCTGAGTCATCCAAATCGAAATTGGGTGCTGACACTGGCCTTCTTGGCCTATAAGTCTGTAGCACAGACTTTTTACATCAGACTTCTCTTCTGCAAGATTAATTGTTAATGTAATATATTACCATGAAATCACCTTTTCTATAATGTTCTACACACATGCCCATGACCATGAATGTTATAGGATTTAGGAAAGCCTACATCCACAGAAGAGTTTTCCAAGATGTTTGGATCAACCTTCCTGCTGAGTTCCTTCAAAAACTGTGTGCAAGTGTTCGTAGCAGAACTGATGCTGAAGGTAAAGGGTGGTCACACCAAATATTGATCTGATTTAGATTTCTCTTTTGTTCATTCACTTTCCATTTTGTTAATTGATAAAAACAAAACTATTAACACTTCAATTTTTTTAAAGCATTCTTACTTTGTAGCATTTTTCCCACACCTGTCTTTCATGTATCGCTATATGGTAGCAATAAAAATTATAACTAGCCCCATACAAACTAAGCCCTCACATAATAAAATGTAGAAAAACCATATAAATTTTGTATTTTTTTTTCGCACTGTCACCCCCAAATTCTTTTTAAATCATATATTACATTACATGTACCCAAAATGGTTCCATTAAAAAATAAAACTCATCTTGCAAAAAACTGTAATCCCTGCAATCTTTGTGCATTAACCATTGCAAGCACAGATCGGATCTCGGCTTCTTGGAAAGTGTACTTGCGCTGAATCAGCATTTATGTGCGATTCGGATCTCATCATTGGGGAGATGACAAGATTTGATAGTCACATAACCAGTAAATGACCGAGGATTACCAGACCAGGCAAGAAGACAGAGGGAATATATGTAGGTGAGTGGGGAGTGTTCAAGGTGGAAAGGCGGTCATAAAGCAGTTCCCCAAGAGGCTAGGCCCACCACTCGGCTCTCAGAATAGTGTTGATCACGAATATTCGAATTGCGAATTTTATCGCGAATATTGGCACTTCGAGAATATCTATGATTTTAGGACTAGTGTTGAATGCAAATTTTCGTAATGCAAATTTTTAAATTGCTGATTTCTGCAATCAAGAATATAATGACCAGAGATAACGAACAGTACACATGATCCCTCCCTGCTTCTAGCTTGTGGGCCAATGAAAAGGCTGCAATATCTTTGATTTTAGGAGTGGTGTTGAATGCGAATTTTTTAATTGCCGATTTCCGCAATCAAGAAAATAATGACTGGAGATAACGATTTTTTGAATTTGCGAATATATGACGAATATTCGCCCAAATATTCACAAAATATCACAAATTTGAATATTACCCCTGCCACTCATCACTATCTCTGAACACCTAATTAGCATTTTGAATAGAGTGCCACAGATTTGAACTACTAATGGATTATAGAACTCAGCATGAATATGCTGCCTGGTTTTATAGGGTTAATCATGCTGACAGATGCCCTTTAAGTACCAAACTAAGCTCTGCCCTTAATGGGCTATTATAACCTCTGAGGCATCTTTTTAAAAAGCTGAACAATCCCGATTTTTCTAGCATCTTATTGTGTGAAAGACCTTCCATCCAGTTTAACCCCTTAAGGATGCAGTTTATTTTTGTATTTAAAAGGGTTGTCTGAGATGCATTTTTAGCTAATGCCGAGGTTTGTCGAGGTCAGACCCTCCTGGTTCCAGCACTACAGCCCCAGTCCCTGATGCTGCAGGTCTACATGACCATGACCTTGTGATCATTTGATTGCTTGCACTATACACTGTAATATTTATGTATTAGGCAGCTTTCACATCATTCATCCATCAGTAATTATGAGAGTGGAGACTACACAGAGATAAGGTATAATGGAAAGATTTGCACCTGTTTCTGTTTTTGACCCACACCTGGTTTTGGCTCACAATAACTGATGGAAATCACTGACCAAACACTGACTTTGTGAAAGTGGCCTTACAGTGTATTGGGACATTGGACAACATAAAGGGGGCACTGTTACTGAGTGGAGGCAATAAAGGGAGCATTAGTACTGACAGGTGAATAGAGGATGAGCTGTTACTGAGTGGAGGCAATTAAAGGGGCATAAAGGCACATTATGATTGAGAGGGGCATAATGGGGTCTTATTACTTAGTCTACCTGTGGCCCCACACACGGTATAATGACCACTATTGGCCCTTCACACAGTATAATGACCCCCCCACACACACATACACAGTATATTGACTCCAGTTGGGACCCTACACATGTATACATGACCACTAAGTGAGCCCTGCAGTCAGGAAATAATCCCCAGTCACCCCCACCCATGTGACCGGATAAAGGGTATAAGAGGTCACAGTACAGGGAATGACTAGGGGCACTGCACAGGGTGTGGTAAGAGGGCACAATGCAGGGTATAAGGGAGCACAATATGGGGTGAGGGCGCAGTACGGAGTGGGGACACAGTCACATGACCCTGTGACGTTACAAGGTCCTTATGGTGAATGTGGTTTAGACACCACTATAAGAAGAGGCTAGAGGAGTGAGACAGGCGTGCCTGTATGGGGGATCTAGTGGATGGCACTGTTAGTGGAGGATCTGTGGATGGCACTGTGTCTGGAGGATCTGTGGATGGCACTGTTATGGAGGGCATCTGTGGATGGCAGACTGTTATGGAGGCATCTGTGGATGAGCATGACAACTGCTATGGAGAGGATCTGTGGACTGACACACATCCAGCAGCATCTGGAAGTGTTCTCTGTCCCACAGACAAAAGGCAGTCACAGTGCAGACTCGCTACTCACAGCCCTGCCATCTTGATCTTCTCTCCTTGTTGTCCTCAGACAGCACGTGTAGAGGGGGCGTGTCTGAGTCTCTGCAGCAGCCTCATTTGTCTATCAGACGGCGGTCCAAAAGGGGTACTATGTAAGTGAAATGACAGCAGCTCTGTATTGATGGAAGTGCTCATAGCAGCTCAGTGGGCCCCCCAGAAGCAGTGGGCCCCGGCACTTGCCCTCACTACGTCACGCGCCTACGCCGCCTGCTTCATTCATAAAGTGGGCGGAGCAGGCGCGTGACATAGTGAGTTACGTTGCCGCCCACCTGGCCTTCCTTCTGTCTGCTATGAAGTTTGTAGTAAGTAGTATAGGTGCTGGATTTAAGATAATATGAATAGTTTAACAATACCTACAGGTTAGATATGATTATACTACAGTGAGCAGGGCCCAGTGTAGCAGAATACAGTGACTGCACCGTGCCCCGCTGCCATTACAGAACCAGATGCCGGCCCCCAGCCCCTCCTCCCTGTCAGCTGATACACCCGCCAGCCGCGATGCAGCGTGGCGGGGTATCAGTGTAAATTGCAGCATTCGCACCATAAGACGCACTGCTATTTCCCCCCCACTTTGGGGTGGAAAGTGCGTCTTATAGGGCGAAAAATACGGTACTGAATTAGGATTAAAGGGAGCATTATAATTCAGTAGGCACAAAGGGGTCCTTTTTATTGAGTGGGGGTTCAAAAGGTGTACTATTATAGTTTTGGGCACAGATTAAGTGGATCACAGAAGCACTATTAATGTGTTGGGTCTATAGGTGTATTCATCAATATTCTTACACCACTTTTTGAGCTTTTGCACTTTTCTATAGTCATGACAAAAGGGGTAGGGCTTATTACGACTTACTATTAGTGATGAGCGGCAGGGGCAATATTCGAATTCGCGATATTTCGCGAATATTTGGGCAAATATTCGCCATATATTCGAAAATTTGCAAATTCGTAATCTCCAGACATTTTTTTCTTGTTTGTGAAAATTCGCATAAAAATTTGCATAAATTAGCATACAAATTCGCATAAACTGGCATTTAAAAGATACCTTTTAAATATCAGCTTATGCGAATTTTTATGCTAATTTATGCGAATTTTCGCAAACAAAAAAATAATGACATTATTTTCTTGCTTGCAAAAATTTGCATATAAAAAATTCACATAAAACGAATATTCGCAATTGCGAATATATTTTGTGATATTCTAAATATTCGCAAATTCTCGAAGTGCTGATATTCGAGATTAAAATTCACAATTCGAAAATTCGTGATCAACACTACTTACTATACCATACACCAAAAACTGGAATACGTTATAGCCCAATTTGACGCTAGCACCTAGCACACAGGACATCAAGACAGGCATATGGCATATGAGAATGCCAGTCTTGATAAATGTCAGTACGTCTCCATAGAACTTTTCATAGGGAAAGGTGGAGCCTATAGATTTCACAAAAGGTAGTCTCCAATTGTGGCATGATTACCATCTGGGGCACTCCGGATAAGGAGTTTGTGTAGAGGGTGGGAATTGACGGGGAGTCTGCTGTGTGTCAAATTCTAGAGACAAGTTGTATTTGTGGGAGAAGTCATCATGGCGGCCATGGTCGGTTGGAGAAGAATAGTGAACAGCTCTGATCAGAGAATATCACCTGTAAGTCACAGGATATGTTTGTACTGTAATCACTTATACGGTCTGCAGAGTGCTGTACAGAACTTGTATTTACTGCCATATGGTCACTGTACGCTAGTAATACTGGTCATTTTATAGTGTGTTTTAATCAGTGACAGTATGGTGGTGTTTATTCACTGTGTGGTGGTAGTATGTGGTGATGGCCCAGCAGTATTATTTGGCCCTTGTATAGTGTTATGTTGGTCTTGGTATAGTGGATTTTGGTCACTTGCAATAAACTTGTTTACTTCCATTACAGGAGCATAGCAATGAAAATAACAGAAACATTGGTCCGCTGCATAACAGACACGTTCTGCGTATGACAGACTCCAGCACTATAAGGAATTTTCAGCAGGGAGCCTGGCATTTTGATGGACAAAATAAACAACAAGCTGCCCTATTTCCTCTTGGTTTTCACAGAATCTATCATGGAAGCACAGCAAGCCCCTGAGGAGCTGGTGCAGTGGATAGGAGTGGTAGTGGCCCTGATGAGGCCATTGCTCCCTGGGGATCACAGCAGTGGAAAGGTGGTTTGAGGGATCAGGCCAGAGATAAAAGTCTTTCTATACTAGCACACCCCCCCTGGCAGGAATCGGGACCAGGGTACTCCTATCAAGAAGGGAGAAATGGAATGATTAGTCCGATTTCTAATGCCAACTATACCCAATCGGCTGGTCAGGGGCAGATTGGCCATAGACCTTACAGGGAAATTGTCCAGGGGGGCTGCCTGGGCCCTCCTCACAGCCGGCCAGTGGAAGTTTTTGGGGTTGTATTTTGTGCTGCCGGCAGTATTTTGTGATGAACTGTGGTATTTGGCTCTGTTGGGATAGTATAATGTGCCACAATATGGTATTGCAGGCCCCGCCTTCCATCAATTTGGACCCAACTAACAAAACAGGGCCACGTTTTTTGGATTTTTTCCAGGGCCACTTTAAGTTCCCAGTCCGCCCCTGCGGCTGGTGCACAGTGTAACAGGAACATGGTAGAAAACATTACATACTAAACCATTTGCAGATATCCCCAGATCTAGGATACCACAGAAGCTCTTAACAGAATGTCCATCGCAGGTAGAAGAGAAGCTTAACTTTAAACCACATTCAACATAAAATACCTCTGACACTGCCGATCTGCGGCACATGTCACTGAAAGGAAGATCTCACCAATCAGCCTGGAAAAAAAACTGTTTTACAGAGGACATGCACTTCTCAGCTGTTGAGTAGTATCTCTGTGCTGTACAGTGTGGTACAACATGCTTTCTACTGATTTGCAGGACAATCTGCTCATTTGGACAGCAGGGGTGACTTTATTTTAGTTTTCTGGCACAAAGTTTGTACTGTACAAGAAGCTATTGACCTATACATAGAAAGGGACTTAACCCCCAAACAGACACATTAACATTGGGAAAAAAAATTGTCACTTTTATAATTGTACATTTTTAATGTGTGTCTGCAGTAAATCTTGTTGGCGCACAACTCAGGGCACGCAATTGCACTTTTAACCCCTTAGTGACATCATTAATTTTAGCCTTAAGGGCCAATAATATTTCCCTTCTTTGTGTTCTAGCAGTCATAACTTTTCAATTTTTTCTTCTATTTTTTATTTTATTTTGCTGGATTAGTTGTAGTTTTTTTTTAGAAACCATTTTGGGGTATATAAAGTGTATTAAATAACTTGTATTATTTTAGTATTAGAGAAAAAGAAAAAAACGTCAATTTTTACATTATTTTGTTGAATTTATTTATGTCTGTGTGGTAAAAATAACAACTTTATTATTTGGGTAACTGCCAGGTTTCTATATATTTTTTACTATTTTCCTTTCCTCCTGCAGCCTGTTAGCTCTGAAACTGCTCCCCCGCCTTCTCCTTTTTCTTTGCAGTTTTACCTAGGATATTCCTGATTAGGACTGACTGCTTAGACCCTACTGATCACAAGACCCATCATTGAAGTGGCTCTGATGGCAGATGTGGTGGGAGATAAGGCATTTAAAATGCCTGGTCCTTTTATACTTGGGGCAGCATGTGCAGGAGCTTTCTCCCTGCTCCTTGTTTGGGAAAGATAGCTGTTGGCTGACAAACATCTCATTTGTGTGGCCAGATTTACTGCCTGGTTCCCCTAGAGATTATAGCTGATTGCTGGAGGCCCCAGCAGTGGGACACTTAGTGATCAACTTTTTTTTCAAGAAACTCTTCTATCAAGCAGAGATTTTCCAAAAGGATGAATCCCTATAAAATAAGTATATTTCTCAATTCTTGCACGCTTAATATATATCATTTTTCAAATGTCCTTTATACAAAAGTATAAATATTGCACAAAATTTTCTCTAAATATATTCCCATGATACATGACCATCCAGCATAGACTGTAGGAGACTCACGTGTACAGCGCATCTGTGAAGAGATGAAGACATAGCCATGTTTGCATGCACATCTGAAGCTTCCTTGTGTATTCAGACAATCTCCATTTTGGCATACTCCTTGCATGCTGCACTCATTTATATCTGTTGGAAGACAAGATATAGTAATGTGATTTGTTCTTAGTTGAATATACACAAACATTTCCTATATGCATTATCTCAGATTTTATGAGTCTATAGTTATTATAATCCTGGATGCATAAAGGCACATGATACAGCAAATGTTTTACATACTCGCCCCACTCTAATAACACCTCACTGGATTTGTATTTTGGGGGTCTGGTATCTCTACTTAGGCAGTCTATTCTAGGGCCTGCATTAGTGAAGAGCAGGGATCAGCAACCTCTGGCACTCCAGCTGTTGTAAAACTACATTTCCCAGAACGCTTCATTCACTTCTATGGGAGTTACAACCACTGCCGAGCACATGTGCATGCTGTGAGTTGTGATTTCACAGCAGCTGGAGGGCTGAAGGTTGCAGACCCCTGGTGTAGAGAGTCTGATCTGAGGGCTGTATTAGCTATGTCGTTTGGTGTCTGAATTAGTTAAGGGGTTGGTCTGGAGTATATTATATTTCTCTCCATCAATCTGCACTCAATACCCCATAATGACTGAAAAAGTCAAAACAGAATGTCCGAAATATTTGCTAATTTATTGAAAAGGAAGAACTAAAATCTTGCATTAACTTAAGTATTCTGAAATTTTACTCAGTACTTAGTTGAAGCACATTTGGGAGTAGTTACAGCTTCCAGTCTTGAGTCTGATGCCACAAGGTTTGCACACCTGGATTTGGGGATTTTCTGCCATTCTTCTCTGCAGCTCCTCTTAAGCTCTGCAGTTCGGATGGGGACCATCGGTGGACAAATATTTTTAGGTTCCTCCAGAGATGTTTGATTGGGTTCAAGCCAGGCCTCTGTACTTTGCTACATTCAGCTTTTCCTTAACTCTGACCAGTCTCCCTGTCGTAGCCACTGAAAATCTGTTACATGATGCTGCCACCACCATGCTTCACTGTAGGGATGATGTTGGGCAAGTGATGAACAGTGCCTGGTTACCTCCAGACATGAAGCTTAGAATTGAGGCCAAAAAGTTCAATCTTGGTTTCATCAGAGCAGATAATCTTCTCACAGTCTGAGAGTCCTTTAGGGGCTTGTTTGCAGACTCCAGCCTGGCTTTCATGTGTCTTTGACTGAGGAGAGTCTTCTTTCTGGCATCACTGCCATTAAGACAGGATGGTTGACCTTCTGGGAGTTTCTCCCATCTGCACACAGGATTTTTGGAGCTCAGCTAGAGTGACCTTTCTGTTCTTGGTCACCTCTCTGACCAAGGCCCTTCTCCCCGATTACTTCTTCAGATCTGTGCCTCCACACAATCCCATCTCTAGGATATAAAGGCAGTTAGTCCTTTCCTCCACATGGCTTGTTGTTTTGCTCTGATATGCATAATCAGCTGTGAGATCCTATATAGACAGGGATGTGTCTTCCAAATCATGTCCAATCAACCAAATTTAGCACACTCCAATCAAAGTGTAGAAACAATCAAGAGAAATAGGAGGCCCCAGATCTAAATTTCAAGTGTCACACTAAAGGGTCTGGAATTGGATACTTATGTTTATCCAAATTTTAGCTTTTCCTTTTCAATAAATTTGGGGTATTGTTTACAGATTGATGGGAAGAAATTAGATATTTATATTATAAAAATCAATGTCTGTTCGCTCTGTCTGTCTGTCTTTCTGTCTTCTATAGGTATCCAATTTCCTGAACCTTTGGATACCAAATTTGGTACATAGGAACATTAGGTATCTGGGAAGGTTTTCGTTAAGGTCTCAGCTCTCTGAGGGCGTACCGTTCTTGAGATATTCCCAAAAAAATGTATTAACCAATAGAAAGTCACAGATCCTTCACTCATATCCTGACATACACACGTTCATATGACCCTCATTAGCCAATAGAAGCTCACAGGTCCTTCACTCATATCCAAACTGACACATACTTTCACATGACCCTCATTAGCCAATGCAAGCTTGCAGGTCCTTCAGTCTTGACATACACACAGTTTTATAGCAGGTTTCCATAACAGCTTAGCCATTTTTCTTCAATGTTGTAGGTTAAGGAGCGGGGCCCTGTGGAGATTACTGTTAAGTGGGTGTGGTGTTGTGGAGGTCACTGTTAAGGGAGCAGGGTGCTGAGGAGGTCACTGCTAAGAAGGGAGGGCACTGGGGATGTCATTGTTAAGGAGGGTTTGGCTCTGTGGAGGTCACCGTTAAGGGAGTGGGATGCAGTGGAGGTCACTGTTAAGGGGGCATGATGCTGTGGAAGTCACCATTAAGGGGGTGGGGTGCTGTGGAGGTTGCTGTTATGGGGTTTTGGTGCTCTGGATGTCACTCTTAAGTGAGTGTCCCGCTGTGGAGGTCACAGTTAGGCTGGCGGGTTGCCGTTGAGGTCATAAACAGAGCAACACTTCATACTCGGGCATTGCCGAGTACTTTTCCCAATATATATATATATTTATCTATATATAAAGTCCAAAGGTTGTGAGCAGCACAGCAGAGAATTTTGTAACAGGGTGCCAGCGGCTGTGAAGGCGATCCAACTTTCAAAAAGAGAAAAATTCCACGCCAATTCCAGGGAGTAAATGAAATAAAATGTGTTTTAAAGGGAACCTGTCATCGACTTTATGCTGCCTATACTAACGGCAGCATAAAGTAGAGACAGGTGAGTTGATTTCAGCAGTCTGTCATTTAAAAGTTAAAAGTAAGTGGTTGGCGAGAACCAACACCACAATCATTGCAGACTGGGCCTGGAAGAGAGTCACAACCTCCTGAGAAGAGTCCTGGTTATTCATAAATTCCAAAGGTTGAAATTTATTCATAAATTCCTGCTCTCCTTGCCCATCTGCTAATGATTGACAGTCTAATACCTAGTTTTCTCCCTATCTTTCTAGGAGAGAACTGCCAATCATCAGCAGACGGGCGGAAGAGCAGGAGATTATGGATAACCATGACTCTTCTCAGGTAGACTTGACTCTTTTCCTGTGCTGCAATAATTATGATGCTGTTTCTCAGCAACCACTTACTTTTAGCTCATAAGTGACACACCACTCAAATCAGCATTTCTGTCACTATTTTATGCTGCCGTAGTGAGGTCAGCAGAAAGTTGATGACAGGTTTCCTTTAATCACCAGACTGCAACGTTACAGTCCTCTTACTGGGACTGTGCCTGCTTGAGAAAAGTCCCAGTAAGAGGACTGAAATGTTGCAGTCTGGTGATTAAAACACATTTTATTACATTTACTTCCTGGAAGTGCCGTGGAATTTTTTTCTTTATATATATATATATATATATATATATATATAGTAAATATGCAGTCCCCAACATTGCAACACCAAGTAGGAAAAGACAAAATCACATGACATACAAATGATCATCAAGATTCTGTGCTGGTAGCTCCATTTGCAATTACTGACTAATGACATCCCAGATTTGCTCAATGGGAGAGAAATCCGAAGATGCCCCAGGCCAGGGTAGCACATATAGGCCGCACAGGCTGATCACGGCAGCATAAGCAACATGCAGCCTGGCATTGTCTTGTTGAAAAATGGCTCATGGGACACTTTGGAGGAATGGCCATACCACTATTTCCACGACGAAATCAATGTAACGTCAAGCTGTCAATATACCTGTAATGAAGACTAGACTGCCATACATTATGCCACCCCACACCATAATCCCAGTAGAATGAGTGTGATGTTCCGCATGGTGTTGCCCATGTGGTCTCTAGACCAATCACCGGCTATCATTGCATCTGAGACAAAAATCTTTGCTTTCAATCTGACTTTTAAGCCCCTCTCGCATGCCACAGATTGGAGCTGGGTGCTGAAAGATTTACATAGTAACATAGTTTGTAAGACTGAAAAATGACATCTGTCCATCCAGTTCAGCCTGTTATACTGCAAGTTGATCCAGAGGAAGGAAAAAAGCCAATCTTCCTCATTTTAGGAGAAGAAATTCCTTCCCGACTCTGATCAGGCAATCAGACTTACTCCCTGGATCAACAATCCTTCTCCAGAATTCTAGTAACTATAATCTAGTAACATTTGATCATCTGCAGATCTTAGTGACACCTTGTCCTTCTTCTTGGTGTTGCAATTTCAATGTTATGAAGTGTATAATCTATCTATCTATCTATCTATCTATCTATCTATCTATCTATCTATCTATCTATCAGTTTAACAGGTCATATAACAGTTTTGCAGCTGGAGTAGTTACAATTGAAGTGGTTTTCCTGGGGACATGTTTTAATTAAAAAAAGGACTGGTTGCCACCGCTTAAAGAACTGGTGAGGGGCTGGGCCCCCGCTACACTCTGAAACTTGCATATACTACATATTGGTGAGTTTTCCTGTCAGGCTGCTCAGCCATGATGACATATCATAGGCAGGATCACATCATTGTCATTTACTGTACAGCAGTGTAGTGAAGCTCCGCTCCTCACCTCCCTATACAGCTCTGCAAGTGCTTGAAACCAGTCATACTCACATTCTAGGACAGGTTGCTGGCATCAATTTTGACTGATTCATGGAGAAGCCCAGCTTGACATACATAAAATGTCTAAGTGTCTTCAACTGCCTGCTCAGTCAAACACTGGTCACAGTGGTGACCCACCTCAACCAGTGATTGCCTGAGCAGACAGTCCAAGCCGTTTCCAGCGTGCCAAGCCTGGGACAAGAAAGCAGTGAGGACTGACACAGTGTTGGGAAGGCAGCAGCAAGTTACGGGGGAGATGAGGCTTTTCTGCCCTCCTTTTTTTACTAACAGTAATATTTTCTGTGATTGGAGTTATCTGCTTTATCTTGTTCTCTTGGTCTTGATGACATCTCCCAGCCATGACCCATCTCCTTTTATTATTCTCATAAGATAAATCTTTACCGCCTATGTCGGGGAACTTGGAGATCCTAAACTCAATAATTGGCTTAGTAAGTAGATACTATGTACATTAGAACATCAGACACCACCAGTAATCTAAGGTAGCACTAATGGTTCACAATAATACCAATATACAATGAGCAATTAACTCCATTAATAATGTAATCTAATAACAGTGCTACAAATTCTAATGAATACTGCTTCACAATTTCTATTAGGAGCCATGGTTGACACAGACGACAGGCGATTAAGGGCACCCCTTTAAGCAAGGAGGGCTGTTTCTTCCTTGCAACCCAGTATGCACAAAATGTCGTGGATGAGTAAAAAAAACTTTTTACACCACATCTATGTGATAGAAACATAGACAAAAGAAGGAGAAACACCAAAATCTAGAGGGCAACTCACTAAAATGCATGCAGCTAAAGGTTACTGCTTCTCATGTCACTCATAATAGAAAATAGAAAACTTTCTCACTTTCTGACTTAAAACTCTATTGTCCAGAAAATCTGCCAGTCTCCTTAGAGACATCCGCAACATAAATAACAGCCTAACATTACTGCCTGCAGATACAACAGCGCATTATCAAAAGCTCTAAACAAGTTAGCATCAACACAACAGCATTGCCCTTCCCCAACAAACCTTAGGCCTACCCAACATACCAGATCCCTGCTTGGGATAACACAATGCAGTGATCTCATCATGCCAGTCTATGGAGGAGCCTTGGTCTCACAGGCCTCAAATTGCCTGTAGCCTATGAGAGACAAAGGTGGCGCAGGGAGCTGACAGTTTAACTATACTATAGGCACCAGTCAAAAATACTGGGTTTGAGCCCCAGGTGGTTGGTACTAGCAATGCCTCTGACAGACGCCCATGCCAAATGTACTATGTGTCAATTAAAGTTAAAGGGGTTGTCCCACAAAAAATATTGTACAGTTTTCAAACCAGTACCTGGATCTGAATTCTTTTGTAATAGCATGTAATTAAAAATGTAACATAGCCACTGAGTTATACAATACAATGTATCTGCTTTTAAGTTTTTTTCTTATTTCTTTGTCCTGCTCACTTGGATGGTCGCACATGCTCAGTTTCATCCTTCATCTGCCGTCCTGAGCTGTGATGAGGAGAGCATGGACACGCCCCCTGAGCTGCAGCAGAAAAGACACACCCCCTGAGCTGTCAGCTTGATATAGATCTAGCAGAACAATGAATGAGGAGATCTCTGGATCCATGTGGGGTACAGGGCTGGTTCTTTATCATGGGATAATCCCTTTAATGGAGGAGATCTATTAAAACTGGTGTAAAGAAGACTGTATAGCAACCAATCATATTCCACCTTTCATTTTCCAAAGGAGCTCTGAAAAATGGAAGCTGAAATATGATTGGTTGCTATGGGCAACCAATCACAACTAAGCTAGTTGTCCTTTACATCGGTTTTAATAAAGTCCCCCCCCCTCCCCCAATACCCTCTGTAATTTAATAACAGGAGCTCTTGAATTTAGATATAGGGGATCTTTATGACTACTGAAGCACTGTGCAAGTGATGCACCTCCAGCTCTCCTTTTTATACCATTCAAATGTTTCATCCATAAGGCTTAGGTTGGACCTGGCATTGGTTTACGATGATCTACTTCTCCTCTTTTATAGACACATTTGCATGTATTGGTTAACAAGGTGCCGGTAGCACATACGGTAAATGTGGTAGTCTGACACACAGTACATGATAACCTGTTGGGTGCCTCCACTCCCCACTAGAGGGAGCTCCGTGCAGTTGGATTTTTACAGCTACTATTAACTACAAAAATAGTAAAGTACAGAACATACAAAGTTACTTAACTTTTCATTTACATTTCATCTAAAAAAATTGCTTTAGACTGTGACTTCAACAATGGCCAATTTTCTTTACTAGACACAAATTTGATTACAAAATTATTCAGTCATCCAGTCATAGATGAATCTTATAACTAGAAGAGTAGAGGGTTTACATGTGAAAGTACATACAATGGTCATATGTCAATTATGCTACAAAAAATATGGCAATAAACAAGGTTTATGTGGCAGCATCAGCCTTTTGTAGGCATACAAGCTTTTCTTTGAATTAATATTTGATAGTTATAGACAAAGAAATATAACTTTCAGATATATTGACGGGGGAGCACTGCTGATAATTATAGTGTAAGGTTTCGGAACCAATATATACTGTACTATTGTATTCAGTCACATAGCATGTAGATTAGACACTGCTACCTCTTACCATGCGGGCACAGTTTATTAGATATTTACCCTGGCAATGAGTGCTGTTGAGTCTTTTATAGCCCTGTGGACAATCTGAACCAAGTTCTCCTCGGAATGGTGCAGTTTTCTGTGTGCCAAAATCTGGAAAGCAACACAAAAAGGTTATGTACACTATGCATGAATAGTTAATAAACCTCATTGGCCATCCCCTCCCCCTGCTATTGTCTAATGTATTTCACGTCCAACAGCTCTGGAAAATCTGAATCCAAATTCTGAGAGAAGTGAGAAAAAAAGAAAGGGAGGGAGGAAGGGATATATATGTCTAGAGAAAGTCATCTGCCTTCTACTCAGCCAAAACCTGTTG
This sequence comes from Bufotes viridis, assembly GCA_033119425.1. Taxonomy (NCBI): domain Eukaryota; kingdom Metazoa; phylum Chordata; class Amphibia; order Anura; family Bufonidae; genus Bufotes; species Bufotes viridis. The sequence goes on from CM065598.1 coordinate 62,813,494, forward strand.
AACCCTTTTCTTTGTGGGTGTTGATTTCCAGGAACATTTTAACAGTTTAACGGTTGCTCGTAACAATATAGAGAATTAAAAAGGACAGAGGGGGAAAAAAAGTGTGAGAGGGACATAACAGTAACTAAACTCCCTGCACGATAACATCCTGAACTGATCCCAGGAATATTATGTAGTGACAGCCCTTCCCTGTATTAAAGGGAGTGTCAGCACAAGTTTACATATTAAACCTAGCGTAATGCCTGGTAGGACTTACAGAGAGTAATAAAACAGTGCCTTTACTATTAAAATTTGTTGCTGCATTCCACAGAAAAAAAAGTTTTTATTCAATATGTACATGAGCTGTGAGGTGCATCAAGGGCGGGCCCTAGTCTCTAGTTGCTCTCCTGTACTGAAGACACCTCTCCTTCCATTGGCTGATTGATAGAACCAGGAGTTTCCTTTCCCTTGACCCTATAATCCTACACAGCGCAATCTCCCGCAATCTCACCCTCTGTAATCTCATGCTTTGTAAAACTTTGGCACATGCGCAGTACAGTTTCCTTCTCCAGGGCAGGAACTGGATCCTGTACTGTGGATGTGCCAAAGTTGTACAAAAGCGGAGCATTCAGGCACTTGAAAGAAGGGTCTTCTTCAGTATAGCAGCCGGAGACAGGGTACACCCAGGGGCTAGATATGAGCAACAGGTTTCAAAAATAAAGGTGCCATTTTATTACTCTCTGCAAGCTTTTACAGGCATTATGCTTGGTTTAATATGTAAAATCATGCTGACAGATTCCCTTTAAGCAATTGTTCCTGTGTCTGACAAAGGAGCGTCTATCTAAAGATAGAAAAAGAAACAATATAAGGGCAGACTAGGTGGACCAGGTGGTCTTTTTCAGCCGTCAATCTTCTGTGTCTATGAACTGTAAAATATTTTATGTTTAGCTTGTTCCATTTTATTTGATGTAATTGTATTACTGTAAATGGTGGATGAGTAAAGTGTATCTAATACTAGCATACTGTACAACTGTTACATATAAATACAAATCATGTTCTATACTTAGATTACTGCAGCAATTTTAGCTCCATTATGTTACATAATCTGCTGTTTTGGGTTAATCAAGTAATTACACATTGGCTGCATTTCCTTATACTGCATCTGCTTTCAATTATAATTGTAAGGACTGGTTCCCTTAGGTTGGCCCCACCACAAAAAGGAAAATGTCATTTTACTGTGTTTTTGTGGTATGCAGCATTCCATATTTGTCATTTTGCACTCTGGATCTGGGGACTAATAATTCATAAAGTAGGACTCTGTAATAATGAAACCATGAGGTCAACCGTTAAAGTGTGATTCTAACTTTTATTAACTTGGATTTATTGGTCAGCAAATGTACTGCGCTTTATGAAATGCTGTATTTGTAGGACCTTAATCACTATTTTTACTTGTTTTCTGTTTTTACTCTCTTTTAGTTACCTGAAATCTGTCTATAATCTGCTGTTGCTGGATCTGTTTGCTTATGAGTTTCCACAACTATGAATGCTTATCCGAATCAAGCATTAAATAGCCAGTGAACTACTAGAAAGCACATAAAAGGTCATTCAATATTTATCTGTTTCTATATTCAGAGCCGGATAAGTGAGTAGTGGTCATGGAGACAGATCCTTTCATGACATCCGGTTAATCCTGTACATATGGTCAGTAAATATCTCTAAAATAATTAAATGATATTAAACATCTTGAATTGATAGGACATGTTGATGTGTGAATCCAGTGGATCACCATAATTTGTGTATAGACTATTCAAACTTCTTCTTACATAAGGAATACTTCTAGTGTCTAGAATATGCCATCACTTGCTGATCAGCTCGACAGCTGGCATCTTGACTGATGACTGATGAGTCATACACTTCCGCTTGGGACAGGTGTTTTGCGCCGAATGGTGTCCAAAAAGCCATATACTCACTGGTATATGTGAGAGGCGAAATTATATTTGCATAGACGGTATTCCGAACGGCGGCCCAGCCAGCCACCATCGGGAATTTAGGACGCACCTGGCAGCATCCACCTATCATCCCTGAACAGAATAACAGTTAAAAGCGATAATAAAGAAACATAAAAGGTGAGCATAAACCTATTACTTTATAAACACGACATCACAATTCCTGAACGTATCACCCTATGAGCGCCTTCTCGCTTCACGGCTTTACTCCACTGATGAGTGATGAGGAAGCCCTTCAGATTTTTACCAAACACCTGGCACACCTGTCTGGTATTCACTTGAATGATGCTGTACAAAGACATTCCAAAGAGGTCTTTAGACTCTTTACCCCTTTATTTCTGTGATCATTACAAGTCACATTGAGGCCCCACAGATTAGTAATGGCATACTCTAGCGATCTAGGGTCGAAATACTCTTTTAAGTGAACATTCATTCATCAATATCAATACTTTTAGCAGACATCATGGGCTCATGCAGATGTTTTTTGCACTTGCATGTGAAGAGATGTGTCGGATGTAAGTGCACTTATTTATTAAAAGAATTATAAAACTGCTCATAGTACAGCATGATAACAGGCTGTTATAAGGAACATTTCTGGGGTTCTAAAAAGAGAACACATGCAAGATAGGGTGCATTAACATGACATATGTAAAATGCAATTCCACAAGAAATATGGATGCCTTCTATATGACTTCCATGTTGCATCAATTTTTTTTGAGGATCTATTGTAACAATGCCCATTCTTGTCCGCAAAACAGACAACAATAGGACATGTTCTATGTTTCTTTGCAGGACTGCAGAACGGACGTATGGATGCGGGCCGCACACGGTGTGCTGTCTGCATTTTTTGTGGACCCATTTGTAAACCCGGCGTTACGTGCCTGCGTTTCTGTCCCCATGCACAGGCAGGCTCCCTCATTCCCTCCTGCTGGTGAGTGCTGTGCTGATAGGCATGGGCAGCAGTTATCTTAACTATGATATCGGTGCTACATGCCGGTGCTTCCTTCCCCTGCCGGCACGGGCGTAGCTATGTAGTTCCTGCCGCCGGCATCCTCCTTCTTACTCTGAGCGGAGTTTGCGGGCGCATGTCTCTCCTCCTTTAGTAAGGCAGAACACGCACGCCCTCTATTTTCCCCAGCTTATGCCTGCTCTGCAGCCTTGAGTGAAGGTGTTACTGTTTCTTGTCAATTCTGTATACTGGACCTTGGTAATTGTTTAACGGACACTGCTTGACTTCCGCCTGCCCCCTATCTTGCCTACAGACCTTGCTACTTTGCCACCTGCCCTGACCTTGGACCCTGTTACAGTTATCGCTATTCTGCCATCTGCATCTGGCCTCGGACCTAGTGCTTTGACCTTGGCTCGCCACCGAATGATCTGCCTCTGGCCTCCCGGCGCTCTCTAGGTGTACTGTGCCATCTGGAGTTCAGTCCAGTGGCTCCACACCCAGATCCCGATTCCCTCGTGTCTAGGGATGAGCGAACCCGGTGCAGTTCAGGTTTGCCAGGTTTGACTAAACTTCAGGTCAAAGTTCAGGTTCAGGACCCAAACTTGACCCGAACACCATTATAGTCAATGGGAACCTGAACTTCACTTTATTATTTTCCGTTATAACATATATAGAATGCTAAATAAAATGGCCATTGAGGGGTTAAAAAAAAACTGGTATCCTTTTCCATTATACCATGGTTATAACGGAAAATAATAGCATTCTTAAGATAGAATGCTAAATAAAATGGCCATTGAGGGGTTAAAAATCATTTAAAAAAACTCAGCTCATTCACTTCATCGCTCAGCCGGTATCCTCTTCTTTCTTCATGGCCCTAGTCGTAATAAAACTGAGTTAAAGAATGTAGCTGAGGGCCTACAGGTGTGCTAACCCTCTAAAACAGTGATGTCGAACCTTTTAGAGACTGAGTGCCAAAACTGCAACCCAAAACCCACTTATTTATCGTAAAGTGCCCACATGGTCATTTACCCTGAATATAATATATCTTCCATGTTCCTTATTATTTAGCTATAGCTGTAGAGTGCCAGTGCATGCCACGTGTCCTGTTTGGACACCCAGTGGTGACTGGGCAGAGTTGTCATTCTGCCCGGTGAGGGCTGTGCTTGCCTGAGGGCTGGCCCTGTTATGTTGCAGTGTTTGAGTTGTTATTGTTAGGGTTTGAGTTTGAGTTTATGACTACGCTGTAAAATATGTTATGGTTACTTGGTTATTTATGAGTTCTCAAACATGCCATGCCAGTTTACCTCCACTCTCGTGTGTTATGTTTTTATAAAATATTAATGTATAAGTTTGGGATGTTTGCTATGCATGGTACATATATGCTGTATGATTGCCATGTGTGTGAGCTTGCCAAGCTACAAAGCTGCCAACAAGTTATGGCCATTATCAGACACAACCAACCTGGTCCCTTATACCCTGCCACAGCTCTGCTTGTCACCCAAGCAAATGAGTTTCAGCACGGCTTGTTGCCGCTTCCCCACTGCCGTGCTACGCTGCTACTGACTGATGGTTGACTGCCACTGCAAGATGAGAAATCTGAGTTTGCAGTGGAGGAGGAGGTGGAAGAAGGGAAGGGGAGGGGGGTTGCAGCCACTAATGTAGGTGGTGGCGGAAATCCTGATGGAAATAGAGCCCGAAATCCTTTGTGTCGGTAGCACCTGTGCCATCCCAGGGTACGACTCGCTACCGGCCTCCACAAGGTTCACCCGGTGTGCCGCCTTGGAAATGTATCGTCCCTGGCCAAAAGCACTTGTCCATGTGTCCGTCGTTAAGTGGACCTTCACAATAACTGCGTTGGTCAGGGCACGGGTTATGTGACACAATTGCCGGTGTAATGAGGAGACGGCACACAGAGAAAAATAGTAGGGGCTGGGAACTGAGTAACGAAGGACGTCCACCGCCATGAGGCTGAGGAAAGCCTCAGTGTCCACAGGCCTAAATGGCAACATTTCCAGGTCCAAAAATGTTGAAAAGTGCGCATTTAGTGCTATGGCCTGTGGGTGTGTGGGTATTTGCACTTACGCTCAAATGCCTCAGGTAACGAAGGACATCTGTACGCTGTGCTTGGACACAGAAGTGTTTGTGCTAGCTGATGGTGCTTCCGAAGGCCCAGCTGCAGGGTGGGAGTCATCCGGGCCTGCATCTAGGACAGAGGATTGGCCAGCACGTAACACAGGCGAGGAATAGAAGGCAGTGGTGTGACCCACAGACACTGATTGTGGACCCAGGGATTCAGGAAATGACGGAAATGCATGTTACCGCTCTTGGAAAGCAAAGAGGAAAAAACAAAATCTTTGTTTCCAAAATTGGCTTGACGGGGTTAAATGTAAGTTAAAACTTCTTTTCATACTCACATGGTAACTGGGGGCATTTATTACATTTGTGGTGTCCCCAAGATGTTCCCACACTGCCACAACAATCTTCTTCCTTGGTCAGTCCAGGTAGAGGGTTAGAGCCACACTATATTAAAAGGAAACATCAAATCATGTACAAGAACATAAGGCAATGCAACCTAAAGACCATAATATTTAAAGAGGTTGTCTCACTTCAGTAAGTGGCATTTATCATATAGAGAAAGTTAATACAAGCCATTTACTAATGTACTGTTATTATCCATATTGCTTCCTTTGTTGGCTGGATTCATTTTTCCATTACATTATGCACAGCTCGTTTACATCGTCAGACCTCCCTGCAATCCATCAGTAGTGGCCGTGCTTGCACAATATAGGAAAAAGCACTAGGTTATGTGCACTCCCATGGTCACGGCCACCAGAGAGGTTGACGCTTTTTCCTATTGTGTGCAAGCACGACCACCACTTATGGATTGCGGGTGGTCGTTAGTGTTGACCGAGCATTCGGACGAATACCGCATGTGCTTGAGTGCAATAATCGAGTCTCATTACCGCACGTTTCTTGGCTGCTATGCAGCCAATAAAAGTGCAGGTAAGTACTGCCCTCACTGTAATGCCATAGCCATGTTGGTTACTGGCATTACAGTGATTGGCTGGCACCCAATGGCACGTGTTCAGCTCAGTCTTAGTCAGGGAGAGCTGTGCATAGATATTGCTAAAACTTTACAGACCCAAAAGTCTTTTTAAGGACTATTGTGTGTGGCAGCAGCAGTATATTTTTTTAGCACATCCTGCACTAAAAAGCGTCTAATAGGCTGCTGCGGACAGTTAAATTATCTGCCCCACATCTCCTGTGTAAAGTGTGCGCATCCCAAAAAATATCTGTGACATCCAGTGTACTTTTTCCGTAGACGGTGTCCGCTGTGGACAGTGACATTAGTTGCGCAACATCTGCAGTGTGATGTGTGCGCTGAAAATTTTTATCAGTGACATACAGTGTACTTAGACGCTGTCTGTTTCTGACAGTGACATTACCAGTGCCACATCTAAAGTGTAACGTGACATACAGTGTACTTTGTCAATAGACAGTGTCTGCTTCTGACAGTGACATTACCAGGGGATCATCTCCAGTGTAACGTGTGTGGTTAAAAAATGTATCTGTGACATACATTGTACTTTGTCAATAGACGGTGTCTGCTTCTGACAGTGACATTACCAGTGCCACATCTCCAGTGTACCGTGTGCGGTAAAAAAATGTATCTGTGACATACAATGTACTTTTTCAATAGACTGTGTCCGCTTCTGACAGTGACATTACCAGTGTCACATCTCTAGTGTAACGTGTGCGCATAAAAATTTTACAGTGTACTTTTTCTGTAGACACTGCGGACAGTGACATTACCGGTGGTACCTCTCCTGTATAACGTTTCCTCATCCCAAATACCTGTGACATTCCCTGTAATTTTTTATTAGCCGCTGGTGAAAGCATTGACTTTATTGACGTTTATCAGTAGAAAAAGAAATATACATTCGCCCTTTGGTGCTACCCTTATATCTTGAAAAACCTTTATTGAGGTATATCAGTAGAAAAAGAAATATACATTCGCCATTCGCTGAGCACTTATATCTTGAAAAACCTTCATTGACGTATATCAGTAGAAAAATACAAATATATTCAGCGTTCAGTGCTGCAGTTATATGTGGGAAAGTCCTTTTTGCGATATGGACCGAATGACAATGTGTTTAAATTTTTTATTTCAAACATGTTTTTTTTGGGGGGGGGGGAAATTGATGGGTGCTTGAAGAGCTTCCTTTGCTGTAAGAACCGAATTACGTTGTGGTGAAATTTTTACTTACGTTTCACACACTAAGTGCTTACGTGATGATGTCCATAAGAGCGGCACACCAATACAGGTGAATACACTATCCACTAACCCTGCACAAAAATGCGAACTAATTGACACCAGCCTGCATCTATTTGCGGTACTGCTTACTGGACACCACGAGGACTTCTCTGCAGCACAGAAACCGCATGAGGACCGTGTCTCGCTCTTTCAGAGCGAGACACCTACTTCCTCCGCTATGTCACGTTCATTTCAGATCACTCCGCCTTTTTTTTTTAAACTGACAGCCTATAACTCTCTGTTGAAAAGCCTTTAGTGGCGTATATATGTGGAAAAATAAAAATATACTCGGCGTTCACTGTTCCAGCTATATGTGGTAAAACCTTTTGTGACATATTTCAGTCGAAAAACAAATTTTATTCAGCGTTCAGCGCTGTAGTAATATGCAGTAAAATCTTTAGTGCCTTATTTTGGTGTAAAAATTTTTTTATTCAGCGTTCAGCACTGCAGTTATATGCAGTAAAATCTTTTGGGACTTGTTTCGGTGGAAAAAGAAATTGTATTCAGCGTTCAGCGCTGTAGTTATAAACGGTAAAATCTTTTCTGACTTATTTCGGTGGAAAAAGAAATTGTATTCAGCGTTCAGCGCTGCAATTATATGTAGTAAAATCTTTAGTGACTGATTTTGGTGGAAAAACAAATTTCATTCAGCGCTGCAGTTATATACGGTATAATCTTTTGGGACTTGTTTCAGTGGAAAAAAAAATTGTATTCAGCGTTAAGCGCTGCACTTATATGCAGTAAAATATTTTGTGAATTATTTTGGTGGAAAAACAAATTTCATTCAGCGTTCAGTGCTGCAGTTAGATGCGGTAATATCTCCATGATGTCACAGGGGGCCCTGTGTGGCTTCTACACACTTTCAAAATAATCCTTCAGCGGGGTGAATAGATGGCTTCCCAGGAGCTGCTGTCGGGAGCAGCGGTTAATTTCTGAGATCTCCGTATAGTACGGGGGGAATCCGAAGACTGTCTCCATCTCCGTGCTCTGTTATATGTGGTAAAATCTTTATTGACGTATTTCGGTGGAAAAACAAATTTTATTCAGCATTCAGCGCTGCAGTTATATGCAGTAAAATCCTTTGTGACTTATTTCGATAGAAAAACAAATTGTATTCGGCATTCAGCACTGCAGTTATATGTGGTAAAATCTTTATTGAAGTAGTTCGGTCGAAAAACAAAATTAATTCAGTGGTTAGCGCTGCGGTTATATGCGGTAAATTTTTTATTGAAGTATGTCGGTCGAAAAATAAAATTCATTCTGCAATCAGCGCTGCGGTTATATACAGTAAAATCTTTAGTGACGTATCTTGATGAACTTCGCGACTCTTCCGAGCTCAAAGCTATCTTGACGCTTTGTCTTCTCAATGTCTGTAGCTACTAGAGGCCTGTTCATGCCAGGCAGGTTCCCCCATAACTATCTTGGTCGATCGACACTCTGTTATTGTGCCGTTTTGTGGCTCCCTCATGCTGCTGCCACCTCCAGACTCTGTCATTGTGCCGCTCTGTGGTCGCCTCATGCTACTGCCACCTCCAGACTCGGTCATTGTGCCACTCAGTGGCTTCCTCATACTGCCGCCACCTCCAGACTCTGTCATTGTCCTGCTCTGTGGTCTCCTCATGCTGCCGCCACCTGTAGACTCGGTCATTGTGCCACTCGGTGGTCTCCTCATGCTGCTGCCACCTCCAGACTCTCTCATTGTGCTGCTTTATGGTCTCCTCATGCTGCTGCCACCTCCAGACTCTGTCATTGTGCAACTCTGTGGTCTCCTCATGCTGCTGCCACCTCCAGACTCTGTCATTGTTTTATTCTGTGGTCTCCTCATGCTGCCACCACCTGCAGACTCAGTCATTGTGCCACTCGGTGGCCTCTCCTACTGCCACCACCTCTAGACTCTGTCATTGTGCCGCTCTGTGGTCTCCTCATACTGCTTCCACCTCACCACTATGTCATAGGGCCACTCTGTGGACTTCCCATGCTGTTCCCACCCTCGCCACTCCATGACTGGTCTACTAATTTGGCTTTCGGCCTGGCTGACATCATCATTGATTTGACACTTCTTCTGATCTGTCAGAAGGAAGGAAAACTTCGGATCCTGTCTGTGTAGCAGCTTTAAGGCCTGTATGGTCCCATCAGAATTGGCTTATGATTTAGTAGCCAAAAGCAGGAGTGGGTAGAATACACAGAAGGCATGCAAATATTTCATTCATGTGTCATCTCTGTTTTAGATCCACTCCTGTTTTTTTGCCTTTAAGAATACTGATGGATTATTAAGCAAATGCTGACCAAGTGAAGGTGGATGCTCCACAGACAGGATCTGTTTTTTCTGGGTAATTGTTCTGACGGATCAGAGAATGGGGAAAATGAATCAGTGACGTCAACACAACATTACTGCTGACACCTTTTCCACTCTACGTGTATAAGCGTTTAATAGAACAGGTTCTGTAGACATGTATGTGGAATCAGCTGATGAGGGTGTAAAAGGAGTGCGCTTCTTCTTGATGCTAACATCGATCTGTAAGGCCTCATGCACACGGCCGTTGTTGTGGTCCGCGTCCGAGCCGCATATTTTGTGGCTCGGGCGCGGACCCATTCACTTCAATGGGGCCGCAAAAGATGCGGACAACACTCCGTGTGCTGTCTGCATCCGTTGCTCTGTTCCATGCCCCCGTAAAAAAATAGAGCATGTCCTATTCTTGTCCATTTTGCGGACAAGAATAGGCATTTCTATAATGGGCCATGTTCCGTTCCGCGGAGCAGCTTCCGTGTTTTGCGGACCGCAAAACACCAACGGTCGTGTGCATGTAGCCTAAGGCTGAGTTGATACTTCAGTTATTTGGTCAGTTTTGGCCCCGTGACTGCCCAAAAAGAGATATTCACTGTTAAACCAGTTATACTGTCTTGTAGATCTAGCTCAGCTGAATGTATGGATGCCTTTCACTTAGTGATCGGTTGCTTCATTCTGGAGAAAAAGTACTCTTAAGGCTACATGCAAACGAACCTATTTTGTTTCCGTGTCTGTTTTTTTAGCGAATGGGATGCGGACCCATTCATTTAAATGGGTCCACAAAAAATGCTGACAGAACTCCGTCTACTATCCGCATCCGTATGTCCATTCCGTAGCCCTGCAAAAAAAAGAGCATGTCCTATTCTTGTCCATTTTGCGGACAAGGATAGGCATTATTACAATGGTTCCGCAAAAAAAACGGATCTGCAAAAAAAGGATGCCATACGGACATCATCCGTTTTTTTTTGCGGATCCGCAATTTGCGGACCGCAAAACACATACGTTCGTGTGCATCTAGCCTAATTCATATGATACATTCACCAAGAGTATGCCCAAGCATGCTTGCTTCTCCTCCTTTCTTGGCCATCCCTCTCTATCTTGATTGACAAGACCAACAAAATGACTGTGCAGGAGGCAGGAACCTGGCCCTGCCAATCAAAATAGAGAGGGAGGGGTTGGCAGAAAAAGTCGGGGGAGCAAAGGTGCACAGAGTGACTTGTGTCTTCCCTCATTTGCATATGGATTTAAATTATTTTTTCTCCAGAAGAAGCAATGAAAGGTACCATTACATTCAGCAGAGTTAGCCCTACAAGACATCGTGCCTGGTATGAAAGTGAATTTCCTCATGACAGACTCTCTATGATATAAACTCTGATAGCTTTGCCTTTTAATAGAAAAGTATGGTACATTTTTAACTAAATGCAAGTGTGGCCTGGGCCTTAGACATTAACACCTGTTATAGATAACCACAGCTTTAAAACCTATTTACACCTTCAGTGGCAATTTTATTTATGATGGCATATTACTCATTTTGGGCTAAAAATCATTTTTTCAATTAGTCTTTATTAAAAAAATATTCCGCCTTTTTGTCACAAAGGGTTAATTGTCTAACTGTGCGAATCATACTTTCACTTTGTGCCAGTCATCTAAATAAACCTTATCTGTAAATTACTAAACAGTCATAAACACTTATTTGAGCAACATTTTTATCATTAATATAAAAATTGAGCTATAATGATTTGTTAAGAGGTCGGAGATGAGAGATAAGGAGCCATCAGCTGAGCTGCCTGATAGAACAGAGTAAAAACAGACACCATGCAACTATAGAATCCCAAGGCTGTAGAGAGAAAAGGGCTCAAAATCTTTAATTAAAATGAATAAAAAAATGATTTTTAGCTCAATATGAGTATGATGCAATTATAAAAGAAAATTGCCCTCAAAGGTGTACATAGCCTTTAAGGGTAAGACCAAACAAAGCAGACACAGCATGGATGAGGAACAGTCACCCTGCAGCCATAAAAAAATATACGAATTTACCTGAAAAAAAAAAAAAGTAGAAATAAAAGAACATTGCAAAACCGCACTGGTAAAAGGGTTGGTCCACTAAATATTACTAGTTGCACATGTGCTGGGAACACTATTAAACCATAGGCAATGATGTCAGATAGTTTAATATGAATCGTTTATTTTTGCATGCAGATCTGCTTGCTGGCGCTGTGCTCTGAAAATGCATTTATTTCCACTAGGGCTGGAGAGGGGAACTAGTGCATGTGCAGTCCATCCCCAGCGTAAATAAATGGAGGCCGCTGATGGTTGAAACCTTCCATTATTCCAGTATTGCATGTACTGTTCCCAGCACATGTGCAACTATATACATACATAAATAATAATAATAATAAATAATATATATAGGCCAACCCCTTTAATTAAAGATGAGCAAAGTTAAAAAAATTCAATTCGGCCGATTCGCTAAACTTAGACAAAAATGTAGATTAGTTATGAATTAATTTGTGATAAATCTCTATAAATCAGGTATACCCAGGCCCCTCTGCCTAATCATATTTATCCCACTTCGTGGCCCAATCTCAATCTGAAGGCTTGGAAATTAAACTGCAGGGAGAATCCAGGGAAAGTGTATCGCCGTGTGCATTACGTTCTAGTGCATCCACATTCATAGCTAAGCCGTTCTATAGGTACTGTGCAGTCCTTATTACAGGCAGGTGTAATTTATCGGCATCTACATCACTATGCAGTACACCAAGATTCATAGTTAATCCCTTCTATTAAACAGAAAGAAAAGCATACAGTACCCTTCTGTAAAGCCAAACACCAGTGCACACCCCTGCAGGAGCTGTGTCCAAATAGCTCCTTAGTGGAACAAAATAAAGAAATGGAGGCAGCGCCAATGAATTATTGGAGAAAAAAATGTTCTTTTAATGCATGTTGTGGAGGTCCAAACACATGTTTTTTAATCACTTCTGTGAGCTGTAGATTTACTGTGCATCAGTATTACAGGTCACTGTGGATTTAACCGTGCAGTGCACCAGGATTCAAGTAGTGGCCCCATGACAGAGTGGGGAGGGTGGCAGCAGCAGCAGTAACAGGGACAACAGTGGCCTCATAACAGAGTGTGGATGAGGGCCAACTGCAGTGGCAGTAACAGGGACAATTGTGGCAGTAAGGCTGTGTTCACATCCTGTATTTTGAGCATCCATAAAGCCTCTTTCAGACAGTCAGTATTTGATCAGTAATTGCAAACCAAAACTAGGATTGAGGCCAAAACAGAGATAAAATAGAAATATTTGCATGTCTTATGTGGTTTGGACCCAATCCTGCTTTTGGCTTACAAATGCTGATCATATACTGATGCAAAATACTTACTGTGTAAAAGAGGCTTTATGCTCAATTTGCATTTACGTCTGAAATCAGTTTTTTTTAACAAGGAAAAAAGTCTTGCATGCAGGACTGTAATGGGCTCTTTTATATGATCAGTATTTGGTCAGTATTTTGAATCAGTATTTGATCAATATTTGTAAGCCAAAAACAGAAGTGGGTCCAAAACAGAGATTAAATGTAATAAAAAAAAATTGGATTTCTTCTGTGTTGTGGTCCCACTCCTGCTTTTCGCTTACAAATATTGATTAAATACTGACTAAATGCTGACCATGTGGAAGATGCTTTAAATACAGGATTATTATTATTTTTTTTCTATTCTTCTGACGGATCAGAAGAACGTAAATAAACGGTGATATCCACATGGACAAACAGGGACAATAGTGGTCCCATAACAGGGAAGTCCAGCTGCTGCTGAGTGGTTTCTTCAGTAGGTGGATAAAGAAAACTGCTCATCAAAGACTCCAGACTGAAGTTGCTGCATATGGAGCTGGTGCTGCTTATGCCCTCTTCCAACCACCAGTTGTGGCAGTGGAGCGTGAGTGCAGAGGGTCCCCCCAGTCAGACCTTCCTGAGGACGGGCGATGGCGCTTGTAGGCAGAGACTAACTGACTACACAACATGTGTCTTTAGTAGATCATTTTTGCATTCCTTCTCTGAAGGTGTAAAAAATGCACCCATATTTGACCGGTAGTAAGGGTCTAACAATGTGGATAGCCAGTAGTCATTCCTCTTCTGAATCCTGACAATGCAGATGTCACTACACAAACATAACAGCATGCACCTGGCCATTTGTGCAAGTTGGAGGGCCTCACTGCCTCTATCCCCACTGCATAGTGTCACGGTCTGTCAAGGTCATCTGCGTCATCTTCGTTATTGCTCCCCAGCTCCTCATGCTCTTCCTGCTCCTCTTGCTTTGCTTGAACAAATAAACCACTTAGTTATGTATAAAATTCCTGGGCTTATTTGTCTTCCTCCTTGTTCTCATCCTCCTCTGCTGGTTCATCCTCCTCAGGGCTCAGGTGGCTATGAGATATAGGCGCCATGTGTTCTGTCCCCTCGCCAATCACATTTCTCAGCATCCCCTCCAGGATGTGAATGAGTGGAATGACATAATTCATCCCGTAGTTTTTCTGACTGACAAATAAAGTGACCTCTTCAAAGGGCGTGAATAAATGGCATGTGCCACGCATGTGCTGCCACTGGCTATCATGGAAGTTACACTGCGGAGTAGACTAGTGATGTGCAAAGCAAGCGTCAGATGTTACATCTGAAGTCACTTCGTTCATAACTTTAGATCAATACTGTATGGAGATCTGTCTCCGTACAGTATTAAAATGTATGGGTTCCGATGAGTCGAAGTTAGTTATTCTCTAAGTCGCGTATGAATTCGTTGAATAACTTCAGTAATTGATTTTTAAAGTGGAAAACCACTTTAAAACGTGAAACCAAACTCAGCTTCGGTTCCAACTGGTACCTTGGAATCAAAGCCCAGTTCAGTTTCAAGTATTAATCCGAAGTTATGAACAAAGCAATTACGGATATAACATCCGAAGCTCGCTTTACTCATCTCTAGAGTAGACCTGTCCGTCTGCTGCATTAAGAAATCATTTGACTGCCTTACTCTGCTCGTACAGGCTGTCTAGCATATGGAGCATAGAGTTCCAACAGGTTTAAACGTCGCTTATCAGGTGATGTTGGGGAAAAGCATTTTGCCTTTGCACCTGATGTTGGTTGTGTTTTACATGGTAAGAGTGGCTGAAGTGAATGCAGTTTCCTGGCCGTTTTTTAACATCTCTTGCAGTTCAGTGGAAGACTTGAGGAACCGGGTGACAAGATTGAAGATGTGCACCTTGCAGGGTGCATGGGTCAGCACTCTCTGATGCAGCACAGAATAAATGTTCTTCCTGTTATCAGTAACCATGGTTCATATCTCCAGTTGGCGAGGGGACAGCCAGTGTTCGATTTCTTTATTGATGACGCCGAGCAGTTCCTCTCCGGTGTGGCTCCGTTCGGCCAGGCTGACGAGGTGGAGAACCACGTGACAACGCCTAGCTTTGCATAAGTGCTATGCTGGAGGACCAATGTGAACTGTGCCTAGAGGGAAGGGTAAGGACAAGGTGGAGGATAAGGAGGCAGAGGACACTAGCGCAGAAATCCCAGCATTACAACTCTGAGGCGGCATTGCCATCACCTGGCCAAGCTGCGGTGTGTCTGACCCGAAACCACATTTATCCAGTGGGCTGAAAATGACATAAATTGTCCTTGACCATAGTTACAACAACTCTATACAGGCAGGCCAGAGAGTATCATCTTTCATCATGGACCTGTCTTCTCAGAGTTGCTGCAAGGACCCCATAATCAACCATGTGTGAGCAGATAATATTTGCAGATATATATTGCATCAAATCATAAACTTAAATATCATAGAGTTTAGTGTCTATCATATGCTGCTTTTAAATTGAACAGCAGAAATCACTTTGACAGGTTTGCTTAAAAAAACTAGGCCTCTTCTTTCTAGTTTTAGAGACCAGGGAAGGAATTATTACTCATTATTCTTCTACTAACATCTCTTTTAACACTGCAGACCAGTTCCTGGGTCCTATACAGTAGATTACCAGGGAGTATAGTGCAACCATGGGTTAAAGGACAATAAGTATCGAACAAGCCTATCTGTCTGCAGGTAGTGAAAGTTACTGTGGCATGTGAGAACAGATCTGGAGCACGGTCAGTCCATATTAGAGACGTGGGCAATATAAATTTTGTACATAATATTAAATTAATGCGATCATTGCATTTTTCTGTAGTATGTTCATTAAGGTACTGTTTCTCACTGAAGAGACACTGCAGGGTATGGAGATTTATTTTTCAGACAATGCACTATTCAGGAATTATATCATTCCAGCCAAGCCATCCATCTGTAGACAGCAGGTTCTAGGCAGTTCTAGTGTCGGTAGGTTAATAGCTAAGAAAAAAAGAACATAGTGGACACCCACTTCCCTCATCACATGAATAAGCATATACATCAGTGGTTGGTTGTCGAGGGTATGTGCCTCCTGTATTCTTTCTTCTTAGCCCAATATTCTTTAAGCGGTAATGTTTCCATAGAAGCCTAGCAGACCTGTCATGATATGCTATCTTTAAATAAGGCACCGTATTATCATGACAAATCCAGTAGGTATTAGGCCATCAATGTGTGACCAGTAAGTGACAGACCTCAGGGACCCTTACAGTCAGTAGAATAAAAGGGCTGCATTACCCAGGGTAAAAAAGCCTATGCCAGGGACAAAGGGGGTCATTTACTAATCTGAAATACGCCTAGATCTGCGACTTCTCCCTGCTCATGCCAGGTCTAAAATGGTGGGCGTGGCATAGGCAGGGAAGGGGATGGGACGGTAGACCCGTCTCATTCATCATTTTCTACGTCAGTTTAAGGCATAAAAAATGGTCTAAATATAAGACAGCAGGGAAGCTGGCTTATATTTAAAACTGGCGCTGGATGCGGCGCCTATTCATAACTGCAGCGGATCCACAACCAGCTTTGGGCCTTTATTAAGACCGGCATCTAAAATGGCAGTCTTAATAAATGTGTCCCAAAGTCAAATGTGCTTGTTTTTTGATGGAGTCAGAAGAAATAGCTTCTCCAACCTAAGCCTGATTTTCTGTAAAATAAATAGTTCCTTTTTGCCTCTCTGCACAGGATACGTGCAGAGAAATCTGTATGCATTCATTGTATATGCATGTTTGCTGCCTTCTGTGAATTGGCGAGGTGGTGTTACATACTGCATGCCATACAGTTTGCTGTGTTCAGGGCTCGTGTTTAACACTGCAGCTGAATTGCTTTTCAGCATTTAGCTTTATTTGCAAGCAGTGCTCCCTTAGCCCCTTCCAGCAAAAGCCAGTTTGGACCAAATGCAAAAGCCCCATTTGTCAAATCTAACTTGTCACTTTATCTGGTAATATCATTGGAATACTTTTAACACTAGAATACGGTCTTCTCATGACACTTCGTACTTCATGTTAGTGATAAATTTGAGTTGATATGTTTTACCTTTATATATATATTTAAAAAGTGCCAAATTCATACAAAATTTTGAAAAATTAGCAATTTTCTAAATTTGAATTTCTCTGCTTTTAAGGCCATATGCATATGACCGTATGTGTTTTGCAGTCTGCAAATTGCGGATCCACAAAAAAAAAACCGTATGCCATCCGTTTATTTTTTTTGCGGATCCATTGTAACAATGCCTAAAACGGACAAGAATAGGACATGTTCTATTTTTTTTGCAGGGCCACGGAACAGACATACTGATGCTTACAGCACACGGTGTGTTGTCCGCATTTTTGCGGACCCATTGAAATGAAAGGTTTCGCATCCCTCCGCAAAAAAAGGGAACAGACACGGAAACAAACAACGTTCGTGTGCATGTAGCCTAAGACAGATAGTTATTCCTTGCAAAATAGTTATGAATGAATATTTACCATATTTCTGCTTCATGTTGGCATAATTTTTTAAATGTAATTTTATTTTTTAGGACATTAGAAAGCTTAGAATTTTGGAAGCAATTTTTAAAATGTTTCAAAACCGTCTTTTTTAACAACCAGTTGGGTTCTGAAGTCACTTTAAAAGGGTTGTCCGCTTTTTTCTATTTGATGGTCATCAGTATCAGATCGATGGAGGGGCCAACTCCTGGCACCCCGCTGATCAGCTGCTTGAAGAGCGCTGCATTCTTTACTCTGTTTACCTGTTCGCGGTCGCAACTGCAGAGGTTAGCAGTGTAATTACAACTATGGCATCCCTATTCACTTCTGTTGAAATGAATGGCGATGCCATAGTTGCAATTTCACTGCTCGCTGCTGCAGTTGCGACGCGAGCAGGTAAACAGAGAAGAGGAGGCAGTACTCAGGAGCATAACAATTGCGCTCACATGGGGTGTATTCCATCAACTAGGTTCGGCATCTGCCCAATTGCCCAGGGCCCCATTTCGGAAAGGGGCCCCCTGTTGTTAGATACTTAAGTGGGCTGAGTGTGGGAGTCTTTTTTTTTGTATTCAATTCCTTTATTTTCCTTCTTCATGTGCTCCCCGACTGCCTCTCTAACATGCTGCAGCTGTCCCAGTAAGAACAGTCACTGCTGCTGTCCCCCATCTCTCAGACCTCAGTGACAGCACAGCATTATCCACAATCCTGATGCCACAGACCAGCATCAGGACGTCCTGTGTGGGGGCCCAAACATCAGACTGGTATGACTGGGCCTCACTGCATCCAACTCCAGGCTCTGACCTCAGCTTCTGGACTGCAGGAACTCCCAAGACCCTCGTATCAAAGCAATTGGCCACCAGCTGGTAAGTCCATCCAGTAAGAAGCATTCAACAGTGTCTGTGGAGGAGGGGGTGCAGTGCTTCTGGGGGTCACACTCTCATTGTAACAGCCCTGCACTGCCCTCAACTACTGATGGTTACTAACCTGTGTGAGCTCCCTGTGCCCCTCTGTGTGCTCCCTGTGTCCACTCATGTGTGCTTCCTGTGTGAGCTCCCTGTGCCCCTCTGTGTTCTCCCTGTGTCCACTCATGTGTGCTTCCTGTGTGAGCTCCCTGTGCCCGCTGTGTGCGCTCCCTCTGCCCGCTGTGTGCGGTCCCTGTACTTCCTGTGTGCACTCCGAGTGTGTGCTACCTGAGTGAGTGGTGTGTGCTCCCTGTGCCCCCTTTATGAGCTCCCTGCGTCACCTGTCCTCCCTGTTCCTCCTTTGTGTGCTCCCTGTGCCCCCTGTGTGAGTGCTGTGTGCTCCCTGTGCCCCCTATGTGAGCTCCATGCGTGTGCCCCATGTGTGTGCTCTCTGTGTTTTGTATGTAAGCTCCCTGTGCCCCTGTGTCAGCTGCTTGTGTCCTATGGTCTCCGTGTGACTCCAGGGCACAACCAAACAGCATGCTCGTGTGGCGCTTGTGACGTGGCACACTGCCTTCAATTACCGCTTGGCTATTTGGGCCATAAAGGGATCTAGGTAAACTAATGCAGATGGCATTGTTTAGGTGGTCTGCACCTAAGGTGGGGGGGGGGGAGGAGTTGGAGTATAGATTAAGAATCTGAGTCCAAATGAGCAGTGTCTTTTTTTTCAGTACTTGGGGGGAGCAGACCAGGGCTGCTAATAAAGGCATCTGTAAAGCTATGTTACACATTGTGGCGGTGTCATCTACAGATCCCCCATAACAGTGTGTCATTCACAGATCCTCCTTAACTGTGTGTCAGCTACATTTCCCCATAACAGTGCGTCATCTACAGATCCCCCATAACAGTGCGTCATCCACAGATCTCCCATAACAGTGCGTCATCTACATTTCCCCATAACAGTGCGTCATCCACAGATCCCCCATAACAGTATGTCATCCACAGATCCCCCCATAAAAGTACGTCATCCACAGATCCCCCACAACAGTGTGTCATCCACAGGTTCCCTATAACAGAGTGTCATCCACAGTGCCCCCATAACAGCGTGTCATCCACAGTTCCCCCATAACAGTGCGTCATCCACAGGTTCCCTATAACAGTGTGTTATCCACAGATCCCCCATAACAGCGTGTCATCCACAGTTCCCCCATAACAGTGTGTCATCCACAGATCCCCCATAACAGTGCGTCATCCACAGGTTCCCTATAACAGTGTGTTATCCACAGATCCCCCATAACAGTGTGTCATCCACAGATGCCCATAACAGTGCGTCATCCACAGGTTCCCCATAACAGTGTCATCCACAGATCCCCCATAACAGTGTGCATGCACAGCATTATCTCCATTCACTGCTTTGGAGTTTCGAAAAATAGCAGAGCCAGTGATCAGCTATTTTCAGAACACTCATAGTAAGGGTACTTTCACATTTGCGGCATAGCTATCTGGCAGGCTGTTCCGGCGAGTGAACAGCCTGCCGGATCTACCATGCCGCAAGTACCCGTGCACTGCCGTGCTGCCGCTCCGTCCCCATTGACTATAATGGGGGGGGGGGCGGAGCTACAGCACAGCACGGCAGTGCACGGCAAAGATTGCCGGACTAAAAAGTCAGACCTGCAGTACTTTTAGTCCGGCGATCTCCGGCCGTGCACTGCCGTGCTGCATCTTAGCTCCCTCCCCCACCCCATTATAGTCAATAGGGACGGAGCAGTGCACGGGTACTTGTGGCATGGAGGATCCAGCAGACTGTTCCCGCCGGAACAGCCTGCCAGATAGCTATGCCGCAAATGTGAAAGTACCCTAAAATGGAGGATGACATGCACACTGTGCTCTCCCCTCACTTCATTCCTCACTTTTCATTCCTTACTATTTTCAAAGGGAATTCTGGACATGGACCCGGTGTTGTTAATGGCCAGGGCACCTATTTTTTAATGGTGCAGTTTATAAAACCACAAGTTGAAAGAAAAGAGGTTGTCCCATCCGGACAACCTCTTTTCTTTCAACTTGTGGTTTTATAAACTGCACCATTAAAAAATAGGTGCCCTGGCCATTAACAACACCGGGTCCATGTTCAGAATTCCCTTTGAAAATAGTAAGGAATGAAAATCTATGCCAACACTATATCAAAAAGTGTTTTATAAAATGTGTCAGAAACTAAACATCCAAAAAAAACTAATGCGATTCTGCATTAGGTTTTTTTCAGCACAGAACATACTTTGTATAAACATACCCAAAAAAGCTGCAGGATGAGCAGCTTAAAGTGGAAAGGCTAAAGAGATATAATGTGGCATTCTACAAACAGCTGATGTGCTTGCAACCGCTGACCGTGCCTACAAAGTCCTGTCAGACTGCTAGTCTAATATTTCATTATTTGGGGCCCCACTTTCAATAATGCCCAGGGCCACACTTTGTCTAAAACTGGTCCTTAATGGGGGAATTATGGTGGGACATTACTATTACTGAAGGCACTGTCAGGGGCACGGGGGGGGGGGGGCCTTTAAAATATACTCTTAAAGTATATACTACTCCTACTCCTTTATGCTATGCCATGCTGACAACATAATGCTAAATTGTCATGTATAAATCTGGTTTGCTATGTATTCCCTGAAGCAGAGAGATATATATTCTCCACTAATATGTTAAAGTTAAAGCATTATGTAATACATCAGCTTCTATGTAATACTGTATGTAACTCCTTCCCAATTTTACATATATTGTTCTAATGTATATCAATTTATACACCAGGTCGTGAACAAGGTCTAGGAATAGACCGAAACGTTGGCCAGTGGCTAATTTTTGGATGGATAAGAAAATAATTAATTGAAATAAAATAAGAACTATAAGCAATTATAGAGTGCCATGGTTTTTTGATATATATTGGATGTACACTTTACCACTGAGCACCGCCCACGTTCTAATAAGTAGTGCCACTCAATCTCCCTTTCAACATTGTCTACACTTTTGAGTTTGAGCACCCTCCAGATGACTACTTTCGCATATGAATCTACAACAGCGGAGAAGATCGTCTCTGAGGTCACAGTACCAAGTGACTTCCTTCACGTACCGCATAACGAATACCGTACACGCGACTGGGAGCGTGAGTCCGAAAAAACTAATCTCTTCGGAACTGCGCAACCCTCGCAGAATACTACAAACACAAGAGGATTCCCAGGGGACTAAGGGTCAACCTTCGACCAACACTATTTCCCTTGAATACAGAATACTGTACAAAATTTGAAAACATTATAAATAAATGTTCCTTGAACATAATCGTCCTCAGTATTGAATATATTCAAAAAGCAATTCATGACTCCAAAGAGAAACTTGCGGCTATTGAAAGCCAATTACTCTCAACTACCTCCACCCCCGGATGGTCCGAATTAAAAAAGAAGACAGATAAAATACGAGACAAACATCGAAAATATCTAGAGAATACTAAACGTACTAAGTTTATCCGTGACACAGAAGACTACCAACTTAATAAAGTCTACAGATGGCAATGGCAAGACTCAAGAACAGGATATGGATATACCCCCTATACAGGCTATGCATCCTCCTCCTCAAGCAGCGACAGATCCACAACATACCGTTCCCAGCATTTTTTTCCCATGCGCGGCTATCGACCACGAAGAAGAAACACATACGCAGAGGAAGATGTACCCATCGATCCAAAACCAACTGGAATCCAGACCCGCTCACAGGTAGGAACCTGATAGTAAATATCTCCTCACGAACCCTCTCACCAGCTGAGCTGAATGTTTTATCAAAGGGACTCTCATTTTGCCCATACGGCAATCTAAGACTTTTCCCTTTGGAACAAGAACTTAACAGTTTTTACAGATCTCTTACACTTAAAGCTCACTTTTCACAAAAAACTACACCATCATTGATTTCGACACCACCTACCCCCTTATCTATTAAAACAATGGGCCTCAAAAATAAGAGTAATTTCATGCCCCCTAAAACATATCACAGGGTGGAAGCATTTATTGACCTGATAAATCGGCATATTAAAACCAGTACTACTGCCTTAAAAAATGGACTTCTACATGCTCCACTAAACCTAAAAATTGCCCTGAATACATTACAATCAGATAAATCTATTACCATCAAACTAGCTGATAAAGGAGGCGCAATAGTCATAATGGATAACTCATTCTACATTCAAGAAATACAAAGGCAACTATCAGATACCACTACCTATGAACAGGTCCAACATAATCTCACCTTTCAACTAACAAGAGACATTATTACGCTTCTAGACCACCATCTCCAAGTAGGTACTATTGACAAACCTATTTACACCTTTCCTATCAATAACAAGCCTATTCTACCCGTCTTTTACATCCTACCGAAAATTCACAAGAATCTGACCCATCCACCAGGTAGGCCAATTGTAGACTCCACAGACTCCCTACTCTCACCATTGTCAATGTTCATGGAAAAAATACTTACTCCACTCATCAAACAAACGCGCTCCTTTCTACTCGACACTTCACAGTTCCTATCTATTATCTCAAATCTACAGGACCTACCTCCAGATAGTCTACTGACGACACTAGATGTCAACAGCCTATACACCTCCATCTCACATGAAAAAGGAATTGAAGCAGTCACAATACTGTTGACCACTTCTGAATTATCTCCTGCAGCACAGACTTTCTGTATACATCTATTACAACTAGTACTACAACACAACTTTTTTTATGTTTGGTGACAATTTCTACATCCAAAAGAAAGGGACCCCTATGGGCGCGAATGTAGCACCCCCCTATGCTAATGCCTTTATGGCCCGTTTTGAGAAAGATTGGATTTACTCCAACGACCTGTTCTAGACACATGCAATATCATGGCACAGATACATCGACAATGTATTCTGTTTATGGAGAAGCGACCACAACTCCTTTTCTGCATTTCTATTATACATTGATAGTATTGACTCGGACTTACAGTTCACAGCACACATCGATTCACAATCAATCAGCTTCCTGGACACGGTCGTTACTAAAACATCTAATGGCACATTGACCACAGATTTACATTGTAAACCAACTGACCGAAACACCATCCTTCACTACTCCAGCTGCCATCCTTATACCACAAAAAAATCTCTACCCCCGGTCCCAGTTTCAAAGAGTCTCTAGAATTGTCAAGGATCCCACACTTCGCAAACAACGATTGCAAGAAATGTCTCAAAAATTTCAGGAGAGGGGGTATCCACCTTCTCTACTCAAACAGGAACAGTCCCTTCCCATTCGCCCTAATTCCTCCTCCAACACCACTCCACCTTCACAGCGCCTCCCATTAGTTGCGACATATCACCCTATCATGCCTAAGATCCAAACGATAATAAAAAAACATTGGCCAATCCTTACACAGCCATATCCAGAGATTCAAGAATTTCAGTCTCCTGTTCGTATGTGTTACAAAAGGCCACAAAATCTCAAAGACAGGTTAGTGAAAGCAGATGTTGGTCCTATGAAACCCTCTATGAAACAATCTACACTTGCACCATCCAAAACAGGTACTTTCCCATGTCTTAATTGTGTCCAATGCAACAATGTCATTAGAGGGAATAGGATCATTCACCCACACTCAGACAAAATATACCACCCAAAAGGCTTCTTCACATGCGCATCCTCATATGTCATTTATCTAATACGTTGCCCATGCGGCCTCGCATACGTGGGTGAAACCACCCAATGTGTACGGGACCGCATTTCCAAACATAAGTCTGACATCCGCAAAACTGAACTTCCAGTACCACATCACTTCATTACAGCTAATCATCAAATCAATCAATTAAAATTCCAAGTTCTAGAACAAGTACTATTGGCAAGACGTGGAGGGAATAGGACGGCACGCCTGAAACGTGAGGCCTACTGGATTTTTGAACTCAACACCTTGACACCAAGTGGATTAAACAGAGACTTTGATTCTTGCATTTCCTGATCCTTGTGTGGACTCTATATTCCTGGATTCAAACATTTCCATCTTTTTGCTTTGTTTTACTTTCAGCTAATTTTACTGCCTTATTTTTTACAGTTTCACGCCAGTACTAACTTTGTAATTTTTGTTCATGTACATGACACATGTTTCTTGATACTAATTATCTTCCCCTCCCTCTTTATGTCCTCCAGGCGAAATGACCACTGTCAGTCAGGTAGTATCACACTATTGTCATCATATGTTAGAGATATACCTATATACGTATATATATAGATAGAGAGAATTACTTGGTGTCTATGAGAAATATTCAACCTATTACCTTATCTATAATATATCTTTGTACTAGAGAAATATACCTTAACTACCCTTGTTCCAAGTATTCTCTACATAAAACACATACTGCTCGTCACATACTCCAAGAAACATGCCAATACTCCTTTGAGATTCATTATCGCAACCGCGCATGCGCCCGTTCCCTAGTACGTTATCACTCCCTGCCATTTCCTTGTCTGTACTACAGATCTATTCTGCACATGCGCCAACATGTGACGTCATCCCCCTGACACCAGACATACAACTCCTCCTCCGGTCATCACATGGAATCGAGTTGTGCATGCGCCCGCATACCACGTCACCTATCAGGTGCGAGACGCTCATTCCCCACCAACATATATATAAACATTTCCAGAATGCTGGGGTCCTCACGCCATCCCATACTCCCTTCTATGAACATTAAGGTACGTGCCTCTGGACTGTAAGTGGCTGAATCTAAATGATCATGTTCAATGTGACGAGCACTAGGTGTCTTTTTGAGATACTCTCTTCTAACCAACCGCATATACAAGTGATCTGCCTATATTTTGCTCTAAGGACATATGTTTTGCTACTAACTTTGCCTCTCCAGGAAATAATTCATATGAACTCTGTTACCTCTATGATAGGAGTCCTGCATTCTCATTGATCTAATACTGTTTGGACTCCACAGATACCCTGCATATGTCCAGCCTTCTCCATCTGGGACGCTTAATATACTCTTAAAGTATATACTACTCCTACTCTTTTATGCTATGCCATGCTGACAACATAATGCTAAATTGTCTGAATGTATAATCATGTATAAATCTGGGTCGCTATGTATTCCCTGAAGCAGAGAGATATATATTCTCCACTAATATGTTAAAGTATCTATTATGTAATACATCAGCTTCTATGTAATACTGTATGTAACTCCTTCACAATTTTACATATATTGTTCTAATGTATATTTATACACCAGGCCGTGAACAAGGTCTAGGAATAGACTGAAATGTTGGCCAGTGGCTAATTTTTGGAAGGATTAGAAAATAATTAATTGAAATAAAATAAGAAACTATAAGCAATTATAGAGTGCCGTGGTTTTTCGATATATATTGGATGTACACTTTACCACTGAGCACCACCCACCTTCTAATAAGGAGTGCCACTCAATCTCCCTTTCAACATACCCAAAGAGGCTGCAGGATGAGCAGCTTATAGTGGAAAGGCTAAAGAGAAATAATGTGGCATTCTACAAACAGCTGCTGTGCTTGCAACCGCTGACCGTGCCTACAAAGTCCTGTCAGACTGCTAGTATAATATTTCAGGATTTGGGGCCCCACTTTCAATAATGCCCAGGGCCACACTTTGTCTAAAACTGGTCCTGACTGGGGGAATTATGGTGGGGCATTACTATTACTGAAGGCACTGTCAGGGGCATGGGGGGGGCCTTTAAAAGCTGGTGTACGTGCTGAGGGGGTGCTGATGTATATGGGGGAGGGGGGGGGATAGTGCTGAACACAGAGGGTGATGGTGATGGACGGTTTAGGAGTGAGTTATATGGTACGTCCAGGGTGATACTTTAATTTCTTATCCTACATAGACCAAGCCTGCATCAGAGATAAATATGCCGTATGTATTATTTTAAGTAGCACCTCAGAATGCTTGGCAGCTGAAAGGAAATTAAGAGATTGCTCCACTGACTGGATTATTTCTGAACTTGTCAAGTTTAGGTCATCGTGGGATCATTTCATAATAGGATGGTATCATCATAGTAAATTGGGATGTGAAGAAACTTACGGTATATATCCACAATTTATAGGCCTTATAAGTGGTCAAATTGAGAGGCTTAAATTATCGAGATTCTCATTTATATAACTACTTGAGTGAATGGAAAAAGGGTAACTGGATATCAGGGATTTTGGCATAGTTTGTGAGGTAGACGGAGAACGTTTTCATTGTCTAGTCATACGAGCCTGAGGAGGAGCACCTAATATTTTAATGGATTGTCCATATCACTGCCAGGTGGTGATCAGCAGAATGAGAGCTTCTATTAAGTTTCAGTCAATGGGAGGAACAGGGTAGCTATACGCCACATTTATAATTGTCATTTTAAAAACATTCAGTTTATACTTAAGGTCCCTTGTTATTTCAGGATGTACTGAATAAAAGGTGAAGCATGATTACATTTATCTCCTAGGTGATAGGAATGCTGAAGGAATGCGAAGGAGACCTTCCCATTACCTCAATGTTTTGTCTACAGGGATTAAAAAAGACTCATCATTTAAAGAGATTTTAGGGTTTCAGAAAATAAAGGTTATTCATTGTATAGGGGTCTTGCCTCTGGATCGTTCCATGTAGAGCTCAGGATGCAAACTTCCTGAGTATCCTCCAGGGTTGCCATTTTTTGAGGAAGGTTTGCCTAGTATTGGCTTCCCGTGTGAGATTTCTTCAAATCTTTGGTCCATCTTATTAACTCAATGCTACAAAGAGGGTATATCTTCTGATAGCTAGAATAAGGGAATAATCTAGCGGCAACTAATAGTTGCTTTAAATGCCTAAAATTCAGGGGGAGTATTCCTGAGGGGAGTAAATTGAGAAGGACCAATTCAGGGACTATAGGTATATCAATTTGAAATATCCTACTACACGTATGAAAGGTGTAACCACCAATGGTTGAATTTATTGCACTCCCACCTGATGTGTAAGAAGGAATTGTATCCTTATGCTATCCCCTGCACCTGTCTGAATTATGCACATTGTACAAAGCCGTTTTATCTGGAGTCTTGGGTGGTAATATTTTATAGCTATTCTCTTATGTTCTAACTGATCTTGAAAGTTTATGTGGGGTTTATAATATAACATTCAACTCTTGAATTCATGAAGCCTCTTATTAAGTCTATCTGCCAGAGATTGTCAAAGGGTAGTAATGTGGCAATGAGGCAATGAAAGTCACTTATACATTTGAGAGGTTAACTTGTATGGGTAGAAGCTTTAAAACATTAACTCTTGAAACCAAGCAAGAGGATGGAAGAAAGAAGCAGATTTAAATATTTTCAGCAAAACTTTATGAACAAAAAAGATTGATGGTGTGTGTGCATGGGGACATTAAGTGCAGGCCCAGTGACTAATATGGTAACCAGGTAGTCATGTCCATAAAAACGATTATGTATAGGTACTGTATCGTAAATAACCACGATTGACGTGGAGCACTATATCGCAGTGCAAGAGGCTCGCATTCTACAATATCTCTGACCTGCATGAAGGTAGGTCATAGTGTCATATTTTCCTACAAACCAAATCTAAGTACCTTATGTGGCTTTTGTTATAGGGCTGGTAAACTTTATCCTCCAAATAAATTCTACCCAAATCAAAAGTTTCTCTCTCTCCTCCCACCTGTTTCATGCTCCCTTCAAGCTCTTTTCTTCTGACATATAAAGCTTGACGGTGTTAAACAGCCTGCTTAAAAACACACTGCATCCTCGGATTTGTCATTTCTTTTAACATTAAAAACATTTAAACCTTGTCCCTTATTGGAGGAATGCGCCCGTCTGTGTTTTTAGACACAAATGGTACTGTCGGAATAGGCAAAGGCTTGTATGATCAAGTGATCCAAAAAGTATGCATAAACGGGCACACAAATTGCAGTGTTGGCAAAAACATGGTTTGTTATGAATAAATGTCTAAAAATTATGCCTTAACAGGGCAAATGCCTGCCCATGTTTATACACACAAATGGTAGTTTCCGAAGAAGCTTTGGCTTTTTCTAAACAAGCTCCCAAAAAGTATGCCTTAACATGGGCAAATGGATGCCTGTGTTTATACACACACACACACTAGTATGGAAAGAAACAGTTGCTTGCTTTGAACAAGTGTCCAAAAATTCCCAATTTTTTGGGCAGCAGCAGTACAGTGTGGATGTGGAAAGGCTAAGCTGTGTAGTGACAGCAATAGTAACAGCAGCAGTACCAGAACATCATGGAACCTAACAGACAAGGCAGTAGATATGCAGCTGTGTAGGGGTAGAAGTAGCAGTGGCAAGGCAGTAGATGTGTGGCTGTGTAGGGGTAATGATAGTGGTAGAGGCGGCAGTACCTTCAGCCCTACAGCACATAGCATGATGGCAGGCAGATTGCGGCAATGGCATGATTGGACTGGTAATAAATAACCACCGTCAGCAATGGCAGATCTATTGGCTTCTGCTGGAGGTATGTGGATGGTTCCATGCCTCATTCATTTTCAAAAATGTCACTTTCTTGTACATTTGAGGAGGACAAGTTTGTCTGTTTGGATGTGACACCCCCTCCTGTGCCGAAAAATCCTCTATGAGGTGACATTGGAGGCTGGAGAAGACAGTACAGCAATAGCAAACTGGGCCAGTGGCCACTGTTCCAATATGCTTTCCTAGACATTTGTGAGGTCAGGGGAACAGGTTATCGGTCTGTGAAAGGCCACAGTCCAGGTAGGACTGAACCTTGCTTTTTAGGTGGTACGTATCCATTTGCTGATGTATGTCAGCTTGGTGCGGCACATGAAAAAACTGCTCCATCATGTTCATCGGCTGCTGCTGGTGCTGCTGCGACTTCTGCTACTTGAGGCAGTAGATACAGTCAGAGGTCAGTTTTCAGCAAGGGGTAGAGAGGGGCCTTTTAGTCAGACAAGAGGATATCACGTGTATACTCGCCAAAAGCTGCAGTAAGCTGTGCACCTAGTGTATCAGGAAAACATTTTCCCCTTTTTCTTTGATAGCAACTCTCTAAAAGCATGGCTATCTAGTAGTCATCAGTTTGCTTCATGCTAATGATAAGCCTTTCAGCACCTAAGCAATGCCCGAGAACCCAGTTCTTTCTGGCTCCGTCCCATCATTGCCAGTGTTCTCATCAGTTTTGTCTTCCTGCACTAGCAACTGCTCCTCCAGTGGTAGCTTATCATCCTTCTACACTTTCTCCTCCATGGGACTTTGTCTATTTGGGTCCTCAACAGCTACAGTGCAGCCCGAAATATGTTGAAACTAGTGTTTTTTCCCCATCCTTGTTGAGCATTTGCTCTAATATAAAAATCAGGGAGATGACATTGTTGATGCTTCTGTTGTCCCTAACCACAAATCTGGTGACCTCTTTGTCCCTGACCACAAATCTGCTGTGCCTCCCTGATGAACTGCCACGCTGCCTGAGCTGAAAATAACACATGCTCCCAGCTGTCACTCCCTTCTGAAAAGGCTCTACTGCCACCAATGATTGCATACATATAAGCCACAGCACATTATCAAAATGATGCATTCCTAGGGGAATGTATGATTTGGATAAAACTCACTGACACCAATGACTCCATATAACATATCAATGCTGGACCAGCAATAAGTATTTGTGGGTCACAGTGCAGGACCATTATACAGGGCTACTAGCTCAATCATAGTCAATCAATGGGGAAGAGGGAGTGTAATGAGAACTAGGGGGTGTAGCTATATCGTGCTCAAAGAGCTGCAGCCTACCTTGGTGCTCAAACTGCTTGATTTGCATAAAGAAATAATCCTCATGCCTCCACAACGCTGCAACCTTCAGAGATAAATAATGTATTATTTTAGTCAGCATGATCAACCTTACCAAGCAATATGCCTGGTTTAATTACGTTGGGAATTCTGACAGGCTCTTTAAAAACTAAATTTACAGCTTGCCAGAAGTGTGTAGTAATACCATAGTCCAGAACTGGAACTGCATGACACCTGTGGAAACTTTTTGAAGAGTGAAACAACTTTAAATAATTAAAAAATATTGACAGCTGGCAGGTTGTACTAGTACCATAAACCAGAATTATTTTTTGGTGAAGATGTGGACCTGCATGACAACTGTGAAAATGTTTTAGAGAACAAGACAATTTTAAATAATTTATTTTAATTGACAACTGGCTAGAAGTACTAATGCCATAAACCAGAATAAAATTTTGGTGAAAGCGGGGAACTGCAAGATAACTATGAAATATTTTGAACAATTATTATTATTATTACTATTAGTATTATTATTATTTTTTAGAAAATATTGACAGCTGGCTAGAGGTACTAATGTACCAAGGTACTTTTTAGATTTTTTGGTATGCCACAAGCTTCCTAGTAAATCTGGGCCAATGTATATTAGGTAAGGCACACAACTCTGACACATGTATGTTAGATCAGGTACATGACTTTGATACGTAGTCCAATAAAGAGTCCAATAAAATAATGGCCAGCATTCTGGAGACAAATGACCACACGGGACCATATTATCACTTGCACCACCCGAGCTTGCCCTGGTCTGGCACAGCTTTTCAGCCTGCACCAACAGACCAATAAGTCAAATTAGATATACTAGTCTGTGCTAAATAGAATTTTTGGAATAAAATTTTCAACAGTTGTTTTGAAAAAAAAAAAAGGTGCAAATGGACCCAGTTTGTGGCAAAACTATATGCTGTCAAACATGCCGAAAAATACACACTTGTAAATGGTAGAAAAATGTCAACAAGTTATTTTGGTAATAAACACAGGCTTAATTAAACATCCTCTGCTACGAACACACTGTACACTGGTATTGCGCTGAACTGCTCAATTTTAAATAGTAACAAAATTGAAATAGTTTTTTGGGTGAAATGTTCCCATTTACAAACACACTGTAAACTGTTGTAGACACACTAAAATGTGCTTAACTGTCCAATTATAAAAAGTGGTAAAATTCCAACAGTTGTTTTTGTAATAAACACAGGAGCAAGTAATGTCCCTTGCTACAAAACAAACTGTAAACTGGTATTGATGCACTAAAAGGTACTGAATTGTGCAGTCAGAAATAGTAGCAAAATTGAAACAGTTTTTTTTGTTGGCAATAAACACAGGCACAATGAAATGTTCATTAAAATGCTCTGAATAGCTCTATTGTAAATGTTAGCAGAATTACAACTGTGTCACTGACTGTGTTAGTGAGGCCCTGAAGTTGCACACACAACTATACCTACCTACTTGCAGGATCCTCCGCAACCAGTGGCATGCAACTGGATGGCAGTGCATCCCTTCCTATGTGCTGGGCGGGAACCAGGGTGGGGAACACAAAGAGACAAAAATAACAGAAGGCTTGTGACAGAAAAGTACAGTGGACAAGAAACAAAACCACAATGTACCTAGCCGAGGTCAATACCAGAAGAATCAAAGGCAAACCAGAATCAGAACCAGCAACCCAAACTAGGGATAGCCAGATGTCAAAACCAGGAGATCACGTCAAGTCCAAAGGGTCAAACACAAGTCAGAATCAGGGTACGAGCCGAAGAGTCCAAATAGCAATCTGCATAAAAATGCTAGTGTGGCAATCTGAAGATAAGAAAAATCACAGGCAACCTGTGGCCAGCAGGTTGCCTGTTTAAATAGGCTGCTCTTCCAGATCACTT
Organism: Bufotes viridis; assembly: GCA_033119425.1. Classification (NCBI taxonomy): domain Eukaryota; kingdom Metazoa; phylum Chordata; class Amphibia; order Anura; family Bufonidae; genus Bufotes; species Bufotes viridis. Next base: position 62,845,511 of record CM065598.1, read on the forward strand.
GACACACCTAGAGTCACATGACCAGTGACATCAGTGCGACTCCTTGTGTGAGTGTTCGCCCTGATTGGCCGTGGCTGCTGCACAGGGAGACTCATCCTGCTCCCTGACAACCAGGATGCCAGCGGTGCTGCAGAGACGCGCGTCGTCAGCCCTAGAACATTAGAACCTGTTTTTAGAGAGAATATAGAGCAATTGCGCCGCATATGCAGTGAAATATATGCTACTTTTGGTGCTGGGAATATGCCTATAAAACACTTATGAACTGTAGAAGCTTTATAGCAGGTTGTTGGGGAAAAAAAGCTGGCTCATGCACAGACATATACAGCTCCAGCAGAAGAATTTCCAACCTTCCTATTGAATATTTACCCAAGAAAAGCTGCAGGTTTGTATTATTTGTATTGTTGAGTTAATTTATTACTTAAATGAATTACTAAATATGTGATCATGTTTTTTGACCAGTCAAATGGTGAGGATATTGTTTTTGGTCACACGGGTTGTCGATCTTCCCAAGCCCAGTGCCTGTGATTTCTCATAGTTAATCTTAAAGTGGAAAAGTGAACAAAAAAAACCTAGTATTTCCTGTACTCTAGGTAGTACCCACTCCATGTTATATATTAAAGGGGTATTCCGGTTGTTTGAAGTCATCCCCTATCCTGTGGATAATGATTAGATCCGTGGGGGTCCTACCTGTATAATATAATAATAATAATAATAAATATATATGTATGTATAATAATACCGGTTTTAGCGTGAGGGGATGGGGCTTAGCATAGCTCACCGGATTTACGATAACTTATGGTAGAAATATATATGCCAGCTCCTGAATGCCAGTCTTGATAAATGTCCCTTTCAGTGTTTTGGGCATATTTTGTGCTGCTGACGGACCTTGCTGCCACTAAAACAAACATCTGTATCACCTTTCGGGTAAATCTGCCTGGTCAAAATACAGATGTTGAACTATTGAATTACTCCATTAGTCCACATGGGGCAGTCTGCCCTGTTCACTGGACCACAGATGCCAGAGGTAATCTCTATCTCTTTCTTTTTGGGCTCTGCATATAACTCTCTAAAGCTTTATGTTTTAAATTTCACACCAGCAGTTACCAGTTTGGCTAACAATGGTCTGTGTTCCATTTGCTTTTTGATTTGACTTTATTTAAGACGTGTGAATTTGTAACAGGAATAGGAGTAAAAGACCCCCTAAATAATATTTTTCTGTCCAGCAGCAAGATCGCATGAAGGAAAAGCAGAGCAGGCCATGGTTTCTCCATGGTGTTATTTTTTTAGCATTTTTCTATGATGATTCCATGTGCCACAAATACTCAGAGAGCTATCAGCCCAAATTAAGAAATATCTATAAACTAAAAATAAATATATGGGATGAAGACAGAGAGACGTCACTAGATAAATAGCTGCAATAAAAAAATGAAGAGTAGAAATAACATTAGAGAAGCGGAGCTGCATATAAAACATAGAACTAGTACTGAGACCCTTCAGTGTGACTAGGGATGTCATTTACACATACAACAGTTTCCCTAGGGTTATACAGTGCCTTGCAAAAGTATTCACCGCCCTTGACTTTTTTCGTATTTTGGTGCCTCACAACCTGGAATTAACATGGAATGTTTGAAGATTTGCATCATTTAATTTACAGAACATGCCCACAACTTTGAAGATGTTTTTTTTTTTATTGTGAAGCAAACAACAAATAGGACAAAACAACCGAAAAAGTCAATGTGCATAACTATTCACCCCCTTAAAGTCAATACTTTGTAGAGCCACCTTTTGCGGCAATCACAGCTCCAAGTCGCTTTGGATAAGTCTCTATGAGCTTTCCACATCTTACCACTGGGATTTTACCCATTTCTCCTTGCAGAACTGCTCCAGCTCCTTCAAGTTGGATGGTTTGCGTTTGTGAACAGCAATCTTTAAGTCTGACCACAGATTTTCTATTGGATTGAGATCTGGGCTTTGACTAGGCCGTTCCAACACATTTACATGTTTCCCCTTACTAAAGTGTTGCTTTAGCAGTGTGTTTGGGGTCATTGTCCTGCTGGGAGGTGAACCTCCGTCCTAGCCTCATATCACGCACAGAGTGGTACAGGTTTTGCTCAAGAATATGCCTGTATTTAGCACCATCCATCTTTCCCTGAACTCTGACCAGTTTCCCAGTCCCGGCTGCTGAAAAACATCCCCACAGCATGATGCTGACACCACCATGTTTTACTGTGGGGATGGTGTTCTTTGGGTGATGTGATGTGTTGGGTTTGCGCAAAACATAGCATTCTCTTTAACCACCTCAGCCCCCCTAGCTTAAACACCCTTAATGACCAGACCACTTTTTACAATTCTGCACTACACTACTTTCACCGCTTATTGCTCCGTCATGCAACTTACCACCCAAATGAATTTTACCTCCTTTTCTTCTCACTAATAGAGCTTTCATTTGGTGGTATTTCATTGTTGCTAACATTTTAACTTTTTTTGATACTAATAAAAAATTATCGAAATTTTTGCAAAAAAATGACATTTTTCGCTTTCTGTTGTTTTTTTTTTTAAAAACTACATTTATATATAAAATTTTCTCTAAATCTATTGTTCTACATGTCTTTGATAAAAAAAAATGCAATAAATGTATATTTATTGGTTTGGGTAAAAGTTATAGCGTTTACAAACTATGGTGCAAAAAAGTGAATTTTCGCATTTTGAAGCAGCTCTGACTTTCTGAGCACCTGTCATGTTTCTTCAGGTGCTAGAATGTCAGGATAGCATAAATACCCCCCAAATGACACCATTTTAGAAAGAAGACACCCCAAAGTATTCGTGAAGGGGCATGGTGAGTTCATGTATGATTTCATTTTTTTTCACAAGTTAGCGGAAAATGACACTTTCTGAGGAAAAAATAAATAAATAAATTTTCCATTTCTACTAACTTCTGGCAAAAAAAAAAAAAATCTCCCACAGACTCACTATGTCCCTCAGTGAATACCTTGGGGTGTCTACTTTCCGAAATGGGCTCATTTGTGGGGTGTGTTTACTGTTCTGGCATTTTAGGTGGGGCTAAATTGTGAGCCGCCATGTAAAGCCTAAAGGTACTCGTTGGACTTTATGCCCCTTTACGCACCTAGGCTGCAAAAAAGTGTCACATATGTGGTATTGCCGTACTCAGAAGAAGTAGGGCAATGTGTTTTGGGGTGTATTTTTACATATACCCATGCTGGGTGAGAGAAATATCTCTGTAAATTGACAACTTTGTATAAAATTTTTTAAAAAGTTGTCATTTGCATAGATATTTCTCACACCCAGCATGGGTATATGTAAAAATACACCCCAAAACACATTTCCCTACTTCTCCTGAGTACGGCGATACCACATGAGTGACACTTTTTTGCAGCCAAGATGCGCAAAGGGGCCGAAATTCCAATGAGTACCTTTAGGATTTCACCGGGCATTTTTACGCATTTGGATTCCAAACGACTTCTCACGTATTAGGGGCTCCTAAAATACCAGGGCAGTATAAATACCCCACAAGTGACCCCATTTTAGAAAGAAGACACCCCAAGGTATTCTGTGAGGGGTATGGTGAGTTCATGTAAAATTTAATTTTTTGTCACAAGTTAGTGAAATATGAGACTTTGTAAGAAAAAAAAAAAAAAAAATCAATTTCCGCTAACTTGTGCAAAAAAAAAAAATCAGCGCTGGCAGGCTGTAGTTAAAATTCCTGCTTAAAGTTCCTGCTCACAGGAAATCTCGCCTCTCGCGAGATGACGCGCCTACGCGTCAACGAGAAACATCCCGGCCGCCCGCAGGACACATTGCTGCGTTAGGCGGTCGGGATGTGGTTAATGGCCGAAAAGTTAGGTCTCTGTGCTGCCTCTCTGATTAATGCCCTCCTTGCTCGGTCCGTGAGTTTGGTGGGCAGCTGTCTCTTGGAAGGTTTGCTGTTGTGTCATGTTCTTTCAATTTGGTTATGACAGATTTGATGGAGCTCCTGGGGATCATCAAAGATTTGGATATTTTTTATAACCTAACCCTGACGTGTACTTCTCAACAACATTGTCCCTTACTTGTTTGGAGAGTTCCTTGGTTTTCATGGCAGTGTTTGGTTAGTGATGCCTCTTGCTTAAGGTGTTACAGCCTCTGGGACCCTTCAAAAAAGGTGTGTATATGTAATGACAGATCATGTGACACTGAGATTGCACACAGGTGGACATCATTCCACTAACTATGTGAATTATGAAGGTAATTGGTTGCACCAGAGCTTTTTACGAGCTTCCTAACAAAGGAGGTGAATACATACGCACATGTCAGTTTTCTGTTTTCTATTTCTAAACAATTGATTTATTTATATATTTTTCTCATTTCACTTCACCAACTTAGATTATTGTGTTCTGATCCATCACATACGATTCAGATTTACAAAACATTGAACTTAAGTTAAGGCTGTAATGTAAAAAAAGACAAAAAAAGTCAAGGGGTATAAATACTGGCACTGTAAATCCCATTTGTTCACATTATTAGATTTAAAACGTTTATTTTATTATTTTCCTTAAAAGTAAACTTAGTGAATATTTTAAATATAATAGTGTGAACAAATGGGGAGTGTGAATAAACATAGAACTAGATGTAAAAAATAAGCAGACTGCATCAGAATATCGCTGGAGTAGACGACACATATCCTTATCCACTTTGAGCACCATTTTGGACCTGTTACCTCTCTTGACATATCTATCTACTTGCATTCTCCTTGTAGATCTTGAGCATCTAGTCTTATGTTTCTATGTAGTGCCTTTCCTCTATTACTCCCACTGGATGTTTATGGATGAATTGACATCAATCTGCAATAAACGCCCATCTGGATATTGCCAGTTTGTGTGTCCTTGTACAGTCTGCCACTGGCAGCACTGATTGGATAATGTAAGAGTGTGCAGGGATAAACCCCCATATGGTAACACCCAGTTGGACCTATATTGCAGACTGCTGGTAATTCATTAATAATAAACTTCTAAGAGGAGTAATAGAGGAATGGCACAACATAGAGTCAAATGTGTAGATGCTCAAAATTTTTTATTATATGATGAATTATTATTACATGATGAATGCAAGCAACATCTGTAGATGTGACATATCCTCTTTAAATGGTGTTTTCACCATTTAATCCCATTTTTCATATGCCTCACAAAGTGTACCACATAAATAATGTTCCCTGCTACTCCGTTTTAGCACTGAGCCTCCATTCCTGACAGAGTCATCCATGTACTACAGTATATTAAAATTAGTTTAGATGGTGGAAAGCTTTTTAAACTTTTCTACCCCAGAGTTTTTTTATTTTTTTATTTTTTTCGCTTTTTTCATTTTCATCTTGCATTCCCTGCCTTCCCAGAGCCATAACTTTTTTTATTTTATTCAGGACAAATTGTAATGCGGTGAAATTGCAAAAAAAAAAGCAATTCTGCATTTTCCTTTTTTTTTTGATGTATGATAATTCTACAGCTCAGATAAATCTGGCGGTACCTTATATGTATAGTTTTTCTTGTGTTTTGATAATGATAAAATAAAACCATGGGGAAAAAAATCAGTTTTATTTTTTGGTCGCCGTATTCTGTATACCCCTATAACTTTTTTGTAGTTATGTGTACAGAGGTGTGGGGGCACTCATTTTTTGTAGAGAAATCTGTACTTTTCATTGATACCATTCTGGGGTGTGTGCAACTTTTTAATCACTTTTTTTTAAATTTTGTGTGGGAAATCAAGCGACCAAAAATTGCGAATTGGCCATTTTGATGATTTTTTTCGATCTCACCCTTTGCCGTATGGGGAAAGTATTTTTATAGTATAGGCTTTTCATGTGTGTTGATACCCATGATGTGTATTTTTTATTTTTTTTATTTCTATTTTGGAGAAAGCGGGGAATTTGAATTTTTATATATTTTTTTTAACTTTTTTTAAAAATTTTTAAAACTTTATTTATTTATTAGATTTTTTTATTTATTTATTTATTAGATTTCTTTTTTACACTTTTTTATACTCATCATTAGATTGCAATTATCCAATGCATTAACTGCTACAAACAGGGGCTCCATAGGAAACACTATGCAGCAGGCTTCTTTGATTCTCTATGACAGGGGTTTCTGCATACAAGCTCCGGCTCCTCCGATCGCCGCCGCATAACCAAAAGTGCGCACTGACTACGGCATCTGAAGTGTTAAATATTTGCAACTGGCATTATTGCTGTTCACGGACATAAGCTGCGGGTGTCTGCTGTATATAAACAGCAGCCACCCTGTGGCTTTAGCGCCAGCTCCACCCAGAAGCGGTTCCATCTTTAAATACCCGTCCAGCGCTGTACTAGTATGGCACTAATCCATAAGGAGTTAAGCACATCCCAAAATGGGATTTATCAGACCAGGCCCCCTCTTTCATTTCTCCAAAACCAGTTCTGATGCTCACATGCCACTTTCAGTGATGGACAAGGATCAACATGGGTACCCCAGAGTTTTTTTTGTTTTGTTTTTTTGTTTTGCGCTCCCTGCCTTCCCAGAGCCATAACTTTTTTTTTGTCTGTTCACATAGCCATATGAGGGCTTATTTTTTGCGGGACAAGTTGTACTTTCCACTGCCATGATTTATTTTTGCATATGATGTAGTGGGAAGCAGGAACAAAATTCCAAATGGGGTAAAATTGCAAAAAAAAGCAATTCCGCCACAGTTTTACAGTTTTTTTATTTACGACGTTCGATGTGTGATAAAAGTGACCAGTTAGTTTTATTGTAAAGGTCAGTACGAATCCGGCGATACCTTATACGTATAGTTTTTTTTGCATTTTGAAAGTGGGGGAAAAAATCTGTTTTATTTTTTTGTCGCCATATTTTGATCCCTATTACTTTTTTGTAATTAGGTGTACGGAGCTGTATGAGGGAAAATGTTTTGGGGGGCGATCTGAACTTTTCATTGATACCGTTCGGGGGTGTGTATGACTTTTTAATCACTTTTATTTAATTTTTTGTAGAAAATGAAGCGACCAAAAACTGTGAATGGTCCATTTGGACGCTTTTTCCGTTTTGTTGTTTGCAGTATGGAGAATATATTTTTATATTTTTATACTATGGGCATTTTCGCACATCGCAACACCCATGATATATATTTTTTAAATTTTCTTAGTTCTTTTATTTTTACTTTGGGAAAAGGGGGGTGATTTGAATTTTTATGTTTATTTATTTATTTTACACTTGTTTATAGTTCCCATCTGATTGCTATTATCATAGACTCCAATGCACTTGCATTGAAGTATATGATGATTTTACTACTTTCTTATCGAGCCCTATTACAGGCAAGGAAATACTATGCAGCAGCCTCCTGTCATTCACAAAGCGGGGAGTTGGAGAGGCCTCCAACTCCCCGCAGCACCCACACGCTGTGCCATGGGGACCCCCTGGTCCACCTCATCTTCTAAACCTAGTTTTTCTTTTAGTGACGCTTGAGACAAAGGTCAGTCTGTGACTGAAACTAACTATTGGCAATTGTTCTTTGTAATTTTGCTTCTTTTGGAGGACTTGTCAAAATAAGTAACCTTTTTTGCATAGACTCCCTGAGTGTGCGGTGGTTCTCTCTTTCATATGGAGACACTAAAACATCATTTTTTTTGGTTTCAAAAATGATATTATTGAGTAAAACTTAAATAAATTAAAAAAGTAGACATATTAGCTATCGCCGCGTCCGTAACAACCTGCTGTATAAAAATATCACATGACCTAACCCAGGCATGTCCGAACTCCGGCCCTCCATATGTTGCAAAACTACAACTCCCATCATTCCTGGACAACCTACAGCTATCAACCTACAGAAGAGCATGATGGGAGTTGTAGTTCTGCAACACCTGGAGGGCCAGAGTTTGGACATGCCTGACCTAACCCCTCAGATGAACAGCGTAATAAAAATAAAAATGGTGTCAAAAAAGCAATTTTTTTGTCACCTTACATGACAAAAAGTGTAATAGCAAGCGGTCAAAAAGTCATATGCACCCTAACATAGTACCATCATCTCATACCGAAAAAAAACGAGCCCCTACATAAGACAGTCGCCCAAACAACACTACAGCTTTTCAGAATGTGGAGTAACTTAAAAAAATAATTTTTTTTAAAAATACAACCTGTCCGATGAACGTTGTAAATAACAAAAAATTAAAATGGTGGCAAAACAGCTATTTTTTGTTACCCTGCCTCACAAAAAGTGTAATATAGAGCAACCAAAAACTGCCACCTTATCCTGTAGTTTCCAAAATGGGGTCACTTTTTTGGAGTTTCTACTCTAGGGGAGCATCAGGGGGGCTTCAAATGGGACATAGTGTCAAAAAACAATCCCAGCAAAATCTGCCTTTCAAAAACCATATGGCGTTCCTTTCCTTCTGCGCACTGCCGTGTGCCCATACAACAGTTTACGACCACATATGGGGTGTTTCTGTAAACTACAGAATCAGGGCAATAAATATTAAGTTTTGTTTGGCTGTTAACCCTTGCTTTGTAAGCGGAAAAAAGTGGATTAAAATGGAAAATGTGTCAAAAAAGTGAAATTCTGAAATTTCATCTCCATTTTCCATTAATTCTTGTGAAACACCTAAAGGGTTAATAAAGTTTGTGAATTGGGTCATTTTTGGGTGGTTTCTATTATGTAAGCCTCACAAAGTGACTTCAGACCTGAACTGGTCCTTAAAAAGTGGGTTTTGGAAATTTTCAGAAAAATTTCAAGATTTGCTTCTAAAATTCTAAGCCTTTTAACGTCCCCAAAAAATAAAATGGCATTCACAACATGATCGAAAAATAAAGTAGACATACGGGGAATATGAAGTAATAACTATTTTTGGAGGTATTACTATCTATTATAAAAGTAGAGATATAAAAATTTGGAAATTTGGAAATATTTACAAATTTTTGGTACATTTTGTATTTTTTTATAAATCAAAATGAAAATTTTTGACTCAGTTTTACCACTGTCATGAAGTACAATATGTGACGAGAAAAAAATCTCAGAATGGCCTGGATAAGTAAAAGCGTTTTAAGGTTATCACCATATAAAGTGACACGTCAGATTTGCAAAAAATGGCCTGGTCCTTAAGGTGTTAATTTCCTATTTATTTGATCTAACAGTAGGTCAGACAGAGAAGTGCCAGACCCTGCACAGGTAAGTGGCAAAGGCCTAACGCTGGGTTCAGACCTGAGCGTTTCTGAGATGCTCGTTTTTGTCGCGCGTTTTCCGCGCGTTTTTGGCAATAGTAAACGCGCATTTTACGCGCGTTTGTGTGATTGACTGCAGTGTTGTCCAATGACCAAATATCCCTGTCTATATGAAGTTTGGCCTTTCCAGCATATTGCAAATTCATGAACGCGCGTTTTCAGTGTCAAAAACGCGCAAAATACAAGCGTTGCGCGTTCCCATTGAAGTCTATGGGCCAAAACGCGCGACAAACGCCCCAAAAAAAGCTCAAATACTTGTTTATGCGTCGGGCGTTTTTCAGCGCGTTCAAACGCGCTGTAAAACGCGAAAATGTGAACCAGTCCCATAGGGAAACATTGGTTTGCATCGGTTATGCGTTTTACAGCGCGTTCGAACGCGCTGTAAAACGCGCAAGTGTGAACTGAGGGTAAATGTTTCTGGCACAGGTCGCAGCAGAGTAAAGGGTGTGGCAGCAGGAGTTGCAGTGAGAGGCCTGAGCTCCCGGTGTCATCTAGCGGTCGTGTCTTGACCAGCAACCCAGCATTTCTTGAATGGTTGACTAGGTCATCTCTGTTTTGGATCCACTCCTGTTTTTTTTTGGCATTAGCAATACTGATGGATTACTGACCTAATGCTGACCAAGTGAAGGTGGATGCTCAACAGACAGGATCTGTTTTTTTTGGGTTATTGTTCTGACGGATCAGAGGAAGGGCAAAATAATCAGTGACGTCACCACAAACTTACTGCTGACACCCTCTGTACTCTGTCTGGGGGGCTCTACTTGTATAAGCTTTTAATAGAACAGGTTCTGTAGACATCTATGTGGAATCAGCTGACGACGGTGTAAGAGGAGTGTGCTTCTTCTTGGTGCTAACATCGATCTGTAAGGCTGAGTTCATACAGTTTTGGCCCTGTGACTGCCCAAATAAGTGAAGTGTGCAGTGATTCTAAGAGCGACGTCTGTCATACTGACTCTATTATTTCACTACCACAGCAGATTCCCTATGCGTGTTACTGCAAGGCACAGTGTTCTACACCACTAATGGCTCTCTGCAGCCAGGAAATAGCAGATTTTAACGTGATTTTTTCAAAAAATGTCTGGATTTCCGTGAACTCAATCGGATTCCTGTCCGTGATCCTTACCCCCTTCCTTAGATTTCTGATTTGTTTAACCAGATTGTTGGTGTTCTCCAAGTTGGACTTAAGGGGGGCATATAATCTTGTCAGGATCAAGCAGGGGATGAATGGAAGATGGCTTTTAATACGCCTGAGGGTCATTTCGAGAATTTGGTCGTGCCTTTTGTGTTGACAAATGCTCCTGCGGTTTTCCAGCATTTTGTGAATAACATTTTTCATCAGCTTGTGGGGAGGTTTGTAAACGTGTATTTGGATGACATACAAATTTATTCTCCAGACGTTGAGATACATCAGGATCGCGTTAGACAGGTAGTGCAGATCCTGAGGGATAATAAATTGTATGCAAAGTTAGAGAAGTGTGTTTTTGCACAAGGTGCAATTTTCGGGATAACTGTTGTCGTCTTCGGGTTTTCGAATGGATCCGGAGAAAGTCTGTGCTGTATTGGACTGGGATCGACCCGAAAATGTATTCAGAACTATTCGACACTGGCATGACTAAGAATGGGACAGATGTCTCAGTGTGGTCTGATTCAGCATTGCGAGCCTTTTCTGAGGTTAAGGAGTGCTTCTCTTCTGCCCCTATATTGGTGCAGCCGGATGTATCACAACCTTTCATTGTGGAAGTTGACGTGTCCAAGGTGGGAGTAGGAGCAGTTTTATCACAGGGCCTGTCATCTGGTAAATGGCGTCCATGTGCCTTTTTCTCTAAAAAAACTCCCTTCCGCAGAGAGAAATTACGATGTGGGTAACAGAGAGTTACTGGCGATTAAGTTGGCTTTCGAGGAATGGTGTCGTTGGTTGGAAGGGGCGGTTTATTCGATCACGGTGTTAGCAGATCACAAAAACCTGGCTTACCCGGAGTCGGCAAAACGACTGAACCCGAGGCAGGCCAGATGGTCACATATTGTCCTGGGGTTAAGAACATCAAGGCGGATGCCTTGTCACGTAGTTTTCCTGGAGGTGGTGATTTTGAAAATCTGAGTCCTATTCTGTTGGAAGGGGTGGTGATATCCACCCTACATCCTGACCTAGAGGTGAAGGTGTTAGAGGCCCAGGGAGACACACCAGATTCTTGCCCCTCTGGGAAATTGTTTGTTTCATCTGAATTGCGTCACAAGGTGTTTGAGCAAGTGTGTTGAGCACTATGTGTCGGCCTGTAGTGTCTATGCACCTGCTAAAGTGACATATACTCGGCCTTCCGGATCCCTACTTCCGTTGCCCATCCCGTCCAGACTGTGGACTCATTTATCTATGGATTTTATCACTGATCTGCCTAATTCGTTTGGAAAGACAGTTATTTTGGTGATGGTTGATCGTTTTAGTAAAATGGTGCACTTCATAGCGTTGTCTGGCCTACCTAATGCTAAAATACTTGCTCAAGTGTTTGTTAACAACATTCCTTCTGACGTGTTTTCGGATCATAGGACTCAGTTTGTGTCCAGATTCTGAAAGGAGTTCTGTACTCGGCTGCGGGTACAACTGTCTTTTTTTTTCGGCTTTTTATCCTCAGTCGAGCAGACAGACGGAGCTCACTAATCAGAGCCTGGAGACTTACTTAAGATGTTTTGTCTTTGAGAACCAGGAGGAGTGGTCCTCGTTTTTTTCTTTGGCAGAGTTTGCCATAAAGAATCGTAGACAGGAGTCCACTGGTAAGTCACTATTCTTTGGGGCATATGGGTTTCACCAGCAGTTTGGTACATTTTCAAGTTCAGATACTTCTGGTATTCCTGAGGAGGAACATTTTTCGTCATCATTATCATCTATATAGCAGAAAATTCAAAATAACTTGATTGCTTTTTGCCACAACAAGGTACAATTTTCTTGCACACGCTAGGCTCCCTGACCGCTGGGCCCCACAGCAAGTACTATGGCTGCTATGGCTATAATTACACCCATATGTGTAGTGAGGCCTCCCCCAAGGGCAGCCCTACAAGTGGAGGCACCTTTCCTACTCACACTCTAGGACAGGTTGTTTGCGGCCATTTTAAATCATTTTAATATATCCCACTCTTTGATAGGTGCCATTGTAATGAGACAGTCAATGTTATTCACTTTATCTGTCAGTTGTTTTAAAGGAGTTGTCCCAAGAAAACAAGTTATCACCTAGCCACAGGATAGGAAATAAGTGTCTGTTTGGTGGGGGTCCAACCACTGAGGCCCCTGCCGATTCCATAAATGGGGGCCTATTCTCCACTGCTTACATGGAGAATTCAACTGCACTCATCCTTGAGCGCAGCCGCTCCATTCAGCTTTATGAGGCTGCTGGAGCTAACCGAGTACTTGTATTCGGACACTGCTGGCAGTCCCATAAATTGTCTTAATGAGACAACAGCTTCAATGTTAAAAGCCTACAATATTTTGTGTAAAACCCACAATATCCACAATTTGAATCACTAGACCAGATATTAATCCAGGAATGCTGGGAGATTTAATTACTGAAGCCTGCAGAATTATTAACCTTCTACACATTAGGCTTCTTTCATCAGAAATTCAAAAGTGATTATACGAGACAAATCATAGTGGGTGCCGAGCCAAGAGAGACTTCCAGCATCAAGAGGTGCCTAGGTTACTGGACTGAGCAGTCTCCCATCTCCATCTACTGGACTGACCACTCTCCCATCTCCATCTACTGGACTGCTCACTCTCCCATCTCCATCTACTGGACTGTCCACTCTACCATCTCCATCTACTGGACTGACCACTCTCCCATCTCCATCTACTGGACTGACCACTCTCCCATCTCCATCTACTGGACTGACCACTCTCCTATCTCAATCTATTGGACTGCTCACTCTCCCATCTACTGGACTGATCACTCTCTCATCTCCATCTACTGGACTGCCCACACTCCCATCTCTATCTACTCGACTGCCCACTCTCCCATCTCCATCTACTAAATTTCTCACTCTCCCATCTCCATCTACTGGACTGCTCACTCTCCCAACTACTGGACTGGCTACTCTCCCATCTTCATCTACTGGACTGACCGATCTCCCATCTCCGTCTACTGGACTGACAACTCTCCTATCTCTTTCTACTAGACTGACCACTCTCCCATCTCTGTCTACTGGACTGTCCACTTTTACACAGGTTAATGGCTAACTTTAAAATAGCATTCAAAACTGGACATGCATGCCAAATATTATCCACATGCAATTGGATATGTATAAATTATATAAAGGTCTCCTAGAGATGATTGAAAGTCTTGAAGTTCATTTAGGTTCCGATTCTAACAATAGGTCAAAAGATTCGATTTGGGTACCAATAAATTTGACCCAAAAAAGAACGAGCTGATTACCCTGAAAAGTTGTGTGTGACATACAGCGGCCTATTGCCAGCGTCTGGGGGATCCCTTGCCCCTTAAGAGGTATTTACGATTATATGTCCCTCTGTTAAAGCAAGTAGTTGTGACGCCAGTTGCAGTTAAGCAACGGGGACATGGAGTCCCCTTTGTAGATAGTATTAGTGAAACCCAGGGTAGGAATTCCAGAGTGGTGTAGAGTGGCCTTCAGTGTCTCTGTAGATGTTATAGTCCCGTGTCATGGTGCTCCCACCTGGATATCCTTGGATCCCAGACGTGGTGTAGTCTGAAGCAAGTGCAAAAAGGGGTTGTTGAACTTGTGTGATAAATAAGTAGAATAAATGGAGTCCAGACTTGGTAGTGACATAGAACACAGCTTTACTTGGCATAAACTGTAATCCAAACAACTTTCAAACTTTATATTGGTCATCAGCAGGTATTGGCTTAACTCTTTCAGGCAAACACTTCTGCAACAATCTCAGTGCTGCTATGTGGTAGCTCTCTCAGCTCTGCTATGCTTGGCTGGCTTCCTCTTCTGCTGGAATTTATGTTAGCTGTAGTCTGTCTGTTACTTTAATCCTAGGAATCTTTCTTACTGGCATCAAGCTCTGTTAGCTTGGTTGGCAATGCAAGCCCAGGACGGGACAAGCAACCATATATACTTCACAGGCAGTGCTTGTGGGCATAGCAGAGCAGGCAGTGCTCTGCTAGCCAACACACAACCTACTCCAGGAGGGGGTAGGCTAGACTGACCAGACTGACTCTAAACTTATACCTCTCCAAAGAGGGCTGGGAAGGAACTAGAAGGTTCCTCTCCAAAAAAACTATCTCTGCACAGATTTGCTGCCACTGGCTGGTAGACCAGGCACATTACACTTGAATATTGATTTGCAATGAAATGAATACATACACTATGTAGGACATAAAAATAAGCACCCTCTGCGGCCGCGATCGTTACTCCCCTGCTCCCATCACTACAGAAATATAGGGTAATACAGCCCCACATACCTCTTACATCCAGTGACGTCCAGTTTGATGTAGAGGTTCTCTTTCCTCATCTTCTCCTTTTAGACCAGACCACCATTTCTCAGCCGTTTTTCGTCTCTGTAAAAAAAAAAAAAAATCTTAGTTTACTACTTTTCCATCATCCTTCCATCTTTTGGACAAATCATCCTACTACCCCCAATACTGTGTCACTGTGCTCCCCTATGCTATGCTGCAGAAACAGATAAACCCCCTGATAATACTAGTACCACACAGAGCCCCCAATATAAAATACCCCTTCTTTGTGGCCTCTGTAGAAGCCCCCAATAGTGTGCCAGTAAGAAGTGCCCCCATAGATGGCCCCATAGTGCCCCCCAATAATGTGCCAGTAAGAAGTGACCCCATAGATGCCCCCAATAATGTGCCAATAAGCAATGAAATGAATACATACACTAGATGCCCCCCAATCATGCGCCAGTAACAAGTGCCCTCCAGAGATGCCCCCCAATCATGTGCCAGTAACAAGTGTCCCCCATAGATGCCCCCCAATCACATGCCAGTAACAAGTGCCTCTCAATGCCCCCCCAAATCATGTTCCAGTAACAAGTGACTCTCCATGCCCCCCCCCCCAAATCATGTGCCCGTAACAAGTGCCTCTCCATGCCCTCTAATCATGTGCCAGTAACAAGTGCCTCTGCACCCCCAATCATGTGCCAGTAACAAGTGCCTCTCCATGCCCCCCATGTGCCAGTAACAAGTGCCTCTCCATGCCCCCCTTTCCATGTACCAGTAACAAGTGCCTTTACATGTTCCTCATGTGCCAGTAACAAGTGCCTCTCCATGGCCCCCCCCATCATTTGCCAGTAAGTGCCTCTCCATGCCCCCCCCCCCCATCATGTGCCAGTAACAATTATAGTCCCGTATAAACACCTATAATTACCTCCATGGCAGTGATGTGATGCAGGCCTCTTCCGGCCTGTGTCCCGCTCTGTACGGCTCAGGCGGTGCGTTGACGTCGTCACGCCGCCTGCATCGGCCTTTGATAGGCTGCAGGCCTTATGCCAGCAGCCTATCAGAGGAACAGCCTATGTAAAAATACACTGAGAGACATTTATCAATCTACAAGTGGGGCAAAAAAGTATTTAGTCAGCCAACAATTGTGCAAGTTCTCCCACTTAAAAAGATGAAAGAGGCCTGTAATGTTCATCATAGGTATACCTCAACTATGAGAGACAAAATGAGAAAAAATAATCCAGAAAATCACATTGTCTGATTTTGAAAGAATTTATTTGCAAATTATGGTGGAAAATAAGTATTTGGTCAATAGCAAAAGTTCATCTCAATACTTTGTTATATACCCTTTGTTGGCGATGACAGAGGTCAAGCATTTTCTGTAAGTCTTCACAAGGTTTTCACACACTGTTGCTGGTATTTTGGCCCATTCCTCCATGCAGATCTCCTCTAGAGCAGTGATGTTTTGGGGCTAGCAAACTTCAGACGAGCCCGGACATGTACCGGCTTAAGCAGGGGGACACATCTGGCAATGCAGGATTTGAGTCCGTGGTGGCGTAGTGTGTTTCTGATGGTAGCCTTTGTTACTTTGGTCCCAGCTCTCTGCAGGTCATTCATTAGGTCACCCCGTGTGGTTCTGGGATTTTTGCTCACCGTTCTTGTGATCATTTTGACCCCAAGGGGTGAGATCTTGCGTGGAGTCTCAGATCGAGGGAGATTATCAGTGTTCTTCCATTTTCTAATAATTGCTCCCACATTTGATTTCTTCACACCAAGTTGCTTGCCTATTGCAGATTCAGTCTTCCCAGCCTGGTGCAGTTCTACAGTTTTGTTTCTGGTGTCCTTGGACAGCTCTTTGATCTTGGCCATAGTAGGGTTTGAAGTGTGACTGTTTGTGGTTGTGGACAGGTGTCTTTTATACTGATAACAAGTTCAAACAGGTGCTATTAATACAGGTAACGAGTGGAGGACAAAGGAGCCTCTTAAAGAAGAAGCTACAGGACTGTGAGAGCCAGACATCTTGCTTGTTTGTAGGTGACCAAATACTTATTTTACCGAGGAATTTACCAATTAATTCATTAGAAATCCTACAATGTGATTTCCTGGATCCTTTCCCCCCATTCTGTCTCTCATGGTTGAAGCCTACCTATGATGAAAATTACAGGCGCCTATCATCTTTTTAAGTAGGAGAACTTGCACAATTGGTGGATGACTAAATACTTTTTTGCCTCACTGGTATTTATGCCACTATTGTGGTGTAAATAAGTCGCACATTGTGTGCACGCCATTTAAGGGCAATCATTTGCAACTTTTTAAGCTTTTCACCACTTTTCTGAAGTGGTGGGACTTATTGGGAGGGGTGGGGCTTTGCACGGCCCGCTGAATTTACTATAAGTTATGCCAGAAACTGGTGTAAGTTTAGCTATAACTTACACCAGCCCTGTCCCAGAGTATTCAGTTTATGGCGCACACACAGCCATTGATTTGCCTAATTTATTAATAGTGTTGGAAGTGAATATTTGAAACGCGAATATTTATCGCGAATATCGCATCTTCGAGAATTCGCAAATATTTAGAATATAGTGCTATATATTTGTAATTTCAAATATTCTACTTTTTTTTTAACCTCCCTCTTGCTTGTGGGGCCAATGAGAAGGCTGTCAATGTCTGAACTTAGCAACTTCCCTAGCAAACAATAGGAAAGTTGCCTACCCCTTACTAAATAAGGAACTTCCCCACAGCCATTTTCTTTAGTGTAATGGAGTTCTGAGAGATACAGCAGTGTGATTGCTGTGCTCTGTCCTTTGCTGAATAATTAGGCAGTTAACTTAGATATATAATTCAGATAGTTAGGGGGAAATAGTGTAGGTTACATTGATTTATAGTGTAGCTGATAGGTTCGAGTGCAGGGTGTTGGATAGGGTTCTGCTGATCATAGTGCTGTGATGTCACCCAGTTGCATGTATTGCGCAAAAATATGTGCATCATTAATTGCTGATTTTCGCAATTGCGAATATATATTGGAGCACTCTACCTGAATATATAAAGCTATTGTAATGTTCTGCCATGCCAACCATTATCTCCAGTCTCAGTAAACTTCTAGCAGTTTGAAAAATGTACCCAAAGTGACCCACGCCTGTATTGCAATCAAGAAAATAACCACGAATTTGCAAATATATGGCGAATATTCACCCATATATTCACGAAATATCGCAAAATCGATTATAGCCCCTGCCGCTTATCACTATTTATTAAGAGGCATCTACCTCTTTGAGCCATAGAGCCTAATAGACAAGTCAATATTGTCCTATTAATTGGCTGTGAGGTTGACTCCAAGGCATTATGGGCAAGCCTATCGGCCAGGCTTCCACCCAGGGTCCGGTATTCCTTCGTCTTCATATTTGCTGCCCAATCTTCAATAAAGAATGTTTTTGTATTACATGTGTGGTCTTTTACTTTTGTGTGGTCTGTAGTTTGGATATCAAATTTAGTATACTAGTGAGTAGTAGTTTACTATCTTTTATTTTGAAATAATTTGCGTTAAATATAACTACTGGGGTCAACTGCCTGAATAAACACTTTAAAATATACTTTATTGACAATCATCTAAAATTCGGCTACCCGCCAAAAGGAATATATCAATCAGGCTAAAGCATGGGAGAGTGGTTCGCATTACCACCTTTGTCTGATGCAGCCTTTTTTTTTCCCATGCCAAAAATAGGCATAGTGTGTCCAAATGGAGCAGTGAAGAGGGCCCACAACAACAAGGGGCTATCACAACAAGGGGCTATATTTAAATCTCACAATAGAAGGCGATATTAGGAGGATCTATTATAGGACAAGGAGTAGAACTATAAGTATGCATTGCACCATTGCCATGATGTCAGCAAACCTTTACCAATGGCAGCAAGCCAGAATAAAAGGTCCACGCTAAAGACACTTGTTATTAAGAATTTTATTGTCTATACAGAAAAAATGATAAATAAAGGATATACTGGGTTAATCATCATGTACTCCAAAACAGGATGGAAATCCCTCAGCTCATAAGAGGGGGCATCAAGACCCAGAGACATACATAGATAGTATGAGATAGAGACCTCCCTATCCGTCCTATGGGTTAGATGAAGCACCTATAGGAAATGAACTCGTTGAGGCCAGAAGGTTTGACAGTCTGTAAAGTGAAAGTCCACTGGCTCTCCTTATGCAATAGGAGGGTATCAACATCACCACCTTGAGGTGGTGCCCGCACATGTTCCATCCCTTGAAAGGTAACACAATGATTTACCCCCGGATGGATTTCCAGAACATGTCGGGAGATCGGGGTATTATCCTCTTTTTTCATGGTCAGCAAGTGCTCTCCAATCCGTCTCCTAAATTCTCTTTTGGCTTTGCCCACATATTGTTTCTGGCAAATACATGTAGCCACATAGACCACCCCTGTTGTGCGGCAATTAATGAAGGACCTGATGTTATAACTACGTCCTGTTGCCGTACACTTCACTGTATCACCCTTCTTGATGGCTTTACCTGCAATACAGTTTCTACATCAGTATGTGCCAGGTGGCCTGTTGGACATCCACGTAGACTGCATTGGAGAGCTGTACATGCTGTGTACAAGTTGATCACGCAAATTACTGCCTCTTCTGTATGTAATTAGGGGGTAGTCACCAACAAGGTGACCTACCACCGGATCTGACTTTAGGATACCCCAGTGTTTTTTAAGGGTGTCACGAACTTCTCTGCTGGCTTGGTCAAATGTGCCAACAATCCGGACCCCGCTGTCATTTGACAGCCGTTTTTTGGGGACCAGAAGCTCATCCCTATTGCTTACTGAAGCATGTTGATACGCCTCTGCAAGGCAACCTCTGGGATATCCCCACTGAAGAAACCTCTTCTGTAAGTCAGATGCTGCCTGCTTGAAGTTAACCCACTCTGAGCAGTTTCTTCGCGCCCTCAAGTATTGTCCCTTTGGTATACCATACTTGAGTTTGCTTGGATGTGTGCTGTCCCACCTCAGTAGGGTATTGGTGGCAGTCGGTTTGCGGCACATCTGTGTTGTTTTTTTTCTGCATTCATTAATACTTATCGATAAATCCAGAAATGTTATCTGGGTTTTCTGGATTTCCCTTGTAAAGAAGAGACCCTGGTCATTTCTGTCGAGTAGTGGCACAAACTCATTGAACCATTCCATAGAATAAATACATTGTCTATAAATCTTAGCCATAAGGCTATAGATGATGTCCATTGCTCCATAGCCTCACAGAATACGTATTCCCTCTCCCACCAGCCCAGCTAAAGATTGGCGAATGTAGGTGCACATGGGCTACTCATAGCCACTCCCCTGAGCTGGTGTAAAACCAAGTCATTGTGGGCAGATAGATGTGCTCCTCTCTCTGTTAGGAATGTTCTTACTGCCTGGCATCCTTTCTCATGAGGTATGGCGCTACAGAGTGCCTCTACGTCTAAGCTCACCATTAACGTGTCCGTGTCACAGTAGATGTCATTCAGACGCCTAAGCACATCCATCGAATCCCTCACATATGACGGGAGGTTAGTAACAAAAGATCTTAATACCTCATCCACATAAATGCTGATTTTCTTTGTTGGCTATTGACCCCTGACACGATGGGCCTGCTCTTCAAGGGATTCAGCCCTTTGTAGATTTTTGGCAAGCTATAGAACACTGTTGTTACTGGGTGCTCGGGCAGCAAAAAGGCAAACTCTGTTCTATCTATTAGGAGCTCTCGCATGGCTCTATTCAGAATGTCACTCAGTTCACTCCTGAACGTCCTCATAGGGTTTCCCTCAAGTCGCCTGTAACATGACCTGTCTTCAAGGATCCGCATACACATCTCCGCATATTTATCCTCATCAAGGACCACCACATTACCTCCCTTATCTGATGGTTTTATTACTATAGAGGGATTGTTTCTCAGTATGTCCAAGGCCACTCTCTCTTCATCAGTGATATTGTATATGTGGGGCATGCGTACGTAAAGTGATCTCAATTTTTCCTTGGTCACAGTCTAAAAAGCGTCCAGAGGGGAATAGTCAGTGATTGGAGGATTTTTTCTCGATGGTAACCGAAGATCAGTAAATGGGCCCGTTGATACCCTCCTTACTGCATAAGGAGAGCCAGTGGACTTTCACTTTACAGACTGTCAAACCTTCTGGTCTCAACGAGTTCATTTCCTATAGGTGCTTCTAACCCATAGGACGGATAGGGAGGTCTCTATCTCATACTATCTATGTATGTCCCTCTTATGAGCTGAGGAATTTCCATCCTGTTTTGGAGTACATGATGATTAACCCAGTATATCCATTATTTATCATTTTTTCAGTATAGACAATAAAATTCTTAATAACAAGTGTCTTTAGCGTGGACCTTTTATTCTGGCCTTGCTGCTATTGGTAACGGTTTGCTGACATCATGGCAATGGTGCAATGCATACTTATACTTCTACTCCTTGTCCTATAATAGATCCTCCTAATATCGCCTTCTATTGTGAGATTTAAATATAGCCCCTTGTTGTGATAGCTATTAGATGCCCACAAAGAGTTAATTTCCCTCTGGTGCTCTTAGCAATGTGATATGAAGCAGCGTAGAGACGATGGACTTACCATTCCATCCTGTGCTATCTCCGCTGCCGCTGCCTAGCCCAGGGGGGCGTGGCTTACTTGATATCAGCGCGGCTCTCTGCGGCCGCGCTACGGCCGATACAGAGTCGGAGGCTAACCTCTATGCTGAACACGCGCCAAGAGAGGCGTGCAGCATTTTCCCTGTAAAAGAATAGGGGGATGTATATGCCTAGTGTATGTGGCATCTTACACTAAAACATTCAACCTAGGCTCCTGATGAAATGTCACCCTGCGTCTGGTGACATAGAAACGTGTCAAGCTGGCGTGAAATAGGCAAGGACCACAATTTCAAATCAATATGGATAGTGGTTATTAGCACGTGAAACTACAGGGGTAATAAGTGCATGATACAGTAAGCACTTCCCCAGGTAATAATTAGTTCTCATGGCTTCACTGTCCACTATGAAAGGCTATTTATAGGGTGCACTTTTAGCTGCTAATTCACTATAATAATAGCAGCTAGGTGTGGTTTTTATACAGCACTATTGCATGGTGTTCCAAGGTAATTGGAGCCAAAGAAGTTGATACACTGCTCCATTTGGACCCACTATGCCTATTTTTGGCATGGGAAAAAAGGCTGCATCAGACAAAGGTGGTAATGTGAACCACTCTCCCATGCTTTAGCCTGATTGGTATATTCCTTTTGGCGGGTAGCCGAATTTTAGATGATTGTCAATAAAGTATATTTTAAAGCGTTTATTCAGACAGTTAACCCCCTACTAGTTAATAGTATACTGAATTTGATATCCAAACTACAATCACACATGTAATACAAAAACATTCTTTATTGTGTCATTCCAGAGGACTTACAATATATACAGAATAATATATAAAAAGCAGTACAGATAAGCGCTGTAAATACTAATGCCCCTACCCGACTCCAGGCCCATATACATAAATTGGTCACACCTGGAAATGTATGTAACCATGTACCAAATAGTACTAGTAATCAAATAAATGGTCCACAGGTGTGAACTATACCGCTCATTATCATCAGTGCTGTAAATACTATCGAGATCCAATCCTCAACATATTGCAATATTGTCTTAATCATCAGTCTATCAATGGGGATATGATCCGATAAAAATACAAATTGTAACGAGAGGCTGGCAACGCTTGCTTCCTTCGCAGCACTGCTGGCACCCTGTGCAAGGACAGGGGCAAGGACGTAGCCTGTGTCCTCGTCTCCACGGCAGCAGGCTAGCAGCAGGGCAGCCAAGCGCCGATAATGATGATCGATGCTCGGCTGAGTGGGGCTGCTGTGAGTCACGTGACACTGGTCACGTCATGTGACTCACCAGCCAGGCCTATTTAAATAGGCAGCCTGCTGGCCACAGGTTGACTGTGATTAAGGTCTTTATACACTCCTGTATTTCTGGCACTGTTTTCGTGTATCCTGACCTCAGCTCTGCTTGTTTGACCTCGCTCCTGCTAATCCCCTGTTGCTTGTTGTGAAGTCCTGGTACTGACTTCCGCTCTTGTTTGCTCCCTGGTTCTAACTTGACTTCCTGGTATTGACTTCAGCTAGTTTGACTTGCTTTGTGTTCTGTTTTTCCTGTCTTTTGTTCCCCTGCACTTACTTAAGTTAAGGACTGCGGTCCAGTTGTTACCCGTTACTTAGGATGGATCGCGCAAGTAGGTAGGGGCAGAGGCGTGGATGGCAGTCAGGGGGGCACACTTCTGTACCTTTGTCCGTGACAGAATTACAGGCCTACCTACATTATGGACCCGATATGAGTGCTCACTGATCAGGTCCATAACCTTGCTCAAATTGTACAGGAGTTAGGGGAAAGATTACAGCAACAGGAATCTACTCAGACTCTACCTGTACCGGTTCTCTCTGTACAGCACATGGAACTCCACGTTAAGTTGCCGGATCCGTTTTTGGGGGACCACAGATGTTTCGTTGCATTTAGGGAGAGCTGTAAGTTGTACTTCCATTTACACCCCTATTCTTCTGGATCCGAATAGCAAAAAGGGGGGATTGTTATCTCTCTGTTGCAAGGTGACCCACAGGAATGGGCATTCTCCCTGCCCACTGACTCCCCGTGTCTTATATCTGTTGAAGCATTTTTTCAGGCTCTGGGTAGAACTGGATTGGGCGACCGTGGCATGAGTCCCAGTTGAAATCCCTCACCCAGGGACACCGACCAGTAGAGGAATATTACACTCAATTTCGGAAGTGGTGTGTTCCCTTGGGCACCTTAGTGGTGTAATATTCGCGTACTGCGAATGACACTTTGAACGGGCTATGACTTTCCTATTGGTTGACTTGCCAGAATTAACGAAGATAGAGAACATAGCTCTATATTCTCTATATTCGTTAATGGTATCTTATTCTTGGGTTCTGATTGAAAAAAAAGGGAAAACAAACAAACAAACAAAAATAAATATTCGATTTTATGAATATATAGCACTATATTCAAAATATTCGTGAATTAGCGAAATGTCAATATTCGTAAAAAATATTCGCTATTCGAATATTCGGCTCAACACTAGTAGCAATTAAAAGTATGTATAATATATCAGAAAACCCACATTATAGCAAAAGCCGCCATATTGTTCTTCCTCACAAAAAGGTACAATGTTCATACACTTGATTTGGCCTCCTCAACCTCTGGGCCCCATAGCAAGTTCTATGGCTGCATGCGGCCTCTTCAAGCAGCATCCAACTCATTGTATACCTGCCCACTGTCTAGACCAGTGGGGGCAAACCTATGACACAGGTGCCAGTGTCGGCACTCAGAGCCCTGTCTTTGGGCACCTTAGACTTTTCCTGCCATTCATCAGCACGGGCAGAGCATTGAATGCAGGCATGTTATTATAGCAAAATGATTAAGTACATGGAAGATATACTATATTAGACTGTAGTATTCAGGTTAAATTGCCATGTTGGCACTTCACGATAAATACGTTGGTTTTGGGTTGCAGTTTGGGTGCTCGGTCTGTAAAAGGTTTGCCATCACTGGTCTAGACCGTCAAAGGGGTGGGGGGTCAGCCTGTCAGTGCTCAGACCATACGCTGCACCAAATTGGTCTCCATGGCTGTCATCCCAGAAGGAAGATGATGCACAAGAAAGCCGGCAAACAGTTTATTGAAGACAAGCAGACTAAGGACATGGATTACTAATAAGTAATAAGAGCAAGATAACCTTATTTGGTTCAGATGGTGTCAAGCATGTGTGGCGGCAACCAGGTCAGGAGTACAAAGACAATTGTGTCTTACCTACAGTCAAGAACTGTGGTGGGAGCATCATGGTGCGTACATGAGTGCTGCTGGCTGTGGGGAAATACAATTTGTTGAGGGAACCATGGATGCCAACTTGTACTGTAACATACTGAAGCAGAGCATGATCCTCTCCCTTTAGAAACTGGACCGCAGGGAAGTATTCCAACATGATAACGACCCCAAACACACCTCCAAGACGACCACTGCCTTGCTAAAGAAACTGAGGGTAAAGGTGCTGGACTGGCCAAGCACGTCTCCAGACCTAAACCCTCCTGAGTATCTGTGGGGCATCCTCGAATGTAAGATGGAGCAACTGAAGTTCTTCAACATCCACCAGCTCTGTGATGTCATCATGGAGGAGTGGAAGAGGATTCCAGTGGCAACCTGTATTTGCAATCCGTCTATGGCTCGGATTTTATTTACAGGAATCTGCTGCTAATGTTAATCAATAGAGCTATTCACATGAGCGTATAATTTCTATCAGTATTTGAAGTCCGCAGCATATCTGAGTTTTGTGCATATTTGTTTTAAAACGCACATTACAGTCTATAAGAGTGCATCAAAAATGCAGGAAGGGAAAGAATATGTAAGTAAATCATGATGAAATCCCAAAGCAATACTTATGACAATACTGATATCAGGAATCCGTGCATAATCCAGAGCCAGTATACTGATGGATTTCAATACGCTCGTGGGAAAGAGGCCTTAGGCTAAATTGGATGAAACTAACAATACTATCCATTCTGCAGCTTGCAGCAAATTGATGGAAGGCCGGGCCAGCAATACCATATCGTGGCACTTTATACCACCCCAAAAGAGCCAAATACCACAGCCCATCACAAAATACTACCAGCAGCACAAAATACATCTCCAAAAACTTCCACTGGCCGGCCATGAGGAGGGCCCAGGCGGCAACCTGAGCATCGGCCCACCGGGAAATTTCCCTGTAAGGTCTATGGCCAATCCGCCCCTGGTTGTAGCCAGGATCAAAGAGTAGCAGTGATCCCATAGAAATGAATGGGATCACAGGCCAGGTTGCAAAAAATCCAGCTGTGTTGGAGAAACTGGGAAGAGGAGTATAGGAAGTATTCATGCTTGGATTTGTAGTTTCACAACAGCTGGAGTGCCGGAGGTTACCTACCCCTGCCATATGCAATACAGGAAGAAGACAAACTATCTGGGAAAATGATGTCACACAGCAATATACACCTCTCTGTTAATACTGATTCTTTCGCATTTCATTACTTGCCATGGTTTCAGAATACTTGATGAACTTCATATCCACAGTGGTTTACAAATTCAGGAAAAAGCAATTAGTGGCAAACTATGATCTCAAAGACTGATATATGAAGAGCAGGAATGCAGAGAAAGCTAATCCCATTTGGATGCAATGCATTCCCTCTTCTCTGACATTTTTGTGTACCTCCAGTACATGTAAAGGCATACATTGAATGTATGCCCAGCCAGACATATGCATGTAAACCATCCCACCGAATGTAATCAGCAAATGCAGGTTCAACAAGGTTATGCATTTAACATCAAATATCAAAAATAGTTAATCTGAGAGAAAATAGCGGCCATTAAATGGGTTATGCCTTGAATAATTTTCATACCTGAAATGCTGTCAATAGCTGTTTTAAAGTAACAAATACTCTTTTTATCCATATTTTGCTTTATTGCTGCTGCTAATCTGTGCTGCTTTCCCCACTGGCAGCTGACTTCACACAGAGGGAGTATTTTCAGCTACACTGCTGTGTTACTACAGAGAATCATCTTCTGGCGGTGTCAATCTGGGATAGCCATTCACAGGGTGATTCTCAAGCAATGAGTCACTGGAAAAATGGGAGTTGCTTTTTTTGCGGGCATGAAAAGGAAACGCAAAACTACAGCAGGTGTAGTAGAAAGCCGTGCCATACCATGTAACTAAATTATTTAACGGACTCTTCACTGGACAGCATATAGATGGCAAACATTGGGAGAGATTTACTAAGCTAAATGAGCAAGAATTCTAACATTATTTGTGCCGGAAAAAAAAAAAGGGGCGCACATGCATAGCAATACAATCATGTGTTTAGAAACTTTTGTGTGAAAAGGGGCATGCATGAAAGGAGCTTTGTGAGACTTTAACCCTGTTTAACTATCCTCAGGATAGGTCATCAGTATGTGATCAAGTGGGGATCTGCCGCCCGGGACCCCCGCAGATCAGCTGTTCCTAGGCCAGTGACGACACGTTTATCGGTCACTTGGCCTAGGTGCAGCTCAGAAGTGAAAGGGGATGAGCTGCGATACCAAGCACAGCCACTAAATACTGTACGGCATTGTGCTTGGTAAGCACAGAGAAGGCCGTGGCGCTCACAGGAGCACTGGTGCCTTCTGCAATCAGATACTGGTGTCTTATCCAGAGGGTAGGTCACCAGTATTAAAGTCTTGGAAAACCCTTTTAAGATACCTACCATTTTAGCACAAAATAAGCCGACCAATACATGGTGTAATGTTAGACAAAGGTTTCTAAAGATGCAACAGACTTATCAGTCAGCATTTTGATAAATGTGGTGCACTAAGATTAAGTTTATACTAGACTAAATTTTACACAGGAATAGCAAATCTTTTTTATGTGTGAAGAGAATATATCTAATGGGAACCGGTTATTGTATGTTGCCAAACTGAACAGTTTCAACAGATAGAGCAGATTTGTTAGTACAGTATTTCACCATTCACCAAAATCACCATTCACCAAAATCTATAATCATAGCATTTAGTATCACCAAAATATGCATGTGTAGCATAAGCCTTCCATGATAAGCATCATGACGGCAAACAATACAATAACACTTGTTAGATTGTGATCACATTTTCTCATGTAACTTTAAAGACAAGATGTACAGTACCACCAACTACTTTTCTACAGTATTACTTACAGCTTGTTTAGGTAAGGTGTCTTGAAAACATCGTCCTAGAGGTTTGTAGGTGACAGGTCGGGATGGTGCCGCCTTATTTCCTTCGGGATGAGGTAGTAAGTGTTGGCTACCACCTCCTGCTGTTCCTTCAGCTCCAAGTCCCTCAATACGATGAACTTGTATGGATGCATTGGGTGGGTGATGAACGCGGACATTTAATAGAGGTGGAAGGACCTGAACTATGAGGAGAGATAACAATGTGTATCAGAATGGATATGGAGGTAGAGATGGAAAAGATAAAACACAAGAAAGAAGGGTGATAAGTCAACAAAATAAAGTACAGCAATAATGATGAGTGTGGTTTTAGATGTTTGTTAGTTCATCTACTAAATACATAATGGAAAGTGTGCATAACATAATCAGACCCAGAGGGGTTGCCTTATTACAGACATAGGTGACATATCACCTGGATATACCGCCAGTGTCTCAACTGACTCGTTTCAACCACTCAAATGAAGACTAGGTAAGTGATGCTCCACTTAATCTCCTGTTTTAACAGGAGGAATCCCAGGAGCAAGACTCTCACTGATTAACTAAAACCTTGGGCGGCTACAAAATGTGTCTCCAATCCTGGAGGACCCAAACGTATGTTTACTATAACTTTCAATAGTCATTCTATTATCGTTCATTATATTGGGAAGTAAACACTTGCTGCCAGTTCCCACACATTTTACAGCTGATTGCTATAAAGTTATGTTACTGGATTTATTTATCTATATTCAATGCAATATAGGTAATTTTTTAGGACAATTCTTAGGATTTCTAAACAAAATACCTTCCGCAGAACTGTGTCCAGGCCCCAGTGGTACTGTAAGAGCAGACTGGCTGATTTTCACCCCTTTGCCTTCAGGATCATCATCTCCTGTAATAACTTGAACAGCGTAGACTGCATGTTTCCCTGAGGATGCCTCCATTCCTTCTCCTTCATTCACCTCACTTGGACTTCGCCCCACACCCCCTCCCAGAACAGCAGGGAACTGACAAAATCTCCCTGTGAATTCCGGAGGGCATAGACAGTGATTGTTGGAGGAGCACTGCCCACCGTTCATACATGGTATGGGGCAAACCACTGTGAAAAAGAAAACAGATAACATCTAATCCCTATATCTCTATACACATGGTACAATTAAAATAGCGGACCCATGTAGCAGCTAATCTTGGCATTATCAATCAGCAATCAATGAACAGTAAATTTTTAGACAGTCAATTTGAACAACTAATGGACTTGGTCATCCACATGTTTTATGGCCGCACCATGGTTTTAACTGCATCTTGGCCCTGTGGAGCTGCTATGTGGGACAAGATCCTTAGATTGGTTGTGGTCATTGCAGTAATCTAGTTTAGTATTTTCATTTCACTTATAGCTGGACAGTTGACCTGAATTTGCAGTAGATTGGGGAACCTCTTCAATGTTTTGATAACTTCTTGACATGTTTTCACCTTATGTGGACATAAAGGGCTTATGCTGTGTTCACAGTTGCATCATGGTTTCCATTATTACAGGATCCATAATACGATCTATTATTTTCTATTTCATGAGACATTCTAGTAGTACCAGTTGACTGCTACAGACAGTAGATGTGTACCCACTGTATTAACCAACTGGTTTGGCTTTGTGCTAACCCTAAGTCCATCATCCTAGCAGTGTCTCTGTATTCACCCTTTAACCTCTGTACAGGGATCTTATCTTCGCTGCGGGGAAGCTACCAGGCCGCTACCTCTTGATATAGTCTTTGTGTTGTTGGCGGCTGACTCACTGGGCGTCAGGCAATATACATAGTCTAGAGAAAGATTAAAATTAGGAAGCGTATCCTTGAGACAAGTCCCAGGTCTGGGCAGGTGGCAGTAGGGCAGTCCAAGAAATGGGCTAAAGTCAAGGCTGGTGACTAAAATTCAGAGTTGGTTGTCAGGCAGAAGTTCAGTACACTGGAAGTCAGCAGACTATAACACCTTTGCTGGAATACTAGACCATAGAAACTTAAAACTCAGGCAATCTACCACTGGGGAGAATGCCTTAAGTACCCAGGGACAACTAGCCAATGGTTGAGAATGATTTAGATTCACGCGTGCAGTGTTTTATACCTGTTGCTGCCTAATAGAGGTTCAATGATGGCAGACCTAGGAGCCTCTGTTTATGCCTTTTGCTATACAAACCCATAGGCACCATGTGATCACATTGTGGGGGCACCAATGGGATGTCCAAGCAATTTCCTCCCAATGTCTACCAACTCTGTCTAAAGAGGTGAGACAACTGATATCAAAGATAGCACTATGTCACAGCTGGAACTCATTGCTGAGGCTACACCATGCATGCACTGTAAATGTATGTTTTTTCATGTTAAGGCCCACCAACCAACAATGTATATTTATGACACAGGGGAGGGCTGTGAGGATGTGTACATGTTTGCAGCCATTTTTTAGGGCTCAAGTACATCTAAAAAAAAAAAAAAGCATCTCGTCTTAAAGCAAATTGTCTAGAATATAAATATCCTACTGACGTGTCTACAGTTCCTATTCAAAGCTGTGGTCACAGGTTAGCCTTTAAATAAACCTTGTGTAGTCTTATCCTGCGGTCATGATTTCTTCCATTGTTCCTTATTTCTTGCCAGTTGCCAATAGAAATGGTGGATTAGGAAAAAGTATGGTTGATTTAACAGATGAGCATACCCTTTAACTTTTATTTGTTTCTTGGACTAGATAAAAGCATTTATAAGTAATGCAGAAATATGTTAATGTTTCGTAATAACAGGATATAATAACAAATAATAATTATTATTATTATAACAAATATACAGTAATAATATTTTATATTTAATAACAAATAACAAATATGCATTATACAGAATGACATAGAGATAGAAAAGATTGAACATACATTTCATCACACATAATGAGACAAGGTTTATTAATTAAAATGAATAAATGACCAGTCAATACATATACTACTATTAGATTCAAATGCAAAACTGACTAAATATGTAACTAAACAAAAAATTAATATTTATGCACAATTGCAATGCAAACCAGCTGAGTAAATATGATAAATGTAGGTTATTAATTAAAATATAGTTTATGCAAAAACAAATGTCAAGTTTCAAGTATTATTACGAAACTTTTAGAACATTAAACTGAATTATTATTATTTTGAACTTAAGTTCAAGTGGCCACTGTTGGTTCCTCTATATTTGTCATTGGTGTTCTATGCTAGATAGACTGAATAACACAGTACAATACTATTAAATACTGTAGGTCACTTTATAGAGAGTGTGAATGGTGAAAATAATTAAAGGTGTCAGGGACTGTGATGCTCATTGAGATCTATAGGCCCCTTTACATGAGTCCACAACCAGGGCAACTATCGGGAAACAATGAATTTGTATGGGGACAAGTGACCTCAAAAGCAAACACTAGTCCCGATACAGCGGAGGTGATTGCTGTATGTAAATGCAGTTCTCAACTCTGCTCATGATCAGGCAATTATCAGGAATTAATGGTTTGTTCCTGATAATTGTCTGCACAGTTGGCCTATATAAAGGGGCCTTAAACCGTTAAAAGGGTTGACCCATCTCATTCATTAGTGACATATCACGAGGATATGTCATCAATGTTAGATAGGACTCGCACCTCTTTCTAGAAGGGTATCCCAAAGCGAAGGAGAACTCACTGCGCATGCACAACTTGTTCTCCCTTTACTTCTAAGGGAGTTCCAAAAAGGGCAGAGCGAGTGCACCTAGCTATTTATGGAACTCTTTTGGAAGTGAATGGAGAACGCACAGCGCAAGCGAGGTCACTTCTCTATTCACCTCTATGAGTGTTCTGGAAATAGCTAAGCCAGTTCTTGGCTATTTTTGCCACTCCCGTAGAAGTGAAAGGAGAGCATGCTGTGCATGCACTGTGTGCTTTCAATTGCTTTTGGGCCCCCTTCTAGAGATGGGTGCGGGTCTTAGAGGTGACATTGATGGGAATATCCTAGCGATATGCCAACAATGTGTGAGATGGCCAACCCCTTTACAAATTAAACAATTAAAGCTGTGTGTCCTCGACAAAATCAATGTAATCACTAATTATATGAACTGCCATATAGCACAGGAAAGAGAGACGTGGATGACCTTCTAATCAACACATTTCACACAACAGTGACAAATTGTATATTTTCCAGAAACACATCTCTCTTTGAAGCACAGGTAGATTTTTGTGCTTTGTACAAATCTCTATCCTGGTAATCACAACATACAAATTCCTATTTGCTTGTGTCATGGTGCCACCCTGCTGGAAAACAGCCAATTTTAATCAATGGGCCGCAGTAAAAAAACATTAGTTCTTTATTATGTTTATTAACTGTAGCATTATTTTTCTAGTATCACTATTGCTCAGTGTGAAGACAGTTGCTTTGTACCACTGTGTACAGTATACAGTTAATGTATAGGAATTAAAGTACAATGTGTCACAGTAAAAGAAAGTTATCTCATTTGTCTCTTTGTCGATTTATTGCAGAGGAATGACTATGGCCTGTAGGATATGCTATCTGTGTGCCTACGTCAAGCCCCAACTGGCCAGTGTCTATGAGTGGAACAAATACTCACCCACTCTAAATCCAGATCCTGTCAGCGTGTCTGTGGAACCTCCATTCTCAGCTATCAGCGTCATGTTGCTCCCTGGTTTGCAGACGTCATGACAATAGCCTTTGTGACATGTCCTTTTACATACTACAGGGGCAAATACCACCTTGAAGCGCTCACGTGATGCAGCCGAAGAAAAGTAACAAGAAAATGTTCCCAACCAGAGGATCAGGATAGAAAATGTAGGATAAAAACGTGCAGGAGCCATGCTCAAATTACAGAAAGTGTCCCCTGTGTGTTGTCTATGTGTATTTAGCCTTGTTTGTTTGACAATTCACTGTCACTGCTTATTATTGCCTGTTACCTCTCATGATTACCTCATCCGAAATGGGACAGCATCCACAACGACAAAGAATTTACCATCCACTTGGTAGTAGGATAGCTGTACTACAGGACAATCCTATGTGTACTTGCGTATCGTGTAAGTGAGTCACCTAATTATACTTTCTGGACAGATGCTCAAAATCTCATCTCCTACATATCTGCTACAATATGCTATATATTGTCCCATAGAATAAAGAGTGTTAGATTATACCTGCTTCTAAAATCAAATGCAGATTTCTATGTTTAGAATGTTATTACCTACCAGGAAAATTAAACTGGCTAAAGAAAGAAAAAAAAATAAAAGAAAGGCAGACTGGAATGCGGGAAATGATGATGAACGAACGGATGAGGAGATACAAAAAAAGCAGTCAGCTAGAGGGAGAAAAGAAACAAAGAGAAAGCTTTCGCAGACAGATGTAGGCATGCACATAGACAGTGACAGTCACTGAAGCCGGAGGCTCTGGTAAAAAAGTTTTTCCGGATGGGAGCAATGTCTTGAGAGCAGCCAGGGAAGAAACAGAGAGTGAGAAAACAGGAAGACGGAGGAGGGGGGAAAAAGGGAGTTCGAGAGGCAGGCAAGGGAGGAGGGACAGGCACTGAAGGTGGGAGTAGTCTGGAAAAGAGGGAGAACAAAAAAAAAGTTACATACAGCAAAAGGCTTAATGTAAAAGTGCATAGACACAAAGAGAATGTACTGAGTGTGAACACAGTGACATAATCATACAGCAAGTGTGAAAAACTGTGAGTAACTGCAATAAGTGCAGAGAGGCAGATAAGGAGACAGTACATTTATGAGACATCACAGACAGGGAATGAAAAATACACCAAACTTGTGTCTCCTACGTGGGAATTTAGGTCTAGTATATCTGACAGGATAGAAAAGATATTCTTCAAATCTTTTACATTCAATACAATCTTTACTTATTATTCTGGTTATACTGTAAACATGCAGAAACACAACGTACATTGCTTTGAAAATATATTGACTCTCGTATTATCAAACATAACAGTTTCTTATTTTACTGCATGCATACAATAAACCCCCGTCTACCATGCTGTAAATAATACGACGTATATGTGCTAGTTAGGTTGGCTACTTGCTACACACCCCAAAAAGCCAGACACTCTAGGCCAGGTATGGCCAATCTGCAGCTCTCCAGCTGTTGTAAAACTACAACTCCCACCATGCCCTGCTGTAGGCTAATAGCTGTAGGTTGTCTGGGCATACTGGGAGTTGTAGTTTTGCAACAGCTGGTTGGCCATCTCTGCTCTAGGCCATGCCCCTAACTCCGCTAAGTCATGCCGTTCTCCCTGTAACTGTAACTGGGACTGTGCTGGCAAAAGAAAAAAAAAAAAAAGACTAGAAGACCTTAAGGCAAGCTGCGTGGAACCTGGAGTACTTCTCTCACCCTCAGTCAATCAGTTAGTCACAGAGTGACATGTTGGATGGGTTTAATAACTGACTGGGGTTGAGAGATGCCTCCGTCAGTCAATTTGTGCCTGAAGCTCACGTTCAGATTGCGCAATGATGCTGTCTGAGCGTGGATCCACAGGAAAAGAGTGCACACCAGTGTCCGTCCAGGCCTTGCACTATACATAAAGGGGGGGGGGGGGCACTATATTTCAGGGGCACTATACATAAAGAGGCCACTGCTTGGGCAAAAGTGAACATTCATGAAAGAATATGTTGTTCTATAGAGCGCACTGAATTTGAGTGTGATACTGTAGTAGGATGCCACTGCTGCAACAATTCAGTCCGTGAAACATCTTTTCTCCTACATATTCCACCATCAACTGTGAATGGTATTTTTGCAAAGTGGAAGCATTAAGGAACCACAGCAACTCAACCAAGTGACAGTCCACATAGTTACAGACAGGGGTCAACATGTGCTGAAATGTATAATGCATAAAAGTCACCAAGGTTCTGCTGACTTTGCTGGGGGGAATTTATCATACCTTTCACTCCTGAATTCTGGCTTCAGAAAGCCACAAAATGGGGCTTTGCAACTTTTTTCTGTTACTTGAAAAAAATTCAACTTTTTGCACTTTTACACAACTCACATCAGTGAAAAAGTAGGCTTGCTTAATGATGTTAATGAGTTTATTGGATGGAGTGGTATACAGCATGCTGTCACTGGACTGGAGCAGTAGAAACATATTCTGTGGAGTGACAAATCACGCTCTTCTACCTGGAAGACTGATGAATGAGTCTGGGTCCTATGCCAGGAGAATATCTGCTGCTTGACTACATGGTATCAACTATAGATGAGTGAAGTTTCAAAAATATGATTCTGACGCTTCGCCGAATTCTCCCAAAAATTTTATTTGATCCGTTTATTTGTGACGAAGCGCGTTAAAAATCAGCCGCAGAGAGCCTGTGTATCGGTGTACAACACTGTGCATTGCAGAAACAGGCAGAGCTAGTCCGCTGTGGTAGTGAAACAGTTACTGTGCGTGCGTCAGTATGACAGGCAGTTGACAGGCGTCACTCTTAGAATCACTTCACACTTCACTTATTTGGTCAGTTATAGGGCCAAATCTGACCAAATAACTCAACTGTGAACTCAGCCTTATAGGTCAATGTTAGAGTTAGGTATAAAGAACTGTGCAGTGGCCCAAGATTGTACTATAGAGTGAAAGAGCGCACTCCTTTTACAATGTCAGCTTATTCCACAGCAGTAATTTTGTATTGATGTCACTTTTTATTATAATTTTTTTCTGATCCGTCACAAGAACAACCCCAAAAAAATGGATCTGGTATTTTGAGCATCCGCCTTCACACGGTCAGCATTTGGTCAGTAATCCATCACTATTGCTAAGGCCAAAAAAAACAGGAGTGGATCCAAAACAGAGATGACACGTGATTGGAATATTTCCATGTATTTCTTTATTTTGTACCCACTCCTGCTGTTAGCTTCCAAATCTTAAGCATATCCTGATGCAAAATAGGGATGGTGAGATAGAGGTTGGCCATGCCTGGCCTAGAGGATCCATTGTGTTTTTCATTTTTCCATCCCTCTGAAATATCAGAAAAAGGGTAAAATAAATGGTGATGTCAACAAGGTCAATCAGGGACACTAGTAGCCCTGTCACAGAGTGGTGAGGGTGACAACCGCATGAGGAGTCAACACAGTGGTCCAGTCACAGAGTGGTGAGGGTGGAAACCGCATTAGGAGTCAACATAGTGACCCAGTCACAGAGTAGGGTGGTTGGCAACCGCATGAGGAGTCAATATAGTGGCTTAGTTACAGAATGGGGAGGGTGGCAATTACATGAGGAGTCAATAAAGGGGCCCAGTCACAGAGTGGTGGCGGTGGCAACCGCATGAGGAGTCAACACAGTGGCCCAGTCACAGAGTAGGGAGGGTGGCAACAGCATGAGGAGTCAACACAGTGGCCCCATCACAGACTGGTGAGGGTAGCAACATAGTTACATAGTTTATAAGGCTGAAAAAAGACATCTGTCCATCCAGTTCAGCCTGTTATCCTGCAAGTTGACCCAGAGGAATTAAAAAAAAATAAAACCTGTGAGGTAGAAGCCATTTTTCCCCACTTTAAGGGGAAATAAATTCCTTCCCAACTCCAATCAGGCAATCAGAATAACTCCCTGGATCAACGACCCATCTCTAGTAGCTATAGCTTGCAATAATATTACACTCCAGCAATATATCCAGGCCCCTCTTGAACTCTTTTAGGGAACTCACCATCACCACCTCCTCAGGCAGAGAGTTCCATAGTCTCACTGATCTTACCGTAAAGAATCCTCTTTTATCTTTGTGTACAAATCTTCTTTCCTCAGATGCAGAGGATGTCCCCTTGTCACAGTCCTGGGGATAAATAGATGATGGGAGAGATCTCTGTACTGACCCCTGATATATTTATACATAGTTACATAGATCTCCCCTGAGTCGTCTTTCTTCTAAAGTGAATAACCATAATTTTAATAATTTTTCAGGGTACTATAGTCCACTCATTTCATTATTACTTTAGTTGCCCTCC
The DNA here is from genome assembly GCA_033119425.1 of Bufotes viridis. Classification (NCBI taxonomy): domain Eukaryota; kingdom Metazoa; phylum Chordata; class Amphibia; order Anura; family Bufonidae; genus Bufotes; species Bufotes viridis. The sequence continues at coordinate 62,881,920 of CM065598.1, forward strand.
TCTGAACCCTCTCCAGTATGAGCGAACACGGATTCGGCCGAACTTCAGGTCAAAGTTCGGGTTTCGGACCTAAACTTGGCCTGAACACTGAACCCGAACCCGGTCTCCATTAAAGTCAATGGGGACCCGAACTTCACTTTACTATTTTCCGTTATAACATGGTTATAACGGAAAATAATAGCATTCTTAAGATAGAATGCTAAATAAAATGGCCATTGAGGGGTTAAAAATAATAAAAGAAAACTCGCCTCATCCACTTGATCGCGCAGCCGGTATCCTCTTCTTTTTTCAGGACCTGCAAATGGACCTGCGATTACGTCACCATGCTCACTTGCTGAATCACCGGAACACCGAGCCCGAACTTCAGTGAAAAAGTCCGGGTTCGGGTCTGGGTAACCGAACTCTCAAAGTTTGGTATGAACCCGAACTTTGCAGTTCGGGTTCGCTCAACCCTACGCTCCAGCTCTCTATGTCTGCCTTGTTCACAGGAGCCCAGAACTGTACACAGTACTCCATCTGTGGTATGACTAGTGATTTGTAAAGTGGCAGGACTATGTTCTCATCATGGGCATCTATACCCCTTTTGATGCAACCCATTATCTTATTGGCCTTGGCAGCATCTTCCTGACACTCATTTCTAAAGCTTAGCTTGCTGTTCACTAAAATTACTAGGTTCTTTTGCATGCCAGTGTTACCCAGTGTTTTATACTGAAGATAATAGGGCCCAATACTGACTCCTGTGGTACCTCACTAGTGAAAGTGACCCAATCTGAGTGTGTACACCCTCTGTTTTCTATCACTGAGCCAGTTACTTACCCACATACAGACATTTTCCCCCAGTCCAAACATTCTCATTTTATATACTAACCTTTTATGTGGTACAGTGTAAAATGCTTTGGAGAAGTCCAGATATACGACATCCATTGATTTGCCGTGGTCAAGTCTAGAACTTATCTCCTCATAGAAACTGATTTAATTAGTTTGACATGACTGATCCCTCATGAAGCCATACTGATATGGCGTTATTTGCCTATTTTCATTGAGGTACTCCAACATAGCATCTCTTAGAAAACCTTCAAACAGTTTACCCACGACAGATGCTAAACTTACCGGCCTATAGTTTCCGCGCTCTGATTTTGGACCCTTTCGGAATATTGGCACCACATTTGCTATGCTCTAATCCTGTGGAACACTCCTTGTCATTATAGAGTCCTTAAATATCAGAAATAAGAGTCTGACTATGACATTACTTAATTGTCTCATACCGGGGTGTATGCCATCTGGTGCCGGTGATTTGTCTATTTTAATCTTTTCAAGATGCATCTGTACTTCTTCCTGGGTTACACAGGGCACTTTTAATGGGGAATTTACTTTTACAATATAGCACTAACAAATGACAAGACAGGTGCACTCTGCGGTCTTACTAAGCCCTCAAACTGATGTTAAAATTGAGATATTAGTCAACATGTCCTGCAGTGGAGGACATGTCTAAGCCCGAGAACCATGCCAAGGTTTCTCAAGTAGCTTGGGACCTAACACTCACCTACCTGTGCCGTATGGGAAATACCAGAGGCCAGTGGGCAAAATTATTGGAATGTATAGGCCGACTCACAGCAAATTCACAGTAACTCATCAGTTACCTCCAGCATGTAACCATGGCTGCAATGGGAGGAGGGAGAAGGCTGTGAGCTACACCCAAGACCGGCTGATATGGCACAGGCCTCAAAGGTGCACTTAAATGTAGCCTGTGGATGGAAAACAGGCTACATTTACATAAGAGTTTATACACCTTCAAAAAAGTATATATACAAAACAACTGAAAAGCGGCATGAAGCAGGATGTGCTCAACCCAAAATCCTGCACTTGTGGCCTGTTGCTAATGGCGATTCCCAGCAAAAATGCATACGGTGGAGGGCCACAAGTGCAGGATCTGCTCCCCTGTATATATATGCACAACTGCATTTTTGGGTTGAGCACATCCTGCATCATGCCACTTTTCAGTTGTTTTGTATATATAATTTTTTGGAGATGTATAAATTCCTATGTAAATGTAGCCTGTTTTCCATCCACAGGCTATATTTAGGTGCACCTGTGAGGCCTGGGCCATATCAGCCAGTCTTGGGTGGGGCTCAAAGCCTTCTCCCTCCTCCCATTGCAGCCATGGTTACATGCTGGAGGTAACTGATGAGTTTGCTGTGAGTAGGCCTATACATTCCTATAATTTTGCCCACTGGCCACTGGTATTGCCCATACGGCACAGGTAGGTGAGTGTTACAGTACGTCCTGAGCTACTTGAGAAACCTTGGGGTGGTGCTAATCTCTCAATTTTAACATCAGTTTGAGAGCTTAGTAAGACTGCAGAGTGCACCTGTCTTGTCATTTGTTATTGCTATATTGCTATATTATTTATCACATCCACACAATTGCCATTTTGAATTTACTTTTACATTCTTCATTTCATCTGACAGTTTATTTTTTTTCAGTGAATACATTGGAGAAAAAAATATTTAATATCTTTGCTTTCTTCTCATCGCCCTCTGCAACTCCCCCCTCATTATTCTGTAAAGGGCTGATACCTTCAGATTTATACTTTTTACAATTTATATAATTGGAGAACATTTTAGGGTTAGTTTTACTCTCTCTGGCAATTATTCTCTCGGTCTCTATCTTGGCTACTTTTATTTGTCTTTTATATATTCAATTTTTTTCCTTATAGATTTTTAATGCTTCCTCGCTACCCTCCTGTTTTACTGATTTAAATGCTTTCTTTTTGTCATTGACATTTCTTTCTTTATATTTCTATTTATTTTGCATCAGGCACTGGGGTGTGGAAATCATGGCTGATCCACACCTGATTCGCCTTTACAAAGGTTAGTCTCTCAACATTTTGGGTGGAAAGGTGAGTTCTCCTTGGGGTAACTATGCCCCCCGCTGCACTAATCACCCACTCTGATCCCACACTACTGGCCAGACAGGAAAGCTTGTCCATGGCAAACTCGACCAGTTACGGCCACAAATCAAGTTTGGCTGCCAGCAGTTCAGGGGATCTTGGATATGGGGTGGCAGTGTGCAGTCCAAGTATGTCACCACCTGCTGGTTCAGATTCTGCTCCATGTCCTGCTGCTGCTGGGTGGCTTCTTCAGTAGTCGGGTGAAGAAAAGTGCTCATTAGAGACTCCAGACTTAAGTTGCTGCTGATGGAGCTGGTGCTGCTCCTGCCCCCCCCCCCTCCAGCAGTCATGGCAGTGGAGTGTGATCGCAGAGGGCCCCCCCGATCAGACTTTTGTGAGGATGGGAGAAGGTGCACATAGGCAGTGGCCAACTGACTACATTGGATGTCTTGATAGTAGTTGAGTTTATCCTCCCTCTCAGTGTGTGGAAAAAAAGCCCCCATTTTGGAGCGGTAGCGAGGGTCTAGGATGGTGGAGATCCAGTAGTCTTCCCTCTGCCGAATGGTTATAATACGGCTGTCACTCTGCAAGGAACTCAGCATCTATCTGGCCATTTGCACAAGGGACTTGGAAGGACTCCCTGCTTCCATCTCCACTGCATACTGCCACAGTGTGTTGAGGTCATTTACCTGGTCATTCTCGTTGCCTCTAGCTCATCATGCTCCTCTCCTGTCACTTGTGCAGATAAGCCACCCATTTCTGTATACATTACTTGTATGTGAATGTCCTTCTCCTCTGCCAGTTCAGTCCCCACAGGACTCAGGTGGCTGTGAGATGTCAGCGCAACATCTCCTGTCCCCTGGTCAGCCAGATTTATCAGTATCTGCTCCAGGATGTGAAGGAGTGGAATGACATCATTCATCCCGTATTCCTGGTCTGCTTGCATCATCAAGAAATCGTTTAAAGCTTTTCTTAGCTCATATAGCTGGTCCAACATGTGAAGGGTGGAGTACCAACGGGTGGAAACGTCACATTTCAGGCAATGTTGTGGTATGTTATTCTGCCTTTGCAGATCAAGGAGGGTGTGTTTTGCAGAGTAAGACTGGCTGTTTCCTGGTCATTTTTAGGATATCTTGCCGTTGGGTGGAAGACTTCAGAAACCGCTTTACAACCATATTAAAGACGTGTACAATGCAGGGTGCATGGGTCAACCATCTTTGTCACAGCGCCGACACAATGTTCTTCACGTTATCGGTGACCATAGTTCCGATCTTCAGTGGGCAAGGAGAGAGCCAGGATTCAATTTGCTCTTGAAGGACGTGGAGCAGTTCCTCCCCGGTGTGTCTCAATTCGCCCAGACAAACCAGGTGCAGAACAGCGTGACACTGCCGTGCTCTACATCGGTGGTATGCTGGAGAAGCCATCAAAAATGTGCCTGCAGTGGAGGCTGAAGACAAGGTTGAGTATGAGGAGGCAGAGGAGGACATTATATTGTCTTTGACTGTAGCTAGAGCTCCATATGTCAGCGCTGCTGTTAACTTTAGTACACGCCGACAGGCTCAAGGACTGGCCCACCTTCTGTTCAAGATACAGTACGTGTGCAGGGCTGATACAGCTTTTTTGCAGAAGTAATGACGGCTTGGGACTTTCCCCCTTGGGTGGGCACAAGCCATCCGTTCTCTGAAGGTTGCATCCACCACATGGAAAGGGAGGGATTATAGTACCAGCAACTTGGCCAGGAACATGTTCAACTTCTGTGCCGTTGGATGAGTGCACGCATACTGTTGTTTTTATCCAATCACTTTGGAAATCAATTGCTGGCGAAATGAGTGACAAGGAGTAGGAGGATGAGGAGAAGGAGCATCAGGACCAGTAGATGGAAAGGAAACACAGCTCCCTTCTGCTGAGGTGGTGGAGCCTTGACTGCTGGAGAAGGGGTGCGGGCCACTGGTAGATACAGCTGTTGCTGCATCAGGCTGTACCTCTACATTAGCGCCACAGATTCTGCAAATGGCCATGCTGACGTCCTCCGGCGACTTATAAAAAATTCCCACACCGCCAAGTATGGCATTTTCCCCACACCACGCCGTGCTGACTGCCTGCTACCGCTGCCTCCATGAATCCGTACACTGCTACTTCTTTCCGGACAGGTAGGCTCCTGGATAGCAGGCAGTCTACCCCAGGCACATTTGGCTCCAGATCTCACACTGCTGCCACCCTGCTGACTCACGACCATGCTACCACGCTTTTGGCTCAGCCGCTTCCTTATGCGCAAGCTGCCACCCTCTTCTCCTGATGATGGTGAAGCCCTCTCTTGACTCAGCTCTCATGTGCGATCGGCCACATCATCATCGGCTACTGTCTGCACGTCACTGATGTCACCCTTACCAGTCTCAGGTCCACGTGCCTGGCTGCTCGCAACACCAGCTCCCGCGTGACTCTCATCGTCGCTACTTGCCCGCCTACAGGAGGAAGCGGCAGATCTCTCCTCCATATCTTGACTGGGCAGTAGCTGACTGTCCTCTAGAATCTTGTCCTCGTTGAAAAGTGGAGCCAAGCCGACGGCATACAATACTTCTCGAGCTGAAGGAACAGAAAATGACAGAGGCAGGTTCAGGACAGGTGGGGCACAGAGCCTGTTCCCAGGCCATTCCAACTAAGAGCAGTGTCAGAGGAACCCACCGACTCCTGGCTGGGGACGTCTGATGTTACTTGAGATGAGGTAGAAGACCAAGTAAACTATTCAAGGGCAGCTGAGTTGCTGGTCAAAACACAACCACTGGATTGCAGACTAAATGGGCCAAATGGTTCTTATCTGCCGACCGCATTCTATGTTTCAAATGCAAAGGAGAAGATGAAGAAACCGCGGCACTCACCACTTTTGTGAATCTTCGTTTATTGATGCAAACCGATAAGGCAAAATGACAAAAGGGCTGAGGCGGAACAACCCAACACTGAGTGTACGATGAAGGCGACGGCCGTTTCGCGCCAACCGGAGCCTCTTCTGGCCTAATTTCAACATAGTGCAGCCTTAGCGCATCATAAGTAGGCGCCTTACCTGTGCGTCACAAAGGTGAGCACAGAGCACGCCCACTTAGATACCGAGCAAGACACACATAAAATTGCAAAACACACCACAACCAAAATATACAAAAAACATAGTCACTGTAAAAACCTTATAGGAAAGCATGCAGTTTGTTTCTTTCATTAAGTCCCAACAAACCAACAGCGTTGATCGTACGTATGATCCATGACGCCTCCCTCTGTAAGAGCAAACGATGCCGATCCCCTCCCCATTCCAGGGGGTTAACAGCTTCCAAGCCGGCAAACTTCAAACAACTCACATCACCGGCATGTTTTGATCCCGGTGAGGGGGAATTTTTCCACCTTTTTTGAATCAGATGCCCTTGATGAGGATGACTTTGACTGTTTAAATTTTCTGTCCGACTCCCCCTCAGATTCATGTACCCAAGATATTGAAATATTCCTCGGTGGCATAAAATCCACCTTTTGTCCCCCTCTGCTGGCGGGGTCGGGCCTCGACATCTTCTATCGACAAGTATTGCGTGATATGCAGGCTCGAAAGCAAGCCTTGAAGTGGTTAACTACCTTGGAAGATGTCGTGGTTAATCCCGCCGACAAAGGGGGAAATGTTGTCCTCCTTACCAGTGAGGCGTATTATCATGAAGCTATGAGACAATTGGGTGACCCCTCGGTATATGTGAATATCTCAAATGACCCTAGTCTAACAATTATTGACAACCTAAAGGAATTACTCACATGTTATATCAGCAGGGATTTTCTTCCGGAGAGCGTGCTGGAAAAATTGTTACCTATGTGCCATAATAAACCTAACTGGTATTACTTGCCGAAGATACAAAAATCGCTGACCCAGCTCCCTGGCCACCCCATTGTGGCGGGGATTGGGTCAGCAACCGAGCCTCTCTCTAAATTGCTTGATTGCCTGCTCCGCCCCCTATTGGGACATGTCCCCTCTTACCTTAGGGACACCAATCAATTTTTGAGTGTCCTGCAGGACTTCCATTGGCAGGAGGATTTTTGCCTCCTTTCACTGGATGTTGAGAGCCTGTACACCCGCATCCCACAAGATGCGGGTGTGCAGGCTGTTAGACAGGTCCTGTGTAATACGGACAAGAGCTCAATGTTCATTGATTTTATAGAGGAAGCCCTTTCTTTTGTGTTGACCAACAATGTGTTTACATTTAACAATCAATGGTACAGGCAGGTATCGGGCACCGCGATGGGGACTCCGGTGTCCTGAATTTTTGCCAACATTTTTCTAGCGGTCTTCGAGGAACGTTATGTATTCAGTTTAAATAACCCTTATGCTAGGCACATAAAACTGTACTTGAGATATGTGGATGATATTTTTGTGGTATGGCAGGGCTCTGTCCATGAGTGCAATGCTTTCGTCCAATACCTCAATTCTAATACACTGAATATGAGATTTACCTCCATTGTTGGGGCCACACTCTTGAATTTTTGGATGTAAAAGTTGAGATACGGGACAGTACAGTTGTTACATTGTGTTTCAGAAAACCCACTGCCACGAATGCGTTCCTCCATTATGGGAGCTATCATCCACAATCTGTACGTAAGTCTATTCCCTATGGCCAGTTTGTGAGACTTAGGCGAATCAATAATCTTGATACTAATTTCCACTCTCAAGCTTTTGAGTTGAAGGGCAGGTTACAAAAATGAGGGTACCCAGATAATGTGATAGACCCGACGCTGAGAAGAGCCTCAACACTGGTCAGGATGGACCTACTGAGTAGTAGACGCCGACCTGATAGGTTGGAGGAACAGCATAGGTTTACCTTTGTGTTCAAATTTAGCCCCGCAGCAGATATTATAAGAGAAGTCATCTGTAGGAATTGGGACATACTCAGGGATGAGGAGGGCCTCCAACCTCTTACTAGAGAAAAACCTAGGATAGCGTTTAAGCGATGCCGTACTATAGGTGATAAATTAGTCAATGGTAGGTTTACCAGCAGTGACACAAGAAAGAAACAAGGAGGTAATTGGTTGAGCAATAATAAACCTGTTGGGAATTACAGATGCGGCGATTGTAACTTCTGCTGTTATCTCAAACAGACAAAATACCTACACTTTGGAGGCATTGAACATTTTGCGACACAGTTTATTACATGTAAGACCACTTACGTGGTCTATTTATTCTTATGCACCTGTGGGGCGTTCTACATCGGCAAAACCATACGCCCGATGTATGAGCGCTTCAGGGAGCATTTGAATTCAGTGAAAACAGGGACCGGCCGTACGCGGCTATCGTTTGCTCTTACAGAGGGAGGCGTCATGGATCATACGTACGATCAACGCTGTTGGTTTGTTGGGACTTAATGAAAGAAACAAACTGCATGCTTTCCTATAAGGTTTTTACAGTGAATATGTTTTTTGTATATTTTGGTTGTGGTGTGTTTTGCAATTTTATGTGTTTCCTGCTCAGTATCTAAGTGGGCGTGCTCTGTGCTCACCTGTGTGACGCACAGTTAAGGCGCCTACTTATGATGCGCTAAGGCTGCACCATGTTGAAATTAGGCCAGAAGAGGCGCCGGTTGGCGCGAAATGGCCGTCGCCTTCATCGTACACTCAGTGTTGGGTTGTTCCGCCCCAGCCCTTTTGTCATTTTGCCTTATCGGTTTGCATCAATAAACGAAGATTCACAGAAGTGGTGAGTGCCGCGGTTTCTTCATCTTCTCCTTTGCATTTGTCTGATATACTTTTTCTTTTTGCCGCTGAGCACAACCGTTATCTGAATACTTACGACTGGGTTCCGCCATATCCACTCTGGCCGTATATGCTTGATGTTGTTGGAGTGGTGCCGCACACTGTTTTCTACATTGTTTGCATTCTATGTTTCTATGACACTGGCAGCTCTGGCCTGTTCTTGCGACCGCTGCTGCCACCCCCTTCTTCTGCTACTACTTCTGCCATCTCCAGAAACATTTTTGCCACAGCCTGTTCCCTTAGAAGGTACCTGTCTGTCGGACATACTGTACTGTAAAAGTAAGTGTAAAAAAGCAGTAGTGTATGGCAGCAATTTAACTCCAGAAACAAGGATGAATAGATGAACTTATATATAAAGGAACACGGGCACCCTAAAATCTGTAGTATCAGGCTAGAATTTCACCTCAATTACACAATTAAAGATTAAAGGATTGAATTATGTGAAAAAGAATGTGAACACCCTAAAATCTGTAGTATTAGGCAACAATTTTACCGCAGAATCAACGATGAATAGATGAATTTCAGGATAAATTCGATTCGCCTAGAAGCCGAATTTCCTCGTGCTTCGTGTCAGCGAATCGATTTAACCTGAAATAGTATAAAAAACAAACAAATTCAAACTCACCTCCTTAATTTGCTTGCAACGGGCTGCCAGCCTCCATCTTGCTTGAAGATCTCGGCCAAAATCCCGTGTGGCGCAAGATTACATCATCACGCCGTCGCGAGCAAATAGAGGCGGTAAGTTTGATACATTTTTCTTATGTTAATTTTACACTCAGATGCTGTGATCATGTATGAATGCGGCATCTGAGGTTATAATGACGGGGTGGCGCTACAACAGCTTCCAGTCATTGCACCCGCTAGTAATTCGTCACAAAGATAATTTTTTTGTGAAATTCAGCAAATCAGCCGAATCGAACTTTTAAGAATTTCGCTCATCTCTGAATGTGAACATAGCAAAATTTGTAGTATCAGGCAGCAATTTCACCCCAATTACACAATCAAGGATTAACGGATTTACTTATGTAAATTTACTTATGTAAAACTTATTATAAAAAAACATGAACACCCCACAATCTGTAGTATCAGACTGCAATTTTACCCCAATATCAGAATCAAGGATTAATGGAATTGCTTATGTATAAAAGAATGTGAACAACCTAAAATCAGTAGTATTAGAACACTTTTAACCCCAGATAGTGCAGCAAGGTGTAATGGAATAGCTCCTATTAGCCAAGCGTTACACTGTTCAATTGGTCCCTGCTCTCTTCCCTATAGTGTGGATAAAGTCTCCCCTTTATATCCCTACACTATCACATAGCTGTCCCTGAACTGCTCAATAGTAATATTTTGTAAATAAAGTCTTTCCTAATCACTGTTCCTAGTGCCTGTAACGTCTCTCCCTGCATTAAGTTCACTGGAAAATGGCGGAGACTGGGCAGGAGGAGAGTTTTTATAGGGCTGTGATATTACAGGGGCTGGCTGTCTGCTGATTAGCGCGCTGCACGGCATTATGGGTGATTCCTTGTTCCCAGGCTTCTTACATCCTCTTTCTAACATGTGCAGCAGCCATTTAAGAAAAGAATCTGATTTGCTACCACGAAGTGCGAGGAATTTCGGCTTCATGATGAATCAAATTTTCCTGAAATTCGGATCGAATTTCACTTCGTAAACTTTGATTCGCTCAATTCTAGTGTCAACTGTCAGCATTATTCCTCATCCACAATTTGGTGAATGAGTGATAATTAGAGATGAGCGAATTTAAAAAAAAATTGATTTGCTGGTTCGCTGAATTTTTCGGGAAAAATCCGGTTCGACCCAAATATATTCGGCACAAATTACGTTAAAAAACATGTATTTCTTCGCTGGTGAGAGCCTTTATAGTGGTGTAGAACACTGTGCCTTGCAGTGACACACATAGGGAGTCTGCTTTGGTAGTGAAGTAATACTGTGAGTCCGTATGACATGCAGATGACAGGCGTCGCTCTTAGAATCACTGCACACTTCACTTAATTGGGCAGTCACTGACCAAATAACTCAAGTATAAACTCAGCCTTACAGGTTGATGTTAGCACCAAGAAGAAGCACACTCCTTTTACACCGTCGTCAGCTGATTCCACATAGATGTCTACAGACTCTGTTCTATTAAGCGCTTAAACAAGTAGAGCCCCCCCCCGACAGAGTGGAGAGGGTGTCAGCAGTAAGTCTGTGTTGACGTCACTGATTATTTTGCCCTTCCTCTGATCCGTCAGAATAATAACCCACAAAAAACCTATCCTGTCTGTGGAGCATCCTCCTTCACTCGGTCAGCATTTCGTCAGTTATCCATCAGTATTGCTAATGCCAAAAAAAACAGGAGAGGATCCAAAACAGAGATGACACGTGAACCAAATATTTGCATGTCTTCTTTGTTTTGTACCCACTCATGCTTTTGGCTACCAAATCACAAGCCAGTTATGATGGGACCATACAGGCCTTACAGCTGCTACACAGAGAGGATCCGTTGTGCGTCTCATTTTTCTTTCCTTCTGACAGATCATAAAAAGGGTCAAATAAAAGATAATGTCATATATACAGGAGAGTGAATTTGGATCGCATATCCTCAGTACTATGCTTTTGAGATAACGACTGTCCTTCAGCATAATTATGTGGCATATCCGCCCAATTTGTAATACATTCTATGCTGTGCATAAGAAGCATTAGTATACAGTTTGATCAAAGAGAATTGGCCCACTTACCGCGACAAGGTAGCCTCTACAAGTGGGGACCTACTCTAACCTCAACGGCGCAGCAGTATGCAGCGACCACCGGCGCCCCAGCACCGCACCAGCAGCAGACGGCGGGACACAGAAGCCACACAGCATCCCCACTGTTCAGCAAAGCCTCCTTGGCTCCGTGCCCCACCACCCCACCAGCACAGCACTGAGGCAGCAATGGCAGACACACAGTACTGCACCATGTGAACAAGTGCAAAGAGTTCACCCAGTCACAACCCTCAGGAAATCCATCTGAGAGGTAGTAGGAGTTTATAAACCCTTTGCAGACTAAGGCTAATAAAAAACCTAGTCCAAATGGGGAGGAGTGCTGACACCAGAGGGGGGAAAAAGAAACGATACAATTCAAATGTCTAGCATATAAGAGTGAATCTGGATCGCACATCCTCAGTACCATGCTTTTGATATAATGACTGTCCTTCAGCATAATTACGTGGCATATCCGCCCAATTTGTAATACATTCTATGCTGTGCATAAGAAGCATTAGTATACAGTTTGATAAAAGAGCATAAGCACTTACCGCGACAAGGTAGCCTCTACAAATGGGGACCTACTCTAACCTCAATGGTGCAGCAGTGCGCGGCGACCACTGGCGCCCCAGCACCGCACCAGCAGCAGACGGCGGGATCAAGAAGCCACTGTCATGAGGGTGTCAGGAGCCACGTCTGACTCCGTTATATCCGGGTTCAGGAAGTCGCAGCGGGTGACTACGCGCTCTATGCCTAAAGATCATGCTGTTACTTAATGGTAGCTTTCTGTGTTTGCCTTGCAATCCTATTTGTCTCACTCAGGGATCCGTAGCTTCTTCTCCTCAGCTGTTTCTTGTCCGCCACTTCCAACCTCCTTATATTCCCCAATCCCACCTCTCTGGTTGCCAGATATAGAGCTTCCTGCCTGGACTTCTATACTGACCGGCTAGAGCTGTGTTGCTGTTGTTCCTTGTTGTCGTACCAGAGCATTACCCTCCGGATCCCTGTTTGGCTTTTGTTGTCTGCTGTTGTCGCCCAACTGGGCTTATATGTTTTGTCTGTATTGTCTGTCCTCTCCCTGGTGTTTTCCTTTAGTGTTAGTGGTGAGGACTAGTGCTCCCACTGCCCTATTCACTACTTAGGGCTCAGCTTAAGGAAAGCCAGGGTTTAGGCATGTGATCAGCGTACGGGTGAAGAAACTGTCTAGGGACGTCAGGACAGTCAGGTGCCAGCTTCAAGGTGAGTTAGGGGTCACCACTTTTCCCTCTCCCTTGGACAGGGCTTTCCATTTTCACTCCCTTTGTGTCACACGTCTGTGATCGGTACGCCGGTCGTGAAAGCCACACAGCATCCCCACTGTGCAGCAAAGCCTCCTTGGCTCTGGGCCCCACCACCCCACCAGTACAGCACTGAGGAAGCAATGGCAGACACGCAGTACTACACCATGTGAACGAGTGCAAAGAGTTCACCCAGTCACAACCCTCAGGAAATCAATCTGAGAGGTAGTAGGAGTTTATAAACCCTTTGCAGACTAAGGCTAATTAAAAACACCTAGTCCAAATGGGGAGTAGTGCTGACACCAGAGGGGGGAAAAAGAAAATAGATTTTAGCAATATATACAGGAGAGTGAATCTGGATCGCACATCCTCAGTACTATGCTTTTGATATAACGACTGTCCTTCAGCATAATTACGTGGCATATCCGCCCAATTTGTAATACATTCTATGTTGTGCATAAGTGGCATTAGTATACAGTTTGATCAAAGAGCATAGGCCCACTTATCGCAACAAGGTAGCCTCTACTAGTGGGGACCTACTCTAACCTCAATGGTGCAGCAGTGCGCTGCGACCACCGGCGCCCCAGCACCGCACCAGCAGCAGATGGCGATGATGTCAGCCAAGCCAAAAAGGCAAAATAGTGGCTCAGTCATGAAGTGGGAAGGGTGGGAACTACATGAGAAGTCCACAGAGTGGCCCTATGACATAGTGGTGAGGTGGAAGCAGCATGAGGAGGCCACAGAGTGGCATAATGACAAAGTGTGGAGGTGGCAGCAGCATCAGGAGACCACAGAGTGGCACAATGACAGAGTCTGTAGGTGGCTGCAGCATCAGGAGACCACAGAGTGGCACAATTACAGAGTCTGGAGGTGGCAGAAGCATCAGGAGGAGGCCACAGGGTGGCACAATGACAGAGTGTGGAGGTGGCGGCAGCAGTATCAGGAGTAGGCCACAGAGTGGCACGATGACAGAGTGTGGATGTGGGTGGCAATAACAGTACCAGCTGACAATCGTGGGTGTAAGAAGGAGCACTTGGCATCAGATGTGTGGCATCAGAAGGGTGCCAGCATCAGAATAGTAGCTGAGGCAGGTAGCCAGAAGAAATCGGTCTCTTTTGTCAAGGTTTGGGTGAGGCAGCATGGATGATCTAATCTGATGCAACAGGCCTTGCTGGGTCGAAATCCTGGCTGATCGACGCCTGATTCATCTTGACAAAGGTCAGTCTTTCCACATTTTGGGTGGACAGGCAAGTTATTCTTGGGGTAACTATTGCCCCCGCTGCACTAAACACCCACTCTGACACCACACTACTGGCCGGGCAGGACAGCTTTTCCAAGGCAAATTCTTTTAGTTGCAGCCACAAATCAAGTTTGGCTGCCCAGTAGTCCAGCGGATCTTGAACTGTGGGTGGCAGGGTGCTGTCCAAATATGCCACCACCTGCTGATTCAGGTCCTGCTCCAAGTCTAGATGCTGCTGCTGCTGCTGGTGAGTACTTTCTTCACAATGTGTGTGAAGAAAGCTGCTCATCTGCGACTCTAGACTCAGGCTGCTGCTGATAGAGCTGCTACTGCTCCTTCCACCCCACCCCTCCCCAGCAGCCATGGCAGTGGAACGTGAGTGCAGAGGGCCCCTCCGGTCGGACCTGCAAGCGGATGGACGATGGCACAGATAGGCAGCGGCCAACTGACTACATAGGATGTCTCTATAATAGTTCAACAGGTACAGAACAAAGTAGAGGTCAGCGGCACTACTAGAAATAGCATGAGATCACCCGCTTCTCTATGAACTGTCAAACCACGGCCAACCAGCTTCCAAGCAAAAACAAGTGGTGCTCAGCAAATGAACGAAGCAAATTCTTCATGAAAGTGGCAGTATGAGAATAAATATATGCGGCACTCACCAATTGAGTAGAAAGCCAGTGGGGAACTACAATATAATTCACAGAGTAAAATCTTGCATTTAGGAGATGTTACGCATAAAGTGAAAGACCTTATCACATGTCGTACATCTTTTGTAGTTTATGCCATCGTATGTGTATGCCAAACGTTTTACATTGATAAGACCATTAGACCACTTTTTGAATGAGCACGTGAGCATCTTGGCTCGATCAGAACAGGTCGTGGTTCTCCCTGTCTTGTAGAATATGTACGTGCTGTGCATGGCGGTGATCCACTTTGCCTCTCCTTTGCAGGCATAGAGGCAGTGGGGCCGATCCCTAGGGGTGGTGACTGCCATCGCCTGTTTCTACAACGGAAGGCAAGGTGGATCATTAGGACAGATGCTACCTGCCCTCATGGTCTGAATGACAAAAATGATATGGCTGTGTTTTTATGATAGTATCCTGAATTGGAGGGTTTGTATACCTCCAACCGCGCTGCCCTGCTGTTGACTTTATCCTATTTCTGCTTCCTCGTATGTCTTAATTAAGGGCGATTCATGTGCCTAATTATATTAGTGTGCTGCGTTCACACATATGTCCTGTTATGTTTGTGGTTTTAATGTGTCTCTTTTTGTATGTGCAGCGACCTGCCATCACTATGGTGATGGTCGGAGTGACGCCTATTTGAAGCACGCTTGTGCGGCGAGACATCAGAGCGGTCCGACAAATCGCTAGGTGAGCGCGAAACAGCCATTACCGCTGACCTCCAGTGATAGGCATGTCCGCTCCCCAGTCTGTGAATTGGTTCCCTAAAGGAAGAAATAAAGCCTTGAAGTCTAACCAGCATTGGTGAGTGCCACATATATTTATTCTCATACCGCCACTTCTATAATAGTTCATTTTGTCCTCCTTCTCACCGGGTGTAAAAAAGGCCCCCATTTTGGACCGATAGCAAAGGTCCGACAAGGTGGAAAGCCAGAAGTCATCCTGCCGAATGGTGACAATTCGGCTGTCACTACGCAAGAACGTGAGCATGCATCGGACCATTTCTGCAATTGACTCGGAGGAACTCCCTGCCTCCATCTCCACTGCATACTGCCACTGTGTGTCTGGGTCCTCTGCCTCATCTTCCTCATCGCCCTGTAGTTCCATCTTTCTCATCGCCCTGGCTTTTCCTGCTCCTCCTCTCCTGTCACCTGTGTAAAGAAACCACCCATTTCTCTACACATTGCTTGTGCTCCAATGTCCACCTCCTCCTAATCCAGTTCAGCCCCCACAGGGCTCATATGGCCATGAGATCTAGGCACGACGTCTCCAGTCTCCTGACCAGCCAGATTTGCCAGCATCTGTTCCAGGACATGAAGCAGTGGAATGATGTTGTTCATCCCGTAGTCCTGGCGAGAAACAAATAACGTGGCATCCTCAAAGGGCCTGAGCAAAAAGCAGGTGTCGTGCATGAGCTGACACTGGCTGACATCGAAGTTACACAGGGGAGTACTCCTATCCGCTTGGATCATTAAGAAATAGTTTATGGTCATTCTCTGTTCGTATAGTCGGTCTAACATTTGGAGGGTGGAATTCCAACGGGCGGAAACGTTGCATATCAACCTATGTTGGGGTATGCCGTTCTGGCGCTGCAGCTCAAGAAGGACGTGCTTTGCGGTGCACGAGTGGCTGAAGTACATGCAAAGTTTCCTAGCCATTTTTAGGATGTTTTGCAGATGGGTGGAAGACTTCAGGAACCACTTGACAACCAGATTGAACACGTGTGCCCCGATAAAATGTTCTTTCCATTGTCAGTCAACATGGTTCCGATTTTGAGTTGTCACGGAGAAAGCCAAGATTCGATTCTTGACGAAGGACATGGAGCAGTTCCTCCCCTGTGTAACTCTGTTCGTCCTAGGAAAACGAGGTGCAGAACAGCGTGACACCGCCGTGCCCTGCACTTGTGGTATGCTGGAGGGCCCCTGTGAATTGTCCCTGCAGTGGAGGCTGAGGACATGGTGGAGGATGAGGAGGCAGAGGCAGACATTGTCGCAGGACCAACGGCGTGGCAACGTGGAGGCGGAAGCGGCATCACCTGGCCAAGTTGCTGGTGTGGCTGTGCAGGAACCACATTCACCCAGTGGGCCATAAAGGACATGTATTGTCCCTGCCCGTAGTTACAGCTCCACAAGTAGGCCCTGCTGTGCACTTTGGCAGACACCGACAGGCTCAAGAACTGACCCACCTTCTGTCGTACATGTGTGGCCAGCTTGACGTGACCACATGCAAATTGAAGCTCTAGACTATGGCCAGTGCCAGTCAGTGTCTCTAACATCTGGGCTGGAGACCTGGGGAGTGGGGACAGGCTGTAAAGTATTTAGTATTAGGTAGTAATTAGTAAACTATTTAGAACAGTTATCAGACTATTAAAAGTGTGGTGGCCAGCCGGCATGGCACTGGAGCATGATTGCCCAAGCTCACCTGGTCGCTGGTGGGGCCTGGGCTGGTCCAGGCAAGGACCGGTTCAGGCTAAAAGCTCTATCTCAGCTCTACAGTTCGCCAATGTACTATGTACAGTACTCTCTGTCCGACCGCGCATGCAGCTCCCTCCCCCACTGTCCACTGATATATACCTTGCTGAGTCTGAGCGCTGGAATGTGACGTCACCGGCTGGCGCTCAGCAGTGCAGCGACAGCCTGAGCCGACAGCCTGCACTTTACCCAGGCGGCGCTGACGGAATGGGGAAGTAGGGCGATCGGAAGCCCTCTCTTTGACTCTCACTATATTCTTGGGGGGGGCAATTGTCCCTTTGCGCCCCCCCTGGATCCGCCAGTGGTTGGATGGCGAATGTATTTTTATTTCGCCACTAATACACGGCAAACTGGACTTCAGAATATATTACTGCACTGCAGAACATCAATTAGGCACTAATTTTTTTTTACTTTTATGCAACAGGCTTTTCAACAGATATATGGAATCCTGGACGACGAATATATTTTTATTTTGCCACTAATATACTGCAAACAGGGATTCAGAATATATCACTGCACTGCAGAACGTCAATTAGGCCCAAAATTTTTTCTGCTTTTACACAACAGGCTTTTCAACAGATATATGTAAAGCTGGACGGCGAATATATTTTCATTTCACCACCAATACACAGCAAACTGGGCTACCCAATATATCACTGCACCACAGAACGTCAATTACGATCACATTTTTTTCAAATTTTACACAATAAGGCCTCATGCACACGACCGTTTTTTTATGCTGTCCGCAAAAAGGGGTTCCGTTGTTCAGTGATCCGTGTCCGTTTTTGCCTTCCGTTGTGTTTCCGTGTGTCTTCCGTTTTTTTTAGCGGACATGACCCAAAAGATTTTACCAAAAGACAGGCTGACAATGTTTCCCAAGTGCCTGCCAAGGGATCCGCAAAAAAAACGGACACGGAACGCGGATGACACACGGATGGCCATCCGCATTTTTCACGGACCCATTGACTTGAATGGGTCCGTGAACCGTTTTTCACGGACAAGAATAGGACAGGTTATATTTTTTTGACGGACTGGAATCACGGACCACGGACGCGGAGGACAAACGGTGCATTTGCCGAGGTTTCCACGGACC
The DNA here is from genome assembly GCA_033119425.1 of Bufotes viridis. Classification (NCBI taxonomy): domain Eukaryota; kingdom Metazoa; phylum Chordata; class Amphibia; order Anura; family Bufonidae; genus Bufotes; species Bufotes viridis. Next base: position 62,900,087 of record CM065598.1, read on the forward strand.
CATTGAAAACCAATGGGTCCGCAGAAAATCACGAAAAACGGATCAACGGACACGGAATCAAACAACGGTCGTGTGCATGAGGCCTAAGCTTTTCAACAGATATATGCAACACTGGACGGTAAATATATTTTTATTTTGTCACTAATACAATGCAAACAGGGCTTCAGAATATATCACTGCACCACAGAACGTCAATTAGGCCCAAAATTTTTCTACTTTTACACAATAGGCTTTTCAAGAGATATATTTAACGCTGGATATTTTTATTTCACCACTAATACACGGCAAACTGGATGATGAACTATCCGGTAGGAGGGTTATTTGGGGGGTATTATATTAGTGAAAGTTCCTCTTTAACTCTACTGAATACTTTTGGGATAAACTAGAGCAGAGACTACAAACCAGGCTCTCTTAACTAGGATTAGTGTCTGACAAATGCTTTTCTGAAAGAATACGCAAAAATTCCCATAGAGTACAAACTGTTTTGGCTGCAAAAGGAGGACCAACTACATACTCATGTCTACATATTTAGAATTGGGTCCTGTAGTTGTAATGTGTAGATGTTACAAAAACAGCTAGAACAAGCACTCCTATAGAGTAACAATATTAACCCCTTAATTACTTTTATTTAATTTTAGTTTTTAACTCCCCGGTTTCGCAAAGCTATAATTTTCCATTTACAGGTATATAGCTGACTGAAGACTTGTTTTTGGTGGGACAAATTGTACTTTCTAATGGCACCATTTACGGTAACATATAATTTAGTGGGAAGCAGCAGGAAAAAAATTCCCCCAAAATTCCGAATGTAGTGGAATTATAAAACATAAAACACAATTCTTACACAGTTTCATGGGTTTTGTGTTTACAGATATTCCTATGCAGTAAAACCTGACCTGATACTTTAATTCTCAAGGTCAGTACGATTACAACGATACCACATATGTATAGTTCTTTTAATTTTAAAAAAATTAAATTAAAAACTTTGAAAAAAACTAATTTCTTCTTTGCATCGCCATATCCTGACCTCCATAACTTTTACGGAGCTGTGTGTGGGTCAATTTTTGGGAGGACAATCCATCCTTTCAAAATATGGCGAATCTTCCATTTTGACTTTTGTTTCCTTTTCGCCGCTTACCATATGGGATAAATATTTTTATATTTTAATAGTACAAGTGTTTTCGCAAGTGGTGATGCCTATGATTAGCAGCACTTTAAAAGCCTCATCCCATGTGGTCTCCGCTATTTTACTGTGAGCTGAAAATAGGGATAAATATGACAAGTGCTAGAAACAATTATTAAGAAAGCCTTTAGTTGTAAAATATTCGATAGGGAGAGTGCAGGGACAGTGTATGGAGATCGTAGAGAGACTTATTACACACTATATGGAGAGCATAGGGAGAGTTATTGGGGTGAACATGCAGTGTAATGATACTGCTATTGGGGTGTCCACATTGTTTTACAGATAAGAAATTCTATAACGCCTCAATTCTCTAATTGGGGTGAAAAAGTGGTCTATTTTTACAGTTATTTGGGTTTCCACCTTGTTTTATAGATACATAATAACATTCAGCCTTAAATCTCAAATTGGGGTGAAAAAGCAGTCTAATACTACTGCTATTGGGATGTACACCTTGCTTTATAGATAAGTAATTCTATAGCGCCTTGAATCTCTAATTGGGGTGAAAAAGCGGTCTTATACAACTGCTATTGGGGTGTCCACATTGCTTTATACATAAGTCATTCTATGACACCTTAATTCTCTAATTGGGGTGACAAAGCGGTCTAATACTACTGCTATTGGGATGTCCACATTGTTTTATAGATAAGTCATTCTATAACGCCTTGAATCTCTAATTGGGGTGACAAATCATTTTATTTTTACAGTTATTTGACTTTCCACCTTGTTTTATAGATAAGTAATTCTATTCGGCCTTGGGGTGAAAAAGGGGTCCAATACTACTGCTATTTTACACTTACAGTTATTGTTACTGTACAGTATGGCCGACAGACAGGTGCCAGGGTTTTCCAAGGAAACGGGCAGTGGCAAAAATGTCTCTGGAGCCAGCAAAAGTAGCAGCAGAAGAAAGGGGGGGTGGTACTAGCAGTCACAGCAACAGGCCAGAGCTGCCAGTGTCATCCAGCGGTCGTGTTTTGACCAGCAACCCAGCCGTCCTTGAATGGTTGACTCGGTCTTCAACATCATCTCAACTGATATCAGACACCCACAGCCAGGAGTCGGTGGGTTCCTCTGATACCACACTTAGGTGGCATGGCCCAGGGACAAGCTATGTACCCCGAACCGGTACTCAACCTACCTCTTTTCTTTTTTGCTCCTTTTACTTAGCAAGTATTGCATGCTGCTGGCTCTGCTCTACTTTTCAAGCAAGGATGAGCTTATTTAGGACAGTCAGCAGCTACTGCCCAGCCCAGATTTGGAGGAGAAATCTGCTACTTCCTCCTGTAAGCGGGCAAGTAGCGACAATGAGAGTTGTGTCAGAGCAGGTGTTGCGAGCGGTCAGCGACGTGGCCATGAGACTGGTGAGGGTGACATCAGTGATGGGTGAAGAGGGGGCTTCATCATCATTATAATCATCATCAGTGGGTGAGGATGAAAGCCTGCCCGTGAGACAGTGGCAGGATGGAAGAAGTGTGAGATCTGGAGCCAAATTTGCTCAAAGTAGACCATCTTGTACTTAGGAGCCTACCTGTCTGGAAATAACTACTGGGGTACGGCTTCACAGAGGCAGCATATAGTGGTAAGGGTAAAATTGCCAGGAAACTGTGCATGCACTTCAGCTACTCTTACCCTGCAAAACTCGTCCTCTTTGAGCTGCAAAGATAGAATAGTGTTCCCCAACATCACCTCTGACCTTGCACTGCCTGACTACGAGTCTGCCTGACCCGGTATACTGCATTACTCTGAACTTTGTGATCAGTAGTTCTTCCTCACTGTCGTGAAAATTGCTTCCACCATCTTTTCCAATCTTCTCAAACTTCGGGGAGTTTGAATTAGGCCACGCCCCTTTTGCGCATGAGCATTAAGCGAATTTTATATGCTATTTTCGCAATGAAAACAATAGTGCACAAAGATAACGTATTCGCGAATTCACAAATATATGGCCAATATTCGCCTATATATTTGTGAAATATTGCGAAATCGAATATTGCCACTGCAGCTCATCACTACACCTCACCACTCTGTGAGTGGGCCACTATGATGACTCCTCATGCTGTTGCCACCCTCACCACTCTAACTGGGCCACTATGATGACACCTCATGCTGTTGCCACTCTCACCACTCTGTGATTAGGCCACTGTGATGACTCCTCTTGCTGTTGTCACCCTTACTACCCTGTTAATGGGCCACTATGATGACTCCTCTCACTATTGCCACCCTCACCAATCTGTTTTGGGTCACTAATGTGCCTGTCTGGCCTTGACATCACAGTTTATTTTGTTGTTCTCCTGATCCCACGGTCAGTGTTTTGCATAATGATTTGCTCATGATTTGGAAGCCAAAGGCAGGAGTGGGTCCAAAACATAGAAGACATGTACATATTTCCTTCACATGTCATCTTTGTTTTGGACCCACTCCTGTTTTTGACTTACCAATACTGCTCAAATACGGGGGGAAAAAACTGACCAAATACTGACTGTGTGATAGAGGCCATTAAAGTCCTGCATGAAGGACTTATTTATCATCTGAGTAAAACCAATGTCAGAAGCACATGGCCCAAACTCATGCAAATTGAGCATGAGGCTTCTATCCCAAGGTCAGTATTTTGCATCAGAATTTGCTCATGATTAGGAAGCCAAAAGCAGGAGTGGGTCAAAAACACAGAAGACATGCAAATACTTCCTTCACGTGTCATCTCTGTTTGGACCCACTCCTGTTTATGCCTTACCAATACTGATCAATTACGGACCAAATACTGACCGTGTGAAGACAAATGCTCAAAAGACAGGATCCATTTTTCATTGGGTTGTTCTTCTGATGGATTAGAAGAAGGGAAAAATAAACAGTGACATCAACACAAACTTACTGCTGACACCCTCTCCACTCATCTGTCATGGGGCCACTACTTGTATCAGTGTGTTACAGACTAGCTTCTCAAGCAATCTATGTGGAAACAGGAGATGGCTCTTTCCCTCTACAGTGAAGTTTGAGTGGGTAATACAGTAGCTTATCTATCAATCAATGTGGACACCACAAAAACAGTGAGATGAGACCGCTGTTTCTCAATTTTGTAGAATTAGTTTGTAACACTACAGGTTCTCTAGCAATCTATGTGGAAACAGGAGACAGTGTAAAAAGAGACCGCTCTATAGTAGAATCTTGGGCCACTGCATGGTTAAGTACATTATACCTGACACAAACATTGACCTGTAAGGCTGAGTTCACACTTCAGTTATTTGATGAGTTACTTCCAGCAATTACTTTATAATGACCCACAATCAGGAGCCAATCCTACTCTCAGATAAGGTATCTTGAAAAGATCTGCACCAGTTCTGTGTTTTCGACCTGTAACTGACCAAATAAGGGAAGTGTGAACTGAGCCTAGTAGTGACGCACGCCAATGCACACATCCATATACTGTGTGTGACCTGCCTGTCATACTGACGTACAGTAAGTTTGGCTACCAGAAAGGACTAGCTGTGCTTGTTGCTGCAATGCACAGTGATCTACACTGACATACACTCTCTCTGCAGGCCAGGATATAGCTGATTTATCGCTCTTCATGATAAATTTATTCGAAAGCAATTTTTTTCAGAAGATTCGGCAAAGTGTCCGAATTGAATTTTTGAAAAATTTGCTCATCTCTAGTGACAATAGAAGCCTCATGGCTGCTTCCAGGGAGTTAAACTGCCAGCACTCTTTGTGATGTTGTCATCCATAGATACTGTGGAACCCCATATTGATTATTAAGACTTAATGGAGGCTGCCACTTTGATTTGTAGTTGGACAGACCTGTCAATCCAATGAATTGACACTGTTATAAATGGTTTGGATTGGAACAACAGAAGCCAGCAAGGATAAACCTTGTCTGTGAACATGATTGCCTACAGCTCCACTGGAGCACTGGGCTGGATCCTGTTTTTGGATTCATGGACAAGGTAGGGCAGGTGCAGAGGTGCGGGGAATATTTGGTACCAGCAGAGAATGTTCATGGGACAGATAGGAACACTTTAATCTCCCTGTCCAAAAAAACATAAACTCTTTAATTGTCAACAGGAGGGCAGTGCAGACATGAAATTAATCTGAAGCTGTAATGCATAGGCCAATAAGAAACAACTACAAATGTTTTTATTCGGTGGACTCTTGACAACCTCTTTTATGCCACAGCAGGTTCAGAGGGGAACTTTCCTTGTTTAAAGGTCCATCCCATCAGAATTAGGAAAGGCAGCTTATGTGTTCTGTGCTTGCTAAGGTATGCTAAGACAGCGTTCAAATCTGCACACCTTTCTTTTAAAACATTCCCCCTGGGCCGATACACACAAATTTGCCCTGACCTGTTCATGTCTACCTGACAAATTAAGCATCTTGGCTGCTGCCAGGGAGTTAAACAGCCAGCACCCATTGTAATGTTATCGTCCATAGATACTTTGGAAGAACACTGTGATACTTTAATTGTTGTTACATTTATGGAAATTTTAATGGAAGCTGCCAAACTTATCACTTATCAAACTTATAAAACTACCATTTTAATTTGTAGTAGGACAGACCTGTCAATACAATTGATTAGCATTGCAATAGCGGAAGCCAGCATGGAGTATAACTGCTCTCTGAGAATGAGTGCTTGCAGCTGCAATGGAGCACTGGGCTGGATCTTGTTTTTGAAATCCTGGACAAGTTAGGGCAGGAGCAGAGGTGCAGTGGATGTTTGGTACCAGCGCAGAGCATTTAAGGGATAGACAGAAACCCACTCAATATCACTGGTCGGAAAATAAATAAAATCTATGATTGTTAACAGGAGGGCAGTACAGATGCTAAACTGATCTGAACCTGCAATGCAGATACCAAGAAGCAACAACCAGAACTGGTTCTGCATTTTCAGTGGACTCTTGACTCCCTTCTTTATACCACAGCAAGTTCACAGGGGAGCTCTCCACATTTAGAGATCTAAAGTGAATTATGTGTTCTGTTTTTGCTATAGTGTGTTTAGACAGCGTGTAAATCTGGACAAGTTTGCTGTCACGGACGTACCAAGACATATGGAACCCCGCAACAGTGAGTGGCAGGAGATCTTTGAGACTGGCAACATGTGGTTTGATTTGACATGTTTACCTTGTGGATCAATAGGCGTCTGTGTTGTTTCTGGTACTGGCCACACCCTTAACTTCCAGGTGTTGCTATTGCGGTCATTTAACTTTCCCTATTTATAGTTGTTTCTCCCACAATGCTCTGCAGTTTATAGCTTCAGTTGGTCCTGTGGATAGCTGGTGTTTAGATTTTGGCTGAGCTCCTGGTGCTGCCATAGCTTCTTGGAAGTTAAGTGTTACCTTTCCATTTGTATTATGTCTTTTCTGTGTGTTGCATTTCCTTGTCATTTTGTATTAGGCCATAGGGAGACTCCCGTTCATCCTTCCTTTTGGAGGAACAGGTTGTCTCATTCCTGTCATTACTAGTACCAGGGTCCTTTAGGGTTAAATAGGACCTTTGGTATTCCTGTGTATGAACTCACCTACCTCTGGGGTCTGTTCAAACTGGTAGTCAGTCAGGGCTTTGGTTAGGGTTTTCACTAGGAGGTGTCCATCTTCCTTCCCTAGTTTTAAGGCCTTATTTCCTTTCCCCTTTACCTCCTATGTTTGGTGTGCGGTTTCCCTCCCCCAGTAGAGCATGACAATTGTCTTTTCTTGACAACACACCTCTCCCTTTAAACATGCACCCACAGCTGACCACAACACACAAACACATACACACAAACACATTCTTGGGTGGGGCTCACAGCCTTCTCCCTCCTCCCATTGCAGGCATGGTTACATGCTGGAGGTAACTGAGGAGTCTGCTGCGAGTCGGCCTAAAACATTCCTGTAATTTTGCCCACTGGCCCCTGGTATTGTCCATATGGCACAGGTAGGTGAGTATTAGGTCCCGAGCTACTTTAGAGACCTTGGCGTGGTGCTCGGGCTTAAGACATGTCATCCACTGTAGGACATGTTGACTAACCTCTTAATTTTAACATCAGTTTGAGGGCTTAGTAAGACCGCAGTGTGCACCTGTTTTGTCATTTGTTATTGCTATATTGTTATATTGTGATATATTTATCACATCCACACTATTGCCATTTTGTGTAGGATGTCTATTGTGGTACTTGTGGTCCGCTGCGGGCATCCTCCACCGTATGCATTTTTGCTGGGGATTGCCATTAGCAACGGGCCACAAGTGCAGGATCTGCTCCCCTGTATATATATGCACAACTGCATTTTTGGGTTGAGCACATCCTGCTTCATGCCACCTTTCAGTTGGTTTGTGTACATACACACACTTACCCTCACCTGCCCATGTGCATGTTTCCAAGGCTGCCTGCTATGTGTCATGGCTGCTTCCAGCGAGTTAAACAGCCCACACCCATTGCAATGTCATCGTCATTAGGGAACCCCACTGTGACACACTCAGTGTTCCATCTATCAACATTTTAATAGAAGCTGCTATAATGATTTTCTGTGGCTTTCTGGAGACTGGCACTTTAATTTGTAGTTGGAGAGACCTGTCAATCCAATGAAATAGCACTGTCATGAATGGTTTGGATTTCAACAACAGAAGCCAGCAAGGAGTAAACCTGGTCTCTGAGCTTGCAGCTGCACTGGTTTGCTGGGCTGGATCCTGTTTCGGATTCTTGTACAAGGTAGACCAGATGCAGAGGTGACGGGGGATGTTTGGTACCAGCAAAGAACATTTATGGGACAGACGGCATACTTTTAGTCTCCCTGGTGCAAAAAACCATAAGCTCTATAATGGTCAACAGGAGGGCAGTGTAGACGTTAAACTGATGCGAACTTGCAATGCAGAGGCCTAGAAGCAACAACCAGAAATGGTTTTGCATTTTTGTTGTACTCTTGACTCTTTCCATTATGCCACAGCAGTTTCACAGGGAAACTTTCCACCTTTAGAGGTTCACCCCATCAGAATTGGGTAAAGTGGCTTGCGTGTTCTGTGCTTGTCAAACTATCTTTTCATATCTGCACAAAATTGCCTTTTCCTAAGCATAGACCTCTCTCTTTGAACATGCATTCTTGGCTGACACATACATACACACATTTGCCCTCACCTGTTGATGTGCACGGTTCCATTTCTGCCTGACAAATCTATGGACATTCTAAGTTGCCATAATAATTTTCTGTGGCTTTATGTAATTAGCACTGTTGTCAGTGGTTTGGATTGCAACAGCACAAGCCAGCAAGGAGTAAACCTGGTCTCTGAGCATGATCGCTTGCAGCTCCACTGGAGCACTGGGCTAGATCCTGTTTTCAGATTCCTGGACAAGGTAGGGCAGGTGCAGAGGTGCGGGGGATGATTTGTACCAGCAGATAATACTTATGGGGCAGACAGGAATGCTCTTAATCTACTTGGTCCAAAAAGCCATAAACGCTATGATTGTCAACCGGAGGGTAGTGCAGACGCTAAACTGATCTGAACCTGTAATGCAGAGGTCAACAACCAAAAACGGTTCTGCATTTTTGCTAGAGTCTTGACTCCCTCCCTTATGCCACAGCAGGTTCACAGGAAACTCTTCATGTTTAGAGGGCCATCCCATCAGAATTGGATTAAGCAGCTTGTGTGTTCTGTGCTTGTCAAAGTATGCGAGTACAGCATTCAAATCTGTAGAAAATTGCCTTTTCTTGACCATTCACCTCTCCCTTTAAACATGCACCCATGGCTGACACACACAAATTCGCCCTCACTTGTTGATGTGCATGGTTCTACGTCTACCTGACAAATTAAGTGTCATGGCTGATTCCAGGAAATTCAACAGCCAGGACCCATTTTGATGTCTTTGTCTGTGGATACTGAGGGGCCCTTTTGTGACATGCTCAATGTTCTGTCTATGGAAATTTTCATGGTTTTCATACTTACTTTCACTGATTTTCTGGAAGCTGCCACTTTAATTTGTAGTTGGATAGACCTCTCAATCCAATGAATTAGCACTGTCGTTAGTGGTTTGGATTGCAACAGCAGAACCCAGCACGGTGTAAACTGATCTGAACCTGCAATGCAGAGGCAAAGAAGCAACAACCTGAAATGGTTTAGCATTTTTTGTAGACTGACTCCCTCCCTTATGCCACAGCAGGTTTACAGGGGAACTCTCCACGTTTAAAGGTATGTTCTGGGCTTGCCAAATTATGCTAGTGTCATGCCCCAGAGTGGCATTACCACTTCTGTACCCCGCTACTGTCTTTACTAGTTAACCTCATGTCATCATGTGTATTTATTTCAGGTCCAAACACTGTGCATTTCCTATTTTATAACTGTTTATGTTCACTTGTAATGTACCTGGTTCACCAGCAGGTGGCAGAAAACACAGCAGAGCTACAGGTACATAGAATGGAACTGACCATTCCATTCTAACCCCTCAGAAGCCAGGAGGAGATTTCCCTGGCCTAATTAAGAGACAGACTACAAAGAGAGAAGTTGTAGCATAAAGAAGTACAGCAGAGCCAGAGAGCAACAGAGTTGAGTTTGCCTGCCAGAGTTTAATGCTAAAGTCTATAAACCGTTTTGGAAAACGTTTATGGCAAGTAAAGCTGCTATTGAACTTCATACCAGGTCTGGACTCAAGTTACTTCTTTCACTTACTACCCCCTATTTGTCTGCTTCGGAGCCAACGCTTGGGGTTCCAGCTGTATCCAGATAGGAGCACTGTGACACTCGCACAAAATATTAAGGAACATTTTAGGCCACCCATTAACAAGCGGCCATTCTTTGACCAATGAATTAGCACTGTCATGAACAGTTTGGATTGCAACAGCAGAAGCCAGCAGGGAGTAAACGTGGTCTCTGAGCATGATTGCGTGCAGCTGCACTGAAGCGCTGGGCTGGATCCTATTTTCAGATTCCTGGACAAGGTAGGGCAGGTGCAGAGGTGACGGGCATGTTTGATACCAGCATAGAATACATATGGAAAAGGCAGGCTCGTTTTCAATCTCCCTGGTCCAAAAATCCATAAACTCTATGATTGTCAACAGGAGGCCTGTGCTGACGCTAAACTGATCTGGTGGTTCTGCATTTTCAGTGGACTCTTTACTCCCTTATGCCACTGCAGGTTCACAGGGGAGCACTCCATATTTAGAGGTCCATCCCATCAGAATTGGGTTAGGCAGCTTGTGTGTACTATGCTTGCCTACGTCTGCTAAAACAGCATTCAAATCTGCATAAAATTGCTTTTTCCTGACCACACATGTCTCCCTTTAACCTGTTTGCTACCAGCGCTGTACATGTACGGCACTGGAGCGAAGTGCAAACATGGCGCCCACTCGCGCATGCAGCAGGAATCATGACTGGCGGCTCTCCGCTGTTTCTAATAGCAGAGACCTGCAGCTAATGGCCAATACCGGCAATAATGCCGATCGTGGTCATTAAAGCCTTTAGATGCTGTGATCAAGTAAGATCACAGCATCTAAAGGGTGAAAAACCCAGATGCTCGTGCTTCCGGGCTTCTTACCGGCATCCTCTGTGGCTAATGAGGATGCTGGTAATTGAATTCAATTAAAGCTGCAATTTTTATTTTGGCCAGCAGGTGGCAGGCCAAAATAAGAAATTAGCAATTCTGTACAAATCATCGGTCTAAAAGACCATGAGGGTACAGATTTTTTTTTAATTGATTTTGTAGGCTCAAATACAAGCTTTAAAATCATAAAGAAAAAAAAACCTTAAAAATATTTCCGAAGAATAAAAAAAATATATATAAATAACAAAGAATATAAACATCCTGGGCATCACCACGTCCGAAAATGCCCATACTATTGAAATATGCAAATATTGAGCCCCAACACAGCTCAGTAGATATAACTATAACAAAGTTATGAGGGTCAGAATATGGTTATGTAAAAAATTTTTTTTTAAAAGTTACATTTTTTTTTTACACTATTTAAACATAAAAAACCTATACATATGTGGTATCGCGTTAATTATACTGACCCAGGAAATGAAGTGCATGGGTCAGTGTTGCCGGAAAGGGAACACTGTAGGGACAAAACCCGTAATGGTGGAGGAATTGCATTTGGAATTTTCCCGCTTCCCACTACATTGCATGCCATATTAAATGGTGGCATTAGAAAGTACAATGTGTCCTGCAAAAAATAATCTAGTTATTGCTCAGGATTGCTAATTTCTTATGTTGGCATGTCACCTAGTGGCCAAAATAAGAATTGCAGCTTTAATACCCTGAACCTCTTCAGCAAGGCTGAGCGTATTAAAATAAATTACCAGAATCCTCACTGGCCGCAGAGGATGCCGGTAACAAGCCCAGAAGCACGTATAAGCGGGCGCTATGTTTGTCTATCGCTCCAGCACATGTACGGCGCTGGTAGCAAAAGTGTTTACCCCTCATATGTCACTATCAACGCCGATCGTGTCATCATCTGTTTGGTAAGGCAGAGGGATTCGGCTCGCTCTGCATTCCGATCAGATCCCCCACAGTAAAATTGCGGGGCTGCAATCAGTTACCATGGCAATCTGGACACTTCTGAAACTTCCAATGAGGCACAGCTCAGCAAGGAGTGCATCAAAATCCTATTCATACTAATAGATCTCTATTATGGTGAATAGGACAAGGGATCAAAAGATCCGAGGTTCTAGCCCGCTAAGTAGGTTAAAAGTTATCACTGTAAAAGTAAAAAATTAAATAAATACATAAACAATTACAGCACCCTTCGGTAAAGAAAAAAGAACGGTGCGCGCCCCTGCAGGAGCTGTGCCCATATGGCTCCTTAGTGGAACAAATTAAAGAAATGTAGGCAAAGTTTTGTAATCCCTTCTGTTATCTGTCGAATTACTATGCATCAGTATTACAGGTCACTGTTATCGTCAGGTCTAATTTAAGGCAGTAACGGTGACAGTAATGGACCCATCAAATAGTCAGTAAAAAAAGAAATACTTGATCACCAGTCCGCAAAAATGGTCTGCTGCAGGTCCGAAGAGTGTTGTGGGGTCAATCACAATTTCATAAAATGTACATGCAGAGTTCGGACCGCGCGTATAAATAGACTGTATCGCAACAGTTTTTTCTCTCTCCCTTCAGGAAGTGCCGAGGTCTGCAAATATCCTATTGATGGATATCCTGCAACTTGTAAAAGAAAATAATAGTGTAAATCCGTGTGATTGTACTGCCCTGTAGTGCACAGATTGTACTTACACGGAGCTCCACTGACAATAGGCGTATCAGGAATAAACGAGAAACGAAAATCTGTTGTTTTTTTCATTTTTTTGGGGTTATTTGGAGTTTCCTCTCTTTGTTTTGTTGTGTCTATGATGCATCTCTCCAATTGCTCACTTTCATATCCTTTTTCTAGGAAGCGTTCTTTTATTATTTTGCTTTGTTCTTTAAACACAGCTGTGTCAGTGCAGTTGCGGTGGTCTCTCTGGACCTGACCCCTAGGTATGTTTTGCAGCCAGGGGGCATAATGGCAGCTAGTTAGATCTATATACCCGTTGACATCAGTGGGCTTAAAGTAGGTCTTGGTCTTAAACTGTCCCTCATCTACATATATAGTTAGGTCCAGAAAATCCACCGAAACCGCACTGACAGTACTGGTGAAACTTAGGTTCCATTCTTTATTTTCCAATCTTCTAATGAACGTCTCCAGCTGATTTTTTTCTCCTTCCCATACCTGGGTCGGGCAAAGAGAAAAGACGCTGGGATTGTTTTAATGCGATTTTAAAGTGCATGTTTGTAAGTATGTACTAAATAAACCTTTTAAAAAAGTTATTAGAGCTTCACTATGGTGGGAGCCACTTGTATCCACAGAAATTCCTGAATCAAAAGAGCAATTGGGAACTATAGCAGACTCATCTGGTGTTGGCTGTAACTAAGTCCTTGGTTGAGCCCTTTAAGCCGGCGTGTGAGTGTGGACCTTTGCCACTACGAACAAGACAAATTGCGGAGGAAATTCCTGATACGCCTATTGTCAGTGGAGCTCCGTGTAAGTACAATCTGTGCACTACAGGGCAGTACAATCACACGGATTTACACTATTATTTTCTTTTACAAGTTGCAGGATATCCATCAATAGGATATTTGCAGACCTCGGCACTTCCTGAAGGGAGAGAGAAAAAACTGTTGCGATACCGTCTATTTATACGCGCGGTCCGAACTCTGCATGTACAGTAATGGACCCATGACAGAGTGGGGAGGATGGCAGCAGTGGCAGTAGCAGTAACGGTAGTGGCCCCATGACACAGTGGGGAGGAGGGTCAGCAAAAGCAGTGGCAATAAAGCTGTGTTCACATCACGGTTTATTTTTCCGTTCTTCTGATCCATCCAAAAAAACGGATCTTGTATTTTTAGCAGCCGTAAGGCCTCTTTCACACAATCAGTATTTGGTCAGTATTTTGCATCAGTATTTGTAAGCCCAAATCAGGAGTGGGTCCAAAACAGAGATGAAATGTAATGGAAATATTTGGATCCCTTCTGTGTTTTGCACCCACCGCTGATTTTGTCTAAAAATACTGATCAAATACTGACCGGTTCAAAGAGGCCTTACGGATGCTCAAAATACAGAATCCTTTTTTCCCCTGTTCTTCTATCAGATCAGAAAAACGGTAAAATGAATGGTGATGTGAACATGGCCAAACAGGGACAATAATGACCCCATAACAGAGTGGAGAGCGGGGTCAGCAGCAGTGGCAGTAACAGTGACAATAGTGGTCCCAAGACAGAGTGGGATGAGGGGCAGCAGCAGTGGCAGTAACAGTGACAATAGTGGTCTCATGACAAAGAGGGGTCGTTGGCAGCAGCATTGGCATACAGCACAAGGTGGTGGCAGATCACAGTGGTAACAGAACCCAACAACAGTAATGTGATAGCAAGAACCGGTGGTATGCATATCCTTGTAAAAATGTAACTTGTACATATCAGTAGGCCAAGAAGCCCCATTGTAGGAATGGCATTAGAGGCAGCAGGTGGGTGGCAACAGGTGGGTGGCAGCATAAGAATGGTAGCTGCAGCACATGGCCAGAAAGAGCACAATATTCCAGTGTGGCATCACACTATGGTATGATGATTAGTGGCAGAATGATCTATTCTGTTGCATCAGGCACCAGTGTTTGGAAATAGTGATAGACTAACATCGGCCGGGACGGTTCGCGAATGCGACTGCGCGTTTACGGTCAAATGTTTGCGACCCGCGCGTTCGCGGCGGGCCCCTTTGACTTTAATGGCAGGCATATTTGCAGCCACCAAATACTTACTAGAAGTGCACAAATAGTCCCACAACATGGACAGTGACCAGAGGGGGATTATTGTCAAAATTTTTTAATCAGGGGCCATTTTTATGTGTCTTAAAGGGAAACTCAAAAATGTGCCCTGCTGGAGCCTAGAAAGATTACAGGCCCCAAAAACTTGGCATTCACCTGACAGCGAAAAAAGTGGAATCCAGCTCACCCATTCATTTGCTCCAACTAGAATCCCCTGATGCACGGAGGTGTAGGTAAGACCCGGATACGGCAGTCCCTGACAGGAAAGAAATTGTTGTGATGATGTGGCTGGCGGTAAATTAGGCGGTCACTGGATAAAATTTTTACTGTAGGCCAGTACAGGTCCCAAAAATTAGGCATTCACCTGACAGAAAAGAACTTGTGATGATGTGGCTGGAGGTACATTAGGTGGTCACTGGATAAAAATGTTACTGTAGGCAACTGGAGTACAGGCCCCAAAAATTAGGCATTCACCTGACAGAAAAGGTCTTTTATTCCGCTGTATATCCATAAGACAAGAACCATTCTTTGTTCTGGGTGGTGGCTGATATGTGTGGGCTGGCATGAGGAAATTCAATTACACGTGGTCGTCACAGGTGTCGAATTCCTCCGAGATCCATGCCTCATTCATTTTTACAAATGTGAGGTAGTCGACACTGTTGTGAGCTAGGCGAGTGCGCTTATCGGTCACGACCCCCCCTGCTGTGCTGAACGTCCTTTCGAACGGGACACTTGACGAGGGGCAAGCCATGAGTTCCATGGCAAATTGTGCCAGCTCTGGCCACAGGTCAAACCTGCACACCCGGTAGTCCAGGGGTTCCGCACTTCTCAGAGCATCCACATCGACCGTTAGCCCGATATAGTCGGACACCTGTCGGTCTATGCATTACCCTGAGGCTGGATTCGGAGGGTGGCTGTAGATGGGTGGGCTGCAAGAATGATCTCATATCCAAAGTGACCAACACATCTTCAAACCGCCCTTTTCTTGCAGGTGCGGTAGGATTGGTACCCACACCTGTTTCGCTGTGGGTGGAAATTACTCTGCCAGCACCCGCAACAGCAGAATGCAGCATCTCTCGCAAGGCCTGGAAATGCTGCATTTTGCCAGCCCTCTGTGATGCTGGTAACATGTCCACCATTTTGTGTATGTACCGGGGGTCTAAGTACGTTTCCACCCAGTACTGGTCATTGCCCTTTATGCTTTTTATACAGGGTCCCTCTTCAGACAATGGAGCATGAAGACCCCATTTACACTAAATTGGAAGCGGTGGAGAGCCCTGGGTCCTGCTCATCATCCAGGAGAATGTCGTCCTCAGTCTCCTCACCCAAGCCACAAACAACACCAGGGATCCCTGAAAAGTTTAAAGTCCCCCTCAAAGCCTGCTCTTCCACCTCCCCCCAGCCACCATCCTCCTCTGACTTCTCTTCAGACTCCTGCTGACTTGTCTCTGATGGAGTAGTCCCCACTGGGAATTCATTCAGCATTGCGGCTTCCTCATCTTCCAGCTACTGCTCCTCGACGGCTTGATCAATGACACGACGCAATGCACGCTCCAGAAAGAAGGTGTAAGGTACGATATCACTGATGGCGCCCTGGCTGCGACTGACTAGTTTGGTGATGTCATCAAATGGCCACAGAAGTCTGCGTGCATCGCACATGAGCAGCTACTGGCGCGGTGAAAAGAAACCAAGCTCCACAAAACCTGTCCTGCTGCAGAGTTTGTACAGGTAATCATTAATAGCACGTTGCTGCTGGAGCAGCCTATCAAGCATATACAAGGTTGAGTTCCAGAGCATCGGGCTGTCACAAATGAGACGTCTGACGGGCAGAGGCAGGCCTGCATGCAATCTTTGGCGGTAACACCAAATCCACACGGGAGCCACGGGTTACATGCTTGACGGCCATCAGAAGGTTCACCCGGTGGGCAGTAAAAGTTATGTACCTTCCCTGCCCGTGTTTGCTAGACCACGTGCCTCTGCCTGTCATTTTCATAATGACCCTGTGCCTACGTCCCTAGAGAAGAGCAGTATTTGTGGAAGCAGGTATATTGCAGCCCTCAATCAATATTTGGTGGAAACAGGTATATGGAACCCCTTAATTGGTATTTTGTGCAAGCAGGTATATCACAGGCCTTAATCAATGTTTGGTGGAAACAGGCCTCAATCAATATTTGGTGGAAACAGTTATATCGAACCCCTTAATCAGTATTTTGTGGAAGCAGGTATATCGCAGCCCTCAATCAGTATTTTGTAGAAGCAGGTACATCAAACCCCTTAATCAGTATTTTGTGGACGCAGGTATATCGCACCCCTCAATCAATATTTGGTGGAAGCAGGTAGATCAAACACCTTAATCAGTATTTAGTGAAAGCAGGTATATCGCACCCCTCAATCAATATTTGGTGGAAACAGGTATATCGAACCCTTTAATCAGTATTTTGTGGAAGCAGGTATATCGCACCCCTCAATCAATATTTGGTGGAAACAGATATATCGAACCCCTTAATCAGTATTTTGTGGAAGCAGGTATATCGCACCCCTCAATTAATATTTGGTGGAAGCAGGTATATTAAACCCCTTAATCAGTATTTTGTGGAAGCAGGTATATCAAACCCCTTAATCAGTATTTTGTGGAAGCAGGTATATCGCAGCCCTCAATCAGTATTTTGTGGAAGAAGGTATATCACACCCCTCAATCAGTTTTTTGGGGGCAACAGGTATATCACACCCATTGCAAATAGTTGTTCCAATAGCGTTTTTTCCCTCTATATAGCTGCGGTATCGCAGCATAACCGCACACAACTGGTGCACAATACAAATGCACTATCATATACTTTTCATGTTAGAAAGTGTATTATAAGTATATCACACCCCTCAGTATATCACACCTATCGATAGCACACCTATACCAGTCCTTAAAAGGACTTTTGTGGCCCTATTAGCTAGTGTTTGGTGTCCTTAACAGCCTGTCCCTGCTCCACAAAGCAACCTCTCCCTACACTGGCAAAACACAGAATGTAAAATGGCTGCAAGATCGGGTTCTGTTATAGGGTGGGGGTGTGTCTATGTGCTGAAACGTCTCAATTGGATGTCCTGTCCCACCTGATGTGTCATGGGTCAAGGTTCGGCGCAATGCAAAAGAATATGGCGCTGGCGGAGATCACCATATGTTCGCAAGTTCGGCTAATCGCGAACACGCAAAGTTCATGCGAAATCCAGTTTGATCCACGCCTGATATATCTTTATGAGAGTTAGTCGCTCAACATTTTTAGCGGAAAAGCGATTTCTCTTAGGGGTAATTATGCCCCCTTTGCACTGAACACCCGCTCTGATGCCACACTACTTGTCGGGCAGGAAAGCATGCCCATGGCAAACACGGCTAGTTGTGGCCACACTTCAAGTTTGTATGTCCAGTAGTCCAGAGCATCTTGGATCATGGGTGACAGGGGGCAATCCAAGTATGCCGCCACCTGCGGGATGAGGTTCTGCTGGATATACCGCTGCTATTCCTGGGTGGTTTCTTCAGAAGGCAGCTGAAGAGAACTCCTGTCACGGAAGTTCCCGCGACAGGTGGCAGGAGATTGGTGAGACTGGCAACATGTGGTTTGATCTGACATGTTTTTCGTTTGGATCAAATGATGTCTGTGTTGTTTCTGGTGTTTGCCATGCCTTCTTTCCCCAGGTATGGTTATTAGGATCATTTAACATTCTCTATTTATAGTTGCTTATCCCACAATGCTGTGTGGTTTATAGCTTCTGTTTGGACCTTTGTATAGATTGTGGTTGGATCTCGGCGAGATCCTGGTGCTTCCATTGCTCCTTTAAAGTTAAGTCTATCCTTCCCTTTTGTATTTTGTTTGGGTTTTGTTTTCCCTTTCGTTTGTATTAGGCCTGAAGGAGACTCCTGTTCGTCCTTCATTTTGGAGGAACAGGTAGTCTCGTCCCTGCCATTAGTACCAGGGTCCTATAAGGCTTGATAGGACTCTAGGTATTTCTGCATATGAACTCACCTACCTTTGGGGTCTGTTCATACTGGTAGTCAGTCAGGATTTTGGTCAGGGTTTTTACTAGCAGGTGTCCATTTTCCTTCCCTAGTTTTCAGGCCTGATTCCCCCCCCCCCTACCCTGCTATGCTCATGTGGGGTTTCCCTCCCACACCAAAGCATGACAACTGCTGATCAGAGAATCAGAGACTCCAGCGACCATTCCAGTACAGCTGGATTGTTGGTCAAAACACGACCACAGTGGCAGCTCTGGCCTGTTGCAGCAGCTGCTACCCCCTCCCCCCATTTTCTGCTGCTACTTGTGCTGGCTACAGCAACATTTTTGCCACTGCTTGTTACTTGTACAAGGCAATAAATTATACCTGTCCGTAATACAGACTTAACGTAATGCTACAGCAAACAGAATGGTGTCACGGACGTTCCAAGACATACGGACTTCCCCATGACAGTGAGTGGCAGGAGATCTTTGAGACTGGCAATTCGTGGTTTGATTTGACATGTTTACCTTGTGGATCAATAGGAGTCTGTGTTGTTTCTGGTACTGGCCACACCCTTAATCCCCAGGTGTTGCTATTTTGGTCATCTAACTTTCCCTATTTATAGTTGTTTCTCCCACAATGCTGTGCAGTTTATAGCTTCAGTTGGACCTGTGGATACCTAGTGTTTGGATCTTGGCTGAGTTCCTGGCGCTGCCATAGCTTCTTGGAAGTTAAGTGTTACCTTTGCCTTTGTATTTTGGTATTTCTGTGTGTTGAATTTCTTAATCGATTTGTATTAAGCCTTAGGGAGACTCCCGTTCATTCTTCCTTTTGGAGGAACAGGTTGTCTCATTCCTGTCATTAGTACCAGGGTCCTTTAGGGTTAGATAGGACCTTAGGTATTCCTGTGTATGAACTCACCTACCTCTGGGGAACTAAAAAAAGCATAGCTGCACAACATTTCACATGCAAACAATAGAATTGAGAAATGGTGATCATTCTAAATAAGTGGTATTATACCTACTATAAATGAAAAAATAGAAGCTCTTTGCGCACCTTTTTGATCAAACATGTGTCGGGACCATCTACCAGGCGTTAAGGTGGTTTCCGTAGATGGGTACATAACACTAACAGAACTGCCTCTCTTGGACTTACCTAAGCCTTCAATATTCAGGGCAGTGTAGCTACAGCTACATTTATACTCTGCTCAGAAGCCCTAGGCAGATGGGCGTTAATAGGCATAATACCACTTTAATTTAGAATGATCCCCATTTCTCAGTTCTATTGTTTGCATGTAAAATGTTTTGCAGCCATGCTTTTATTAGTTATCTGTACACTTGCGTTATGGATATGCACCTGTGACCATGAATGTGCTAGTCTAAATTTTCTTGTAGCATACTGGTAGTCAGTCAGGGCTTTGGTTAGTGTTTTCACTAGGAGGTATCCATCTTCCTTCCCTAGTGTCCAGGCCTTATTTCCTTTCCCTCCTATGTTCGGTGGGGGGTTTCCCTCCCACACTAGTGCGTGACATTATAAACCTCACAGCATTGTGGGAGAAACAACTGTAAAGTTAGATGACCATTGGTACTTTGTAACCGAACCCGAGTTCGGGAAATGTTTTTTTACAGTACAAATTAATTTATGAAGTTATTGAATGAAGTCTCGTAAGTAATAACTTTGGCTCATCGGAGCCAATACATTCTAATACTGTACGAAGCTCGTGCTCCGTACAATATTAGAATGAAGTTTTACGCGAATCGACTTCTGGTGTTTCATCCGAAGTCGATTCGTTCATCCCTACTATTGATTCACATAGTATACATGTCAAATCAAATCACATGTTGCCAGTCTCAAAGATATCCTTCCACTCACTATCGTGGGGACATCCGTCGGTATGTCTGTGACAAATGGATTACCTATGATAAATTTCGCTCCACTGCACATTTATGTAGAGGGTCAAAAATTACACCTGCCCCTAATACGGAAGCAAGGTAATACTACAGCTAACGGAGGGGATTAGCTATGATAAATTTCACTCCACTGCACACTTACTCACAGGCAAAAAATTACACCTACCCGTAATATGGACTTAGAGTAACGCTACAGCTAACAGAATTGATTAGCTATGAATGTCAGTGCACCGCACAGTGATGCACACAGCAATATATTACACCTGTCTTTAATAGTGACGTACAGTAATTGTTTCGCTAACAGAACGTGTGGCGTTTCAAAATGCCAGCTTTATACAATCGCTTATCTGTGAGAGAGCAGCCTCTATGCGCACGGAGGTGACTTGTTGAATCAGACATTCTCCACTTACAGTTTACGCATCAGACACCCAGGAGTTAATCAAGTAGCTTTAAATCCAGAGATTGTATTACAAGATGTGAAGGGAATCCAGATGGTAAAAGAATTATGCCAACAATATCTCCTTGCTAAGAAGATAGATGCTGCCACTAGAGAGCTGAGCACACTATGAGCAAAGCATCACTGGGAAAACAGGGAGTGGCTAGGCTAAACTAGCTAGAAAGCTGAAAAAAGGGGGGGGGGTAGTAGAAGAGAGGAGCATACCATTACATAATGCAAGATACGGATTAGTTATGAATGTCGTGCACTGCAGTGATGCACACACAAATATATTACACCTGTCTTTAATACTGAGGCACATTAACTGTATCACTGAAATAACAGATTAACTCTGAATGTCGGTGGACTGCACAGTGATGCACACGGCAATATATTAAACCTTTCTTTAATACTGAGGCACAGTAACTGGAATACTAAAATAACAGATTAAATCTAAATGTCGGTGCACTGCACAGTGATGTATACGGTGATATATTACACTTGCCTTTAATACTGAGTCACAGTAACTGTATCACTAAAAGAATGAATTAATTATGAATGTCAGTGCACTGCATAGTGATGCAATACATTCATTCTCTTTGCGGTCTCTCTACACTCACCCTGCACTCTTCCTCTCCAATATTGTCCTATTAACACTTTGCAACAACACTGTCCTTAGTGCATGAGCACTTGTCACATCTCTCCCTGTGATCAGCTCACAGTACAATGGCGGAGACCGCACAGGAGGTGGCTTTCATAGGGCTGTGACATCACAGGGGATGGCTACCAAAGGATTGGCTGGCTGCACTGCATTATGTGTGATCTTTAGAGATGAGCGAATCGAAGCTGACGAAGTGGAATTCGATCCGAATTTCAGGAATTATTCGATTTGCACGGAATCCGAATTTCTTCACACTTCGTGGTAAAGAATCGCATTTCTTCCTAAAATGGCTGATGCACGTGTGAGGACATGGAGCAAGGAACTCTGGGAACGCGGGATCACCCATAATACCATGCATGCAGCCAATCAGCAGCCAACGAGCTCTCTGATGCCACAGCCCTATAAATACCCTCAGCCATCTTGGATTCTGCCTTTTTCCAGTGTACTTATTGCAGGGAGAGATGTCAGCAGGTGCTAGAAAAAAACGTCATTGTGCTAAAAAAAAAAGTGATTTACAAGTCCAGGGAAAGATTATTCATGGTGTAGGGAAGGGAAAGGGAGGAATCATTTTGCAGCAGTTATGTTATACAGGGTTCAGTAAGGGAGGTTACAGCCTGGGTATTAGGAACAATCCTATTACACCTTGCTGCACTGACCCGGCACCCAAATTGCCATTATACAGCTCTGTAATTCCAGCAAACCGTTCTTATTATTGGGGTGCAAGTGCTGTTTGATACAGGCATTAATAGGGTTTATTACAAGGAAATATTTCTATGTCTTATTTGCTCTTATGCAGTTATATCTTCTAAATCATTTTTTGGCTTGTATTAGTGGGAACAAAGGGCTTATTAGCCGTTTTGTGGTGAAGTGTGAAAATTACAGACTTTTTTGTCGTGTATTAGTGGCAAAAGAAAAATATATTTGCCGTTCAGCAGTGCAGTTATATGTTCTAAAGCCCTTTTTGTCCTATATTAATGGCAAAAGTAAAATATATGTGCTATTCAGTGGTGCAGTTATATGTTCTAAATCCCTTTTTGTCCTGTATTAATGGAAAAAGAAAAATATATTTGCCGTTCAGCGGTGCAGTTATATGTTCTAAAGTCTTTTGTGGCGTGTAATGGTGGCAAAAGAAAAATATATTTGCCATTCAGAGTGCAGTTTTATTTTCTAAAGCCTTTTGTGGCGTGTATTAGTGGCAAAAGAAAAATATATTTGCTGTTCAGCGGTGCAGTTATATGTTTTAAAGCCATTTGTGGCGTGTATAAGTGGAAAAACATATTTGCCATTCAGCGGTAAAGCATTTTGTGGATTGTATTAGTGGCAAAATAATAATAATATATTTGCCACTTTTATATATTTGAAAAAAATATCACTCTGTGGTCTTCTGATGCTTCTGCCACCTCCACACTATGTCACCTTGCCACTTTGTGGCCTTCTGATGCTGCTGCCACCTCCACACTATGTCACCTTGCTACTCTGTGGTCTCCTCATGCTGCTGCCACCTCCACACTATGTCATCTCGCCACTCTGTGGTCTCATCATGCTGCTGCCATTTCTACACTATGTCACCTTGCCACTCTGTGGTCTCCTCATGCTGCTGCCATCTTCACACTATGTCACTTTGCCACTCTGTGGTCTCCTCATGCTCCTCCTGTCTGTGTAGCAGCTGTAAGACCTGTATGGTCCCATCAGAATTGGCTTGTGATTTGGTAGCCAAAAGCAGGAGTGGGTACAAAACACAGAAGACATGTAAATATTCCATTCACGTGTCATCTCTGTTTTGGATCCACTCTTGTTTTTTTTGGCATTAGTAATACTGATGGATTACTGACCAAATGCTGGCTGAGTGACGGTGGATGCTCAAAATACAGGATCCGTTTTTTGGGGGTTATTGTTCTGATGGATCAGAGCAAGGGCAAAATAATCAGTGACACCAACACAAACTTACTGCTGACACCCTCTCCACTCTGTCGGGGGGCTCTACTTGTATAAGCGTTTAATAGAACAGGTTCTGTAGACATCTATGTGGAATCAGCTGACGATGGTGTAAAAGGAGTGTGCTTCTTTTTGGCGCTAACATCAACCTGTAAGGCTAATTTATTTGTCAGTTTTGGCCCCGTGACTGCCCAAATAAGTGAACAGTGCAGTGATTCTAAGAGCGACGCCTGTCATCTGCATGTCATACTGACTCACAGTATAATTTCACTACCACATCAGACTCCTTATGCGTGTTACTGCAAGGCACACCACTATAAAGGCTCTCTGCAGCCAGGAAATAGCCATTTTCTAAAGCGATTCACCACAAATAAATTCGTATCGAACCAAATTTTTTCTGAAAATTCCTCGAACCGTCCGAATTGAATTTTTGAAAAATTTGCTCATCTCTAGTGATCTTATGTTCCCAGGCTTCTTACTTTTACTTTGTACCACCTGCAGCTGCCATTTTATGAAAAACTGATTAGTTACCACGAAGTGAGAGGAATTTTAGCTTTCCTAAACTTTGGACTGGATTCCTCTTCAAATGCTTTGCTTCGCTCAACACTAATAATCAACAACCCGCCCAAAAAAAAACACTGATTGAAAAAGTGTGAAGACTGAAATAATGGGAAATCGATTTAGGCCTAACATCACTCTCGGATACTTTTGTGTGCTACCGTGTCTATTAGTGTAGTAATCACGTATATATGCTGATAGTTTGAATATAATCAACAACCCCAATAAAAAAAAATGTATTGGAAATGTGTTTGTGAACACAGAAATAGAGGGAAATGGAATTAAGCCTAAATTTGTTATCCCTCATAGATACTTTTGTGTGATGGCCTGTGTATGTGTGCATCCCTTAGATGCTGGTTTAATTAAATTGAACAAGTTCTAAAAAAATTAAATTCCAACCATGTGGATACTGAATATACGGAAACGGATGATTGAGGCCTTACCCTTAAAATCACAATCACAGGTAAATTGTTACCCTAGCCCATTGATGTTGAACATTTTAGAGACCGAGTGCCCAAACTGTAACCCAAAACCCACTTAATTAACGCAAAGTGTCAACACGTTAATTTAGCCTGAATAGCAATATAGTATATCTTCCATGTAGTTTATCATTTAGCTATAATAGCCTGCCTCGATTCAATGCGCTGCCTGTGCTGTTCATAGCGCTCCCTGCAATGATGAATGGCAGTAAAAGTCTAAGGCATATTGGTACACCATAGACTTTTTCCAGGGTGGGGGTGCCCACAGAGAGGTCTCTGAGTGCCGCCTCTGGCACCCGTGCCATAGGTTTGACACCACTGCCCTAGCCTGTGTATTGGTATACTGATCACCTATATGCTGGTTTATTTGAATTGAAGTTGAACCCCTCCAAAAAACATAAAACTCCAATTGTGTGGAAATGGAATTCACAGAAACGGACAAATAAAGCCTAACGCTCATGTTAACACTCACAGGCAGATTGCTGCCCAACCTTGTGTATTGCTACAGTAATCATGTAAATATGCTGGTAATTACATTGAACAACCCCAAAAACTAATTAAATTGTAACCGGGTGGAAATGGAATTCAAGTAAATGAAGTATTGAGGCTTGACACTCAGTTTCACTTTAACACTTACAGGTAGATTGCTGCCCTAGCCTGGGCATTGCTATAGTCCCATATATATGTTGGTCAATTAAATTGAACAATCCCCCCCAAAAATGTAATTGCTATCGTGTGGAAATGAAATTCACGGAAACAGACGATATGAGGCTTATGCTCAATTTCATGTTAACACTGAACAAGTAGATTACTATCTGGGTATTGATGCAGTAATCATGTATATATACTGGTTTAATTAAATCGAACACTTAAACTGTCTTAAGATGCACTGTAAAACATGCAAAACTATTTTAGGTGTCTTCACTCACAGATTTAAAACGGCACACTCTGAATACTAAAATGTGTTGTACTTGTAGCTATTTTTGTAACCCCATACCAATACTTGAACTGTCTGGAGATGCTCGGTCACAGATTTCAGGCTACTATTTCAGTTTTTCACTCAGATTTAAACGGTACAACTTGGATTGTAAAACATTCGTTGTACACTTACATTGCTATTTGTGCACCCCACACCAACACTTTAATTGTCTGGAAATGCCCTGTGAAAGATTTCAGACTACTGTTTTAGGTGTTTTCACTCAGAGATTTAAAACAGTACCCTCTGTATGGTAAACACGTGTTGTACACTTGTGTTGCTATTTTTGTAAAGCCACACCAACACTTCAATTGTCTGGGGATGCCCTGTCCCACATGTCAGACTACTATTTAAGTTTTTAAACTATTTTTACATCCCACACCAACACTTCAATTGTCTGGAGATGCCCTGTCCCAGATTTCGGACTACTAAATCAGGTGTTTTCACCCACTGAATTATAAAGCACGCATTGTACACTTGTATTGCTATTTTTACACCCCACACCACTTCAATTATCTGGAGATGCCCTGTACCATATTTTGGACTACTATTTCAGGTGTTTTCACGTAAAAAATTTAAAATGGTACCCACTGGATTGTAAGACATGTGTTGTACACTCATATCGCTGTGTTTGCACTCCACACCAACACTTGAAATGTCTGAAGATGCTGTGTCCCAGATTTCGGACTACTAATTTAGGTGTTTTCACTTCAGAGATTTAAAACAGTACCCTCTGGATTGTAAAGCACACATTGTACACTTGTATTTCTATTTTTGCACCCCACGCCAACACTTTAATTCTGGAGATGCCCTGTCTGAGATTTTGGACTACTATTTCACGTGTTTTCACTCACAGATTTACGGTACCCTCTGGATTGTAAAACATGCATTGCACACTTGTATTGCTATTTTTGCACCCCACACCAACCCTTGAACTGTCTGGATATGCCTTGTAAAAGATTTCAGCCTAATATTTCAGGTGTTTTCACTCAGAGGTTTAAAACGGTACCCTCTGGATTGTAAAACACGCGTTGTACACTTCTATTGCTATTTTTGCATCCCACACCAAACCAAATGAAGATGCTCTGTCACAGATTTCGGACTACTAATTCAGTTGTTTTCACTCAGAGATTTAAAAAAGTACCCTTTGGATTGTAAAGCATGCATTGTACACTTGTATTATTATTTTTGCACTCCACACCACTTCAATTGTCTGGAGATGCCCTGTCCCATATTTTGGACTACTATTTCAGGTGTTTTCACTCACAGATTTCAAATGGTACCCTCTGGATTGTAAAACATGCATTGTACACCTGTACTGCTATTTTTGAACCCCACACCAACATTTGAACTGTCTGGAGATGCCCTGTAAAAGATTTCAGCCTAATATTTCTGGTGTTTTCAATCAGAGGTTTAAAATGGTACCCTATGGATTGTAAAACACGCATTGTACACTTGTATTGCTATTTTTGCACCCCACACCAACACCAATATAACTAACAGCATTGCCCCACAAAAGATTGCAAAAGCATTCCAAATATACCTGTGTGTTCTTTGTGTCTTTATTCCATGTCCAGGAAAAACACTTTTATTCTGCTGGACTCGATTTCTAAAAGCTATATCTTCCGATATAGTGGATATAATCCTGTGTTTCTGGTTTTGTTTAAATGCTGTTTTTAGCTGCTACCAATCCCAAGATATCAGCAGCTAAAGCAGTTTTATCTTCTTCAGTCTGGTTTGCTTTGGCACTTGAAACTGCGCAGCTGGGCACTTGAATAAAAGCACTTTTTCTGGACATGGAATAAAGACACAAAGGGGGCCATTTACTATTTTGATATTGTCACGCTGTAATGTGGGAGGGAAAACCGAACATAGGAGGGAAAAAGGAAAGCAAATGAGGTCTGAAAACTAGGGAAGGAAGATAGACTCCTCCTAGGGAAAACTCTAACCAAAGCCCTGACTGACTGCCAGTATGAACAAACCCCAAAGGTAGGTGAGTTCATTCACAGGAATACCTAAAGTCCTTTCTAACCCTAAAGGACCCTGGTACTAATGACAGGAATGAGTCAACCTGTTCCTCCAAAAGGAAGGATGAATGGGAGTCTCCCTGACGCCTTATACAAAACAACAAGGAAATGCAACACACAGAAAAGTCAAAATAAAATACAAAAGGGAAAGGTAACACTTAACTTCCAAGAAGCTATGGCAGCACCAGGAACTCTGCCGAGATCCAAACACCAGCTATCCTCAGGTCCAACTGAAGCTATAAACGACACAGCATTGTGGGAGAAACAACTATAAATAGGGAAAGTTAAATGACTACAATAGCAACACCTAGAAGTTAAGGGTGTGGCTAGTATCAGAAACAAACACTTATGCCTATTGATTCACAAGGTAAACATGTCAAATCGAACCAAGTGTTGCCAGTCTCAAAGATCTCCTGCCAATTACTGTCGCGAGGACGTCTGTATGTCTTGGTACATCCGTGACAGTACCCCACTTCTATGGGTGACCACCGGGCACCCAGGACCGACCTTATCCAGGTGAGACATGTGAAAAGCTTTCACCAAACGACCGGCATTCACGTCAGATGCAGGTACCCACATCCTCTCCTCAGGTCCATAAACCTTCCAGTGAACAAGATACTGAAGAGATCTAAGGAGAGCTTGAGAGTCAATTATCTTGGAGATCTGGAATTCTAAACTACCGTCCACCATAAAAGGAGCGGGTGGCAAGAAAGACGGCTCCAAAGGTTCAACATATCTCTTCAACAAAGATTTCTGAAACACATTATGTATTTTCAGAACCTGAGGAAGTTCAAGATGAAAAGCTACAGGATTAATAATGGCAGTGATCTTATCTGGACCAATAAACCTTGGACCTGACTTCCACGAAGGTACCTTCAACTTAATGTTTCTTGTGGACAATCACACTAAATCACCCACTTTTATGTCCCTTCATACGTTTCCTGTCAGACATACGTTTATACTTGTTGCCCATATTTGTCAAGTTATTTTGGATTTTCCACCATATAGATGATAATGATGACAAATAACGTTCCTCCTCAGGAATACCAAAAGTATCTGAACCAGAAAATGTGCCAAACTGTGGATGAAACCCATATGCCCTAAAAAAGGGCGACTTACCAGTGGACTCCTGTCTACGATTAAATATGGCAAACTCTGCCAAAGACAAAAACGACGACCACTCCTCCTGGTTCTCAGAGACAAAACATCTTAAGTAGTGTTGAGCGAACAGTTCTGGCTCGTACCGAATTTTGGGGTGTTCGGGACATGGACCCGAACACGAACATTTTCAAAAAAGTTCGGGTTCGGGTTTGTTATTCGGCGATTACTTCCCACTTTCTGAAGGGCTGCACGGCAGCCAATCAGCTAGAGTTTTACTTCTTGCCCTAAGAGCCCATCACAGCCATACCTACTAATGGCATGGCTGTGATTGGCCAAGTGCAGCATGTGACCCAGCCTCTATTTAAGCTGGAGTCACGTAGCGCCGCACGTCACACTGCTCTGATTAGTGTAGGGAGAGGACGCAGCTTCTGTGAGGGCGAGATTAGGCAGGGAAAAGTCAGCAACAGCACCTAATGAACTGATCGATCTACAGCTGTGAATGATTGAACTTCTGCTAGATACTTGCTCACTGGTTTTTAGGCTGCACAGAGCGTTTTTCTGTCACTTATTTTCTGGGGTGATCGGTGGCCATTTGGTGACTTGTGATGCACCAGAACAAGCTGCCACCAAGTCCATCAATCCATCAATACTAGTTTTTTTTTGCTATATCCTACATAAGGGGCTTGGGTGTGCTAATTCTCACCCCTAGAAACTTAGGATAGCAATTTCTATATTTTATTAAGGGGTTAAATACAATTGCCCAAATACTAATCCCCTAAATCTGGAGTGCCAGATTTGGCTAGCCAAGTATAATACTGTCTGCTGTCTGGCAAAGGATAGATTATTTTCTGTGGTAAAATTCAATTGCCAAAATAGCAATACCATAAATCAGTGGTTTCAGCTGTGGCTGGCCAAGTTTCACAGTGTCCTGCAATTTATTTATTTTGTTCTGGGGTGAAATTCATTTGCCAAAATAGCAATACCATAAATCAGTGGTTTCAGCTGTGGCTGGCCAAGTTTCATAGTGTCCGCAAAAACATATATTTTGTTCTTGGGTGAAATTCAATTGCCAAAATAGCAATACCATAAATCTGGTGTCACAGCTGCGGATGGCAAAGTATAATAGTGTCTGCCAAAATGAATATTTTGTTCTGGGGTGAAATTCAATTGCCAAAATAGCAATACCATAAATCAGTGGTTTCAGCTGTGGCTGGCCAAGTTTCATTGTGTCCTGCAAATTATATATTTTGTTCTGGGGTGAAATTCAATTGCCAAAATAGCAATACCATAAATCAGTGGTTTCAGCTGTGGCTGGCCAAGTTTCATAGTGTCCTGCAAATTATATATTTTGTTCTGGGGTGAAATTCAATTGCCAAAATAGCAATACCATAAATCAGTGGTTTCAGCTGTGGCTGGCCAAGTTTCATAGTGTCCACAAAAACATATATTTTGTTCTGGGGTGAAATTCAATTGCCAAAATAGCAATACCATAAATCTGGTGTCACAGCTGTGGATGGCAAAGTATAATAGTGTCTGCCAAAACATATATTTTGTTCTGGGGTGAAATTCAATTGCCAAAATAGCAATACCATAAATCAGTGGTTTCAGCTGTGGCTGGCCAAGTTTCATAGTGTCCTGCAAATTATATATTTTGTTCTGGGGTGAAATTCAATTGCCAAAATAGCAATACCATAAATCAGTGGTTTCAGCTGTGGCTGGCCAAGTTTCATAGTGTCCACAAAAACATATATTTTGTTCTGGGGTGAAATTCAATTGCCAAAATAGCAATACCCTGAATCTGGTGTCCCAGCTGTTGCAGGCCAAGTGTTAATTTGTCCGTAAAAGGGTATATTTTGTTCTGGGGTGAAATTCAATTGCCAAAATAGCAATACCAATATCAGTGGTTTCAGCTGTGGCTGGCCAAGTTTCATAGTGTCCGCAAAAACATATATTTTGTTCTGGGGTGAAATTCAATTGCCAAAATAGCAATACCCTGAATCTGGTGTCCCAGCTGTGGAAGGCCAAGTGTTAATCTGTCCGTAAAAGGGTATATTTTGTTCTGGGGTAAAATTCAATTGCTAAAATAGCAATACCATAAATCAGTGGTTTCAGCTGTGGCTGGCCAAGTTTCATAGTGTCCGCAAAAACATATATTTTGTTCTGGGGTGAAATTCAATTGCCAAAATAGCAATACCATAAATCTGGTGTCACAGCTGTGGATGGCAAAGTATAATAGTGTCTGCCAAAATCTATATTTTGTTCTGGGGTGAAATTCAATTGCCAAAATAGCAATACCATAAATCTGTGGTTTCAGCTGTGACTGGCCACGTTTCATAGTGTCCGCAAAAACATATATTTTGTTCTGGGGTGAAATTCAATTGCCAAAATAGCTATACCATAAATCAATGGTTTCAGCTGTGGCTGGCCAAGTTTCATAGTGTCTGCAAAAACATATATTTTGTTGTGGGGTGAAATTCAATTGCCAAAACAGCAATACCCTGAATCCGGTGTCCCAGCTGTTGCAGGCCAAGTGTTAATCTGTCCGTAAAAGGGTATATTTTGTTCTGGGGTGAAATTAAATTGCCAAAATAGCAATACCATAAATCAGTGGTTTCAGCTCTGGCTGGCCAAGTTTCATAGTGTCCTGCAAAGGATATATTTTGTTCTGGGGTAAAATTCAATTGCCAAAATAGCAATACCCTGAATCTGGTGTTCGAGCTGTCGCAGGCCAATTGTAAATCTGTCCATAAAAGGATACCTTTCATCCAGGACCTAAATAATAGCCTCGGTCTGGGTGCTGGGCCGAAATAACTGAAAGTGGCCTTCTCCAGTGGTGGGTGATATGACGCATGATTCCTTGCTGTGGGACCTCTCTCCTCTGTCTGGGTGCTGGGCCGAAATAACTGAAAGTGGCCTTCTCCAGTGGTGGGTGATATGACGCATGATTCCTTGCTGTGGGACCTCTCTCCTCTGTCTGGGTGCTGGGTCTGAAATAACTGAAAGTGGCCTTCTCCAGTGGTGGGTGATATGACACATGATTCCTTGCTGTGGGACCTCTCTCCTCTGTCTGGGTGCTGGGCCGAAATAACTGAAAGTGGCCTTCTCCAATGGTGGGTGATATGACGCATGATTCCTTGCAGTGGGACCTGTATCCTCGGTCTGGGTGCTGGGCCGAAATAACTGAAAGTGGCCTTCTCCAGTGGTGGGTGATATGACGCATGATTCCTTGCTGTGGGACCTGTATCCTCGGTCTGGGTGCTGGGCCGAAATAACTGAAAGTGGCCTTCTCCAGTGTTCGGTGATATGACGCATGATTCCTTGCTGTGGGACCTCTCTCCTCTGTCTGGGTGCTGAGGCCGAAATAACTGAAAGTGGCCTTCTCCAGTGGTGGGTGATATGATGCATGATTCCTTGCTGTGGGACCTCTCTCCTCTGTCTGGGTGCTGGGGCCGAAATAACTGAAAGTGGCCTTCTCCAGTGGTGGGTGATATGACGCATGATTCCTTGCTGTGGGACCTCTCTCCTCTGTCTGGGTGCTGGGGCCGAAATAACTGAAAGTGGCCTTCTCCAGTGGTGGGTGATATGATGCATGATTCCTTGCTGTGGGACCTCTCTCCAATTGATATTGGTTAATATTTTATTATTTTTTTTTTTTGTTCATTTCCCTATCCACATTTGTTTGCAGGCGATTTACCTACATTTTGCTGCCTTTTGCAGCCCCCTAACCCTTTCCTGGACTATTTTACAGTCTTTTTAGTGCCTAAAAGTTCGGGTCCCTATTGACTTCAATGGGGTTCGGGTTCGGGATAAAGTTCGGGTCGAGTTCGGATCCCGAACCCGAACATTTTCGGGAAGTTCGACCGAACTTCCCGAACCTGAACTTCCAGGTGTTCGCTCATCTCTAATCTTAAGTAAGTCTCCGCGCTCTGATTAGTGTGCTCCTTCTGTCCGTTTAACTGAGGATGGAAAGACAAAGAAAATTACACTTGTACCCCCAGCCGAGTACTGAGTACGCCTTCCAGAATCTGGACACAAACTGAGTCCCACGATCCGAAACCACATCAGATGGAATGCCATGGAGTTTCACAATGTTGTCAACAAACACTTGAGAGCAAGTGTTTTAGCATTAGGTAGAGCAGCCAATGCTATAAAGTGTACCATTTTACTAAAACGATCAACCACCACCAAAATAACTGTCTTTCCTGAAGAATTAGGCAGATCAGTGATAAAATCCATAGATAAATGAGTCCATGGTCTGGACAGGATGGGCAACGGATGTAGGGATCCAGAAGGCCAAGTATGTTTCACCTTAGCACGCGCAAAGACATTACAGGCTGACACATAATACTCAACACACTTCCGCAACCCCGGTCACCAGAATCTACGAGAGATGAGGTCGGCAGTGGATCTGCTCCCAGGGTGTCCCATAAGAACCGTACAATGATGTTCCTCAAACACCTTGTGACGCAATTCTGATGGCACAAATAATTTCCCAGAGGGACAAGATTCTGGTACATCTCCCTGGGCCTCTAACACCTTCACCTTTAGGTCAGGGTATAGAGCAGATATCACTACCCCTTCCAACAGAATAGGACTCGGATTTTCAAAATCACCACCTCCAGGAAAACTACGTGACAAGATATCTGCCTTGACGTTCTTAACCCCAGGACGATAAGTGGCAGGGAAATTGAATATGGTGAAAAACAAAAAACATCTGGCCTGCCTTGGGTTCAGTCATTTAGCCGACTCCAGGTAAGCCAGGTTTTTGTGATCTGTGAACACCGTTACCGGATAAATCGCCCCTACCAACCAATGATGCCATTCCTCAAAAGCCAACTTAATAGCCAGTAACTCTCTGTTACCGCATCATAATTTCTCTCTGCGGAAGAGAGTTTTTTGGATAAAAAGACACCTGGACGCCATTTACCAGGTGACGGGCCCTGCAATAAAACTGCTCCTACTCCCACCTTGGACGTGTCCACTTCCACAATAAAAGGATGTGATACATCCGGCTGCACCAATATAGGGGCAGAAGAGAAGCACTCCTTAACCGCAGAAAAGGCTCGCAACGCCGAATCAGACCACACTGAGAAATCCATCCCTTTCTTAGTCATGTCAGTTAAGAGTTTCACCACTGTCGAATAGTTCTTAATACATTTTCGGTAATAATTGGTGAACTCCAAAAACTGCATAAGAGCCTTGAGTTTTTCTGGTCGATCCCAATCCAATACAGCACCGACTTTCTCCGGATCCATTCGAAAACCCGAAGGCGAAAACAGGTATCCCAAAAATTGCACCTCGTGTACAGCAAAAACACACTTCTCTAATTTTGCGTACAATTTATTATCCCTTAAGATCTGCAACACCTGTCTAACGTGATCCTGATGTATCTCCACGTATGGAGAATAAATTTGTATGTCATCCAAATACACAACTACAAACCTCCTCACAAGCTGATGAAAAATGTTATTCACAAAATGCTGGAAAACCGCAGGAACATTGGTCAACACAAAAGGCATGACCAGATTTTTAAAGTTACCCTCAGGAGTATTGAAAGACATCTTCCATTCATCCATTCATCCCCTTCCTTGATCTGACCAGATTATATGCACCCCTTAAGTCCAACTTAGAGAACACCTTGGCACCAATAATTTGGTTAAACAAATCAGGAATCAAAAAGAAGGGGGTAAGTATCACGGACATTAAATTGAATGAGTTTACGGAAATCCAGACATGGTCGAAGACCGTCATCTTTTTTTTAAATAAAAAAGACCCCCTGCTGTCACGGGAGATTTGGAAGGTCTTATGTGTCCTTTAGCCAAACTCTCGGTAATATACTCTCTCATGGCCAGTCTTTCAGGTCCAGAAAGGTTATACAACCTAGATTTGGGCAACTTAGCTCCGGGAATAAGATTGATAGGACAATTATATTCCCGATGTGGAGGTAAATCCTGGCATCCACTCTCAGAAAATACGTCAGCAAAATCAGATATAAATTAAGGCATTGTCTTAGTAGTTAAAATAGAAAAAGATGCATTAAGACAATTGTCAACGCAATAATCACCCCAATCCAGAATCTTTCTAGCTTGCCAATCGATGGTTGGATTGTGCTTGCTCAACCATGGCAAACCCAGAACCACCGGAGCAGGGAGACCCTCCAACACAAAACACGAGATAAATTCCTGATGAAAGTCACCCATTTTTAATCTGATATCATGCACCACTTGCGATAAACACTTCAGAGCTAGAGGTGCAGAATCATTAGCAAAAATGGAAATATTTTTCTCTAATGCACTCAGTGACAACCCGTGCATACGGACAAACTGACCATCTATCAGGTTCACCTCTGCTCTGCTTTCTATAAACACCTAAATCCCCACAGTTTTTGACTTTAGCGCCACCTCAGCAGGTACTCTCAGTCAAAGACAAATGCACATTTTCGGACTCTTCTCTCACCCTTCCAAGAGTCAGATGGGAATTAAACGTCCCCCTTTTTTTAATGCTAAATGTATGGACATACTCCGATAAAATGTCCCTCCTGTCCGTAGAAAAAAAAAAACTACCTTCTTACGACCAGTATGCTTAAAAGCGGATCCAGGAGTAGTTCCCCCTAAATGCATGGGTTCGTCCCCAGACCTAAACTCAGGAGTATCTTTACCCAAAGTGTCATAGGAGGACAATACATCATGTGATAGTATGTCCTGAGAGTAGGAGCCCCTAGATCTCTCTCTCAGTCGTCTATCAATGCATATGGCAAGAGACATAGCAGCCTTTACAGACACAGGAGTTTCATGAAAGGCCAAAGCGTCCTTCAGCCTCCCTGATAACCCCTGACAAAACTGGCTACAGGGAGCCGGATTGTTCCACTCAGTATCCGTAGCCCACCTCCTAAACTCAGATCAATAAATGTCAACAGAACGATCTCCCTGATGAAGGCAATGCTGGTTTCGGCCAGCGATGTCCCATCCTTTATAAATAAGACCCAAAGCTTTAAAAAATTCATCCACCGACCGTAGAGACTGCGATCTGGTCTGCAGAGAAAAAGCCCAAGATTGCGCATCCCCCTTAAGCAATGAAATAATCACACCGACTCGCTGTTTCTCATCCCCAGATGAGTGTGGATGTAGCCTAAAATACAGTTTGCAAACTAGGGAAGGAAGATGGACAACTTCCTAGTGAAAACCCTAACCAAGCCCTGACTGACTACCAGTATGAACAGACCCCAAAGGTAGGTGAGTTCATACACAGGAATACCTAAAGTCCTTTCTAACCTTAAAGGACCCTGGTACTAATGACAGGAATGAGATAACCTGTTCCTCCAAAAGGAAGGATGAACGGGAGTCTCCCTGAGGCCTAATACAAAACAAAAAGGAAATTCAACAAACAGAGAAGTCAAAATAAAATACAAAAGGAAAAGGTAACCCTTAACTTCTAAGAAGCTATGGCAGCACCAGGAACTCAGTCGAGATCCAAACACCAGCTATCCACAGGTCCATCTGAAGCTATAAACCGCACAGAATTGTGGGAGAAACAACTATAAATAGGGAAAGTTAAATGACCACAATAGGAACACCTGGAAGTTAAGGGTGTGGCCAATAGCAGAAACAACACAGACGCCTATTGATCCACAAGGTAAACATGCCAAATCAAACCATGTGTTACCAGTCTCAAAGATATCCTGCCACTCACTGTCGCGGGGACGTCTGTATGTCTATGTACGTCCGTGACAGAAATACTCCTAAATTATGTGTATTTATGGTGCACGTGGCGGTGCAATGGTTAGTTGCACTGCAATCTGTGACTTCGCCCCATGATGCCCGGTCTAAATTTGTGGCCATGGTGTGGGCGGAGATGGGGACGGGCCAGTTTAGGCGTAAGACAGTTTGGAAGTGTCCTACATTTAGAACTTGCGCTGGATGCTCCAATGTTATAGAGAGGCCTGCGCCTCTTCATAACTTTGCAGGATCCACCTCCAGCTATGGGCCTTAAGACCAGTGTCTAAAACTCCAGTCTTAATAAATGTGCCCCCAAAGTACACACAGGTATGTTTGGTATGCGTTTGCAATCTTCTGTGGGGCAGTGCTGTTAGTTATATTGGTGAAAATGAGGTGACAGACTCCCTTTAATTCTCCCCACACCAACACTTGAACTGGGCAGGGAAGGTTTTATTTCTGTGTACGGTGTAATTTATGTTCAATTTCGCTGGCAGAAAAATGGCTTTATTGCTTTTGCCACAATGCAACGTTTAAAAAGAATACAGATGTGATGCACTCAAAAAATAACAATTGCTCAGCAACAGCAGATGGCATTATTGCTGTACAAAGCTTCTGCTTTAATGCAACACATTTACTACAGACTGATATGGTAAACTGAATTGCTTAGCAATCTGCACTGCAGCATATTGCTAATTGTACTGGGAATAAGCTGGCAACAACAGAAACTTCAAGTTTTAAAGAAAAACAGGTGTCTTTCTGTTCAAATGAGGAAAAACAGAAATGTTCTTACAGATGGCTCCATTAGAGGTTCTGCAGACGCTGCAGCTGTGTTAAAAGACAGTAACTGCAGCTAAAAGGCACTGCCTAGCACGCCTAGCCTCAGCTCCTCACTCCCTGGCTGAAAGCTTCCCCTGCTTTTCCCTATTCTACACAACTATTCTTCTTTCTAGGCTTCCCCTTCACTGTGCTTTACACTAGAATAGTGTCCATCTTCTTTCACAGCCCAACACAGAATGATGTTCTAGTAGTTTTGCAAAGTCAGCTCGATGCCTACTGCTCCACTGATTGTCTCATCCAGGTTGTGTCAAAAATCACAGAAAACAGATAATAATGCACTAACACAGTAGATGTAAGGATTATATATGGACTAAGCACTCTGATATGATAAAATCCGAGACTCTTAGCCAATATATTTTTATCAAAACGCATCTGTGCCCGCCTACCTGCGCCAAGGTAGGTGGTCTCAGGCAGGCAGGTCCTACTCTAAACCTACCTATGCAGTTGGGCATTTATGTTCAGGAGAGCAGACCCTGCACATATAGTGTGCTGCTCCTAGTCCTAGCAAACTATGAGAGGAGGAGCACGCACAGCTATATGTACCACCATCCAGGTTGTCATCCTTCTTCTTCCTCTCTTGTGCTTTTTCTGGCTGGCATGTGCAGTAAAATGGCACTGTTCGCTGTTTTATTGGATTTTTCAGAAACAAACCTAAAAAGCTTCGGGTTCGTCTTGTGGATGAATTTTTGGGAAGTTCATAGTAACCCTTGGTTGTTACAAACTGATTCGTTCATCTCTATTCCATATTTATCTAATATCCATTCCAAGAGGGGAATTCAAACACAGTTGTATACTTTTTGTGGGCCATTTAAGGATGCAGTAAATCACTCAGAGGTAAAAATTCAGATAATATTACCCTTTATTGTCCCAAATATACATTCATTATAACAGGAACTTTAAAGATAATTACTGGAAGACATTAATACTCTATTTACAAAGACATTCAAAAGAGGACATCCTTCCTTCACAATGTTCTTGCAGTATGCATCCTATTACAGGTTCTCATTGTGAATAACCCTCCTGCACTGCATTTTCTCATCACCATTCACAGTATTTGTAAGCCATACCTGAAATGACAGTGGGTCCAGATTATCTGGCCACTATGGAAAGGATTTGACTCCCTCTAATTTGTTTGTCTGATCTGTGAGGTTTTTATTTCCTTCAAACACATTGGTTCAATCCCCTGAAATATGTTTTAGTGAACACCTAAATAATTCAGTGTTTGACTCATTTTACACTTCGGATCCAGTACCACGAAGGTCAGTATTCGGCCCTATTCTCTTTAATATTTTTATAACCATGTTTCCCTACACTTCCATATACCGCTATAAGATCAATCTTGCTGCCAGGCAGGTATTACCTTGCATTGTCTTTCTGCTTGATCAATTCATTGACTTTTCATGAAATGATTCCCTGATCCCCAAACTTTCTTTACAAAGTTCTTAATGATTGCTTCCTAATTTAGTCATTAGTTGTTCCTTCACAGTTGCTGGCTCCACCCCTGAGTATTTTGGCACCATTTTCTCGGGGCAAAGTTCCAGTGAAAGCTTCTTCTTGGGTCCTTTTCAGGCTCAGAACCTCAGCCTGCAGTTGTGCTCTTCCCTCTTGTTCCTATGCAAAAATTTGTTAAGATGACATTAGAATATAATGATAGTTTTCATGATTTTTTTAATATCTTTTTAGGGTCTACATGTGTGAAAACTGGAAAGTATTTCAAACTGCATAACTAGTTATATTAGCAGAATTCTTCCATTGTCATGCTGATGCTGGTGGCATTTCAAACTCGCAGCCACTAGCAGGCTCACCTGTTAGCAGAACATACAGATGTAGCAGGGTTAGCACATAAGCTCTTAACTCAAATTTCTAAAACAAAAGCCATTGACAAGCAATTAAAGGTGTTTGCTTAACGCATATAGTTTAGATAACACATCTCATAAAGCATGTGTGTTAACTCTACCACATTGTGCCACATTTGCTGTCAGATTTAAAACCAAAACAATATTGAAGAAATATGACTTGAGAGCATAAAGCATATGAGAACAAAACATTTGCGTATTTAATATAATAAAAGGGGTTGTCACTAGGGATGAGCGAA
The DNA here is from genome assembly GCA_033119425.1 of Bufotes viridis. Classification (NCBI taxonomy): domain Eukaryota; kingdom Metazoa; phylum Chordata; class Amphibia; order Anura; family Bufonidae; genus Bufotes; species Bufotes viridis. The sequence goes on from CM065598.1 coordinate 62,939,212, forward strand.
TCGACTTCGGATGAAAGATCCTAACTTCTTTCAATACTGTATGTAGCGAGTGCTCTGTACAGTATTAAAATGTATTGGCTCTGATGAGCCGAAGTTATTACTTGGCTAACTTTGGTTATCACTTGGAACCGAACCCGAGTTTGGAAATGTTTTTTTTTATAGTAGAAATTAATTTCTGAAGTTATTATGCAGTCTTGCGAGACTTCGCGAAGTAATAACACACACAGTATTGAAACAAAGTTTTATGCGAATCAACTTCGGATGTTTCATCCGAAGTCGAATCGCTCATCCCTAGTTGTCACATCTAGAAAACGCATGTCCATAAGTCATTGAAACTTCACTCCCTCACTTTGGACAGATAAAGCAGAAAGCAACTGAGGCCAGCATAGTCACATATTATACTATTGCAGAGGACAGCAGCATTCCTTGAGAAAATAAAAACTGATTGCAAGAGGGTTCCAACAGCCAGCTACTATGTCAAGAAAGGATTTTACTAATAATTGTCCTTTTTCCTTACCCGTCTAAGGTCTTCCTGAAGTTTCTTCAGCTTCATTTCCAGCTCTGTAACTTTGTCATTAAGATTTCTAGGAATCAGATTACAATTTTTAGTATGGTAATTGTCACATTCACATCTGAGTGTGTGAAATGCATGGACCTGACAATTAAGGTGTTTGCCGCTTACCCTGATGCTGCTGGGAGAGAGCTTTGAGCTCCCATATCATTTTTAAAGCTTGTACCTGTTCTGTAAGAACACACAAAGTTTAAGAACAAGTAATAATCTTGTGGTTACATGCTCACACAATAAGTAGTGAAATGTAGCACTGCGGGCTGTATTTTATTATGTAACATCACACTGGTGCGGACATATGCACACATACAATACTCTTCTCTATGGAGTAACAGTGTGATGATTAGCTCAGCCACGTTATCTAAGCTACTTGTACTTGATATTTGGACTTTGGAAACCTTGTGAGGACTTACTTAGTGATGTAAAGAAGTTTTTATACCTCCTCTTCAAGATGTCCCCCCTTATTGCATATTTGTCACACTGAAAAATGTCAGATTTTTATGTAGTTGCACCACTTTTTACAGATTCTTGGCATAGACACATTAATAAATCTGGGCCATTGTTTATAGTTAATTCCAGACCCAAATACAAAATTGTTCACAATATTTTCCAGGAGACAACTCTTTTACTAACTGTACGTGCCACCTTCAGCAGCAGTAACTGCAATAAAAGTTGACGTTTTCGACCAGTGTTAAACATCAATTTTGAAGACATGTGGAGCACTTTTGGGGGCAGAACTGTTTTAATTAACCTTTTTACAATCTGTTTGCAGCATGTAAGTGGTTACAGAGAGACCAGACTCCCTTTGTCTCCCATCGGCACCCCACGAATGAGATCAGAGAGTGCCAATATCAGTTCAGGCTGGGACCTAGTGAAGGTTCCAGGCCTGCCTCCAGTCTTTCATCTCTGCTGCAGCCTGCTGGTGAATGTCAGTATAGCACTGACATTAAAATTCATTGCACTACAGGAATAATGCAATGTATTAGGCTGGGTTCACACGGGCTTCATGTTTGACGCCCGGATCAGAGGCGGCTGCGTTGCGGGAAAATGCGCAATTTTTCCACGTGAGTGCAAAGCGTTTTCATGCGTTTTGCACGTGCGTGAAAAAAATTGGCATTTTTGGTACCCAGACCCGAAGGCGGACTTCATCACTGAAATCCAGTTTCAGGTTGAGTATTCTTTATATTTTATTATTTTCCCTTATAACATGGTTATATGGGAAAACAATAACATTCTAAATACAGAATGCTATGTTAACAGGGCAATAGAGGGTTAAAAAAAAATCAACTCACCTCCTCCCATTGATCGCGTAGGTGCAAGGAACATCTTCTATCTTCATATCTGTTGGTTGAAGGACCTTCGGCGACGTCACATGGGTCACATGGCCCAATCATGGAATCTTTTGATTGGACCATGTGACCGATGTGACCCAGTGACGTCACCGAAGGTCCTTTAACCAGCAGAATGAAGAAAGAAGAATGATCCCGGCACCTACGCGATCAAGAGTATAAGGTGAGTTAAAGTTTGTTTTTATTTTTAACCCTCTCTTCCCCTTTTTACATAACATTCTGTAATTAGAATGCTATTATTTTCCCTTATAACCATGTTATAAGGGAAAATAATAAAGATCGGGTCCCCATCCTGATCGTCTCCTAGCAACCATGCGGGAAAATCGCACCGTCTCCGCATTTGCTAGCGGATGCTAGCGATTTTCCCGCAGCCCCATTCACTTCTATGGAGCCTGCGTTGCGTGAAAAACGCAGAATATAGAACATGCTGCGATTTTCACGCAACGCAAAAGTGATGCGGGGAAAATCACCGCTCATGTACACAGCCCCATAGAAATGAATGAGTCCGGATTCAGTGCGAGTGCAATGCGTTCACCTCACGCTTTTCAATGAAAAAAATTGCAAAAGTTAAATCTCCTCCACATATTTGGTCTCACCGCATCTGTAAGAACCTGCACTATGCAAGTTTGATGGTAAAGCAGACAAACTGCAGAGGCTTCTTGGTTTTAGTAGACCAAATAACCTCTTTAGTGAGACTCAAAAGCCTTGTTGAAACATCCTGAGGCTGTATTTACATCCAAATGTCTTGTATGACCTTATGGGGGGCACATGTATATACAAAAACAAAATAAAAAAGACAAAGCCCTTCCCCCAGTGACCATAACACATATATCCCCTGTATCAAAATGACTGTAATGGAAAGGGGGCGTCATTTTAAAAATATTTTAGTTGCACGTTGTGCTACTAAATAGATAGAAAGGATGGAAAACCAATTTTTTTGTCCATCTTCTCAGGTATAAAAAGTAAAAGCAAAGAAAATACTAAAATAAAAAATGACATAAAAAGTCCCAAGTATCACTGAAAAAAGACACAAATGGCTTTCCAAGACACATAATAAAATAAAATAAACTGAAAATGGATCTGGTCAGAAAGGGGATAAAAAACATGATGATATTATAATTTAGATTGTTACTGATGCAGCAATACCAATTATGTCTACTTTTTATTTTATGACATAATAAACCTTTTAAAAAATAGAAATATTATAAAAATTATTATAAATATTATCAGTGGTACTCCTGTCACTGATTTTAGAGGTGCACTCAAAATCCTCATAGAGAAAACGTACGTCATAGAGCGGGAACTAGTATCACACCAGGATGTACATTTTTGTCATCGGTCAGGAAGGAAACAATTAGTGTGATAAATATACAAGAACAGGGGTCATGTGGAAGGGCTGGATACTTTATCACAGTAGTGTGCATTGTCTCACCATGGTAGACTGTACTTATTAGACTACTACTATTTAGATTTCTGGTAAATTCACATGAGGGAATTCAGATACTAAGGGCATAGCTACTAGGGTAGCAGGCATAGCAGTTGTTATGGGACCCAGCAGCTAAAGGTCCAACCTTCACTGTTAAAGGAGGTGAGGCGTAGTCAGTGATTAGAGTGTTAATAAAACTTGAAAATTTGGTTGGAATACTGTAGGTGGAGATTGAAAAATGGAAGAAACAGTGAATAATGGAATACAACATGCTGTGAGATCAACGAAGAGAGAGAGAGAGAACAGAGTGTAAACTGTACTGTTGATGAGCGAGGTAAAGGAGGAGTCGGGCCCCATTCTAGTTTTCTCATTTGTCAGGCACCATAAAAACACTACTGGGGGCAATTTATCAAAATTGGTGTAAAGGAAAAGTAGCTTAGTTGCCCATAGTAACCATTTAGATGACACCTTGCTATGGGCACCTAAGCCATCTTTCCTTTGCATCCGTTTTGATAAATCTCCCCCACTGGCTCTATCTGAAATCTGTTGCAATTTAGTAACATCTCAGGGGCACACTCATTGCTTACCTTCATGTAAGGTACATGTAAGGACCTCAGTACAATTGGTGCCATTTATCAAACTGTTGTAAAGTAGAACTGGCTTAGTTGCCGATCAAGGCTGCCAACTAGAATTTTTCTTTTTTCTGGACAACCTATCCTAAAATGACGGACAGCCAACATTTTTTATGGACAAATTGGAAAACAATAATGAATTCTAAGGATTATAAGTAATACTTGTCTATAGCTCAATTTACTGATAAGAACTCATTACCAGCATTTACCGTAAACTGTAAAATGATGATAACTACCACCAAAATAATCAGGTAGTCAGGTACCACCAGCCTTTAAAAAAATCACAGACACATCATTTTTTTTTCATGCATACAGAAAAAGACACCTATTTTTACGGACTGTCCAGAAAGTTCTGGACAGTTGGCAACCGTGTTGCCGATAGCAACCCATCAGATTCCACCTTTCATTTTTGACAGCTCCTTTGGAGAATAAAAGGTGGGATCTGATTGGTGGCTATGGGCAACTATGCCAATTCTACTTTACAGCAGTTTGATAAATGACCCCATATGTGCGTATTTCTTTGTACTACTGTTAAGTCTCAAACTTTTAAGGGCTGTTTTTCATTTTAAATGGCAACGTACCTTCTTTAGACATGGCCTCCAGTATGCTATTACAGGCCAAAGTGAGGTCAGATATACTCTGCCATTCATCTTCCAGCGACTGTGGAGATGGTGAAAGAGCTGAGGGGAAAAAAGTGAAGCCGTTAAGGCGATCAGCATTGTCAGCGTTATGTACATGAGCATTGCAAATGTACAGCATTTTACTATTAGAAAATGTTATTAAAACCTTGCCATTTTCAGTGTGCATTTTTCAGTTCCTGTATTTCTTGCCAAAAACAGAACAAGATCCCATCATAGCAGTTGACCCTATATGATCTGCATAGCAGTTTTTTTCATTTTGTAAATCTGGGTGCACATAAGGCTAAGTTAGTTTCTCACATTGGTAATGAAATTAAGTTTTTTGTAACAGCTGAATCCAGAATGTAACAGCTGAATCCAGAATAGGTCAGACACTACTGGTGCCTCGCCGATCTCATTGGTGTAATGGGGTCTGTCGGGTTTCCATTATAGATTCCAGCATTATTCCAGACAAAATACTGCCTAATGTTGCAGTATTGGTCCTTTTTACCCGAATCTGTGATGAAGGCTGAACCTATGCTACAGGTGTGACCCTAGCTTATCAGCTTGTCATGGATCAATTTGACTTGCATTGAGAACATTGCGTTTCGTTTTTTATTTACTCTGCCTCCTACTGCCCAGCGCACACTCAGCTGAGATAACACAAAAGCTTCAACCTACAGCACCAACTACCTCTCAACTGCTCAGTCCTCTGTCTGCATAACCTGGTTAACCGCTATTACTGAGAAAAAAGCTTTTCACCCTACTTTACATGTCACAGCACACCACCGATATATTTGACTCAATGCCTTACCCCTTGTCCTTTAATTTACTACTATACTTATCTCAACCGTAACTCATATCTTTAAACTAACGCTAACTACTGGCATCTTCATTTTTGAGAAACCGTCCATCAACCAATCCTCTCTGTCAGTCTACTGCCACATCTCACTATTCCTGACTTGAATTTACCAGCCAAAGGTATGCAGCATATTCCACAAGACTAGGAATAGGTCTAAGAAGATTGAGATATGCGCTAGTGGGGGCCTGACTGCTGGAACCCCCAATGACAGCAAAAATGAGGCACCAGAGTCTCCTGAGTTAATGGAATGGTGGTCATACATGTGCACTTTTGGTTCATTCAACTCTACGGGACTGGTGCTCTACCAATATCTACGGTACTGCGACGAGTCCTGTGGATTTGAAGGTGGTCAGACTTCCATAATCAGATATTTGTTCCATATTCTGTAGCTAGCGGATAAATAATGGGGCAATGCCTTTAAGTAAGACCAGAAGATCTCTTCATAAACATTTTAGATGAAACAAGGTGGAAGAAATTATAGGGGGTCATTTATTAAGACCAGCTTTTTATATGCCAATCTTAATAACCCCCTATAGCTAGAGTTATTTAGATGCGCCAGCCTACTGGCCCATCCCCTTTCCAGCCCGCATCATATCCCTTTTGTTAGACCTGGCGTGAGAGGGGAAAAGTCGCAGATTACAGCCCAAATAACCTTTGCGCTGCAATCTGCAACAGATATACGCCAGAAAACTGGTGTATATCTTATAGTAAATTACCCCCATAGTATTTAAATGTGAAAATTGGTCACTTTCTTAGACCCTGTAACTGAGAGTCATACCAACACATCTTTATAGGATAGTAATCATGTTAACATTATTTTACTAAAGCTACAAACTAATTATTGGATGGAATAGAAAATGCTGTCTGTATTACTATGATGATAATAATAATACCATGTAGATAAAAGGGCAATACTCATGACAGAGAAATAGTGGAGCAACCGGCTTGATAATCACACCAATATACTGTATGTCTTTATACTCACAGTATAAATCACTTACTCACAATACTACATATTCCAACATGCTTTCAGTCATTCAAATGGAGGCACATAAGACATGATTCAGAGAATACAAAAGCAGCACTGAAATTTCTTTTTATATAATAATGATGCCATCAGTTTAGGCTCTGCACCTTCATAGAACCAACACTGCACCAGTACACTCCCCTGCAACAGCATTACCCTCAATAGCAAGCCAATTGCTTGGACAGTCACACAGCCTTTTCGTGGCGCTCGCTTCCAAAATCAGTTCCAAACATTCATCTTCCATAGAACAAATAAAGCGGCACTCACTGGTCCTGTTTCAACTTTATTCAATTCTTGCCAAATTACAGATAAACAAGGGAGGACAAAACAATCCTTGGCCTACAGCTGTTTAATGTAATGTCATGCTTCCTCTGGGCCTCCTTTAGGCTCTGCGTATTTTGCCTAATAACATTATTCTGTTAACTTGCACATGGTAGTATCTAATTATGACTTGGCATCTACGTAGAAGTATTTAGACTTTTTTCCCATATATGTTGTAATTTCCATTATTATGCTCAATCACAGGGACAGAACATAGAAAACATCAGTGACAGATACATCAAATGATCAACACCTTCACACTTGACTGACCCATTGACCAATTAATCACTGGAAATGCTCACCACAGATTTCATGACAATGCTTAAAAACAACGTAGTAAGGTTGAAAAAAGACAAATGTCAACCAGAAGATGGATACAGGTGTGATTGAAAGGAAAGGGAGTGAGAACCAGACTTCTACACTTTTATGTCAGCGTTAATGTTATATAATTCTAAGAATCGTCTAAGCCTTTTTTTCTGCTATGATCACATGCTGAGGTAGACTATCCCACAGATTTACAGCTCTTATGGGTGAAGAAGCCTTGCCACCTCTGGAGACTGAACTTTTTCTTCTCAGACGGAGGCAGTTCCCATATCTTTTGAAGGGATTCTAGATGGAACAGCTTTTGACCATATATTTACATTGGTCCATTTCCAAATTTACTGTATATAGGCTAATAATGTCCCCCTTAGGCGCTTGTTTCTAACACTAGATACTCAAATGGGCATAAATATGCATTAGTGTGTGGATCACTTCTAAGTTCAGTCAACCACCACCACCACCTTCCAGGCCTCATAGATACATTTGAATCAACCGTATGGATGCCCCAAATGAATACTGACAGACCAAGGACCATACTTAGAAGCTAAATTAGTGAAGGAGTTGTGCTATTTTCATGATATTCAGTAAAATTGAGAATGACCCCCTATGATCCATGGAGAAATGAGAATGCAAACAGCTCGATCAGACCCTGCTGGGAAAGTTGCACACACTGGGAGAGGAGTACCAACAACTATGGCATGAACACTTTGATATAGTGATATATGCATAAAACTATACTGCACATTAAGCCACAGGGTATATGCCCTACCAACTCTTGTTTGGTTGAGCCACTCAGTTGCCATTGGTGCTACTGATGGAACATATGGAGGAGAAAACAGAGAATCAAACTTGGTTGATTGAACATTGAAGACGCCTGGCATGAGACTGACCACATTGTGTGCTTAGAGCTGCTTTGAAATACATTGTTAGGACTGCATTGCATATGAGTCCTCTCCATTATGTTAGCACAGCACAGCACAGCAGTCCTGACAATGTATTTCAGTGCAGCTCTGAGCGCTGACAGTGGGGGATCCAGGGACAGTAGGAAAATTAAAAATTGTGATCTGGACTCCTTATATGCAGTACTAAGCATGTATTACTGTAGATCAGGGGTGCACAACCTGCGGCCTGAGGGCCACATGCGGCCCTTGATATAATTCTGTGTGGCCCCCAACCATCTGGTGGCAGACATGTATGTCTATGTCTTTCATATGCATTTTCATGTATTTCCCATTAGATGGGAATCCTGGAGATGAAAACAGACATTTATAGTATATACTGTATGCACAATATGCCATAAATACAGTATTTTAGCTGGTAATAAAGCTAATACCCTTTTAACTTTTATTTTCGGCCCCTGGAATTCCTTCAGTCTGACAATATGGCCCTCAATCATAAAAGGTTGTGCCGCCCTACTGTAGATAATAGTCCAAAACTGGGGTGACGGATTCCCGTTAAAAAACAAATGTGATAGGAATGGGTTGGTAGTTCAGACATGTTCACCCAAGACCTTCTCACGGCTGCCAGCTGGGTACATAAAAATCTGATTCTGTCCTACTCACCTGGGCATATTTGGTTCAGCTGGGGTGGTATATTATTACCCAATTATGTTGCCTTCTATCAGTTTGAACCTACCTACAACATGGGGCCACTTTTCTGATTTTTGTCCAGGGCCACTTTTAGTTCCCTATCTGCCCCTCAGCAGTATTATGAATAAGAAGCGTGGAAATTGTAGAGCAACACATGCCATTGATGTGAGAGATCAACATCGGCTACGAAGGTGCATGAGGGCAGACGGACACGCTACAGTGAAACAGCTCACTGCCAATGAATCAGGGCCCTACAAGGCATGTCTAAAACTGTTCAGCGAACCCTTCTGCATATAGAGCTCAGAAGCAGACAAATAATCACTCCAGCTCTACAAAAAGGAAAGTCTTTAATTTTCCAAGCGGTAGCGGAATTAGACCTCCGCTGATTGGCAAAGGATTGCAGATCCGTCATGTTTTCTGCTTCATAGGACGGCTGGATGTTGGCGTGTCAGATGAGAAACATCAAACAACAAACACCCTGTAAGAATTGCTGGAAGAACACAAGCTGGTGGGGGCAACGGTATGGTCTGGGGAATTTTTTTATGGAATTCTCTGGGTCCACTTATCCATGTGGAAGGCACTGTCAATGGATTTCAGTAAGAATCCATCCTTGCAGATCACATACACCCATACATGCCGATTGTCTTCATTGGGGCAAATGCTAGACAAAGTACTACCCTGGCTCCCTAATTCCCCAAAACCTGAACCCTATTGAGCATCTGTGGGACCACCTCGATTGTTCTGTTTGGTCTATGGATCCTCCCTCACACACCCTCCATCACCTGTGGGATGCACTGCAGTCAGCATGGCCTCAGATACCAGTGACAACCTACTAGGACTTTATTGAGTCACTCCCAGCTTGTCTAGCTGCTGTCCATGCTGCACATGGCATTTATTATGGATATTAGCTGGTGGTCATAATAATGTGAATCGACTGTGTATATTTAGTTCATACATGTTATGGGGTATACAAATATGCAGTAAAAATAACAACATACATTCATAAATAATTGATTATTATAAATTGGAACTTGATTAAAAGTGGAAATTAAAAGTGGACCAAAATATGGGCTATCTAATATATTCCTGATCAGTCAAAAAATACAGATAGGAATTGTAAACTAAAGTTAGAACTAAGCCCAGGGATATGAAATGGAAGTGTCTGTAGCCTGGATTGTCTAGAATTAGATATATTGAGAGTGTTGACAGGTAGTTTAGCCTTAATGAAATAATCCTACTACAGTCCTAAAATATTTAATAATTTCAAAAAGGAGCCTAGAGAGCCAGACTTTCTGTTATAGAATTTAAAATCAATGCATTAATTACATTACAAACTTCTATATTCTGATAGACATTGATATTTATTGCAAGCATATGTCAGAGAAACACCTATCGGCCTCATGCACATGGCAAATCCCCACATAAGAAGCTGTACAGAGGCCATAGGAGACCCAGCATCTCCATACTATTGAGGAATAGCCCCTCGTGTGCTGTTGTATGGTGCTCTGCACATTAAAGGGAATCTGTCAGCTCTGAAACACCCCCAAACTAGAGTAAGCCGTGTATAGTGTAAGTGACACCAAGTCCAGTAATGTAATTTTTATTCTCATGATCACTTACATTCCGACGATGTTCTCTGACAAACGGGCAGTAAAAAGCATTGAGAGGACTCTCGTGCTCACGCACATAATGGAGAGGACTCAAAAAAGGAGTCTTCCCAATGTATTATTCTGCTGCTTTGTAGATAAAAATTACATAATTGCACTCAGCGTGTCTTAATCATCATTTTCTATGCAAGTTTATGGTGTGGAAATTGGTCTTAAACTACGCCCCCAAGTGAGAGCTGGCATAATTTAAAGCATGTCACACAGCCGGCGGCACCAAGCACCAAAGTTATGTAGAGGCCTGTGCCTCTACAAAACATTGGTGTATCTGCCCCCTGCGCAGGGGAATTAAGATCGGCATCTTAATAACTAGTCTTAATAAAGGACCCCCTTAGCCCATATTCACATGGCTCCGACCACTGGAGCCCTGCCAATCACAAGAAAGGGCACTCTGTTTGAATAGAGTGGCAGTCACACATGCATGCTCGATTCAACTCAATGGCGTTTCTACTCGGCTATCTCCGGTAGTCCACATAGAGTGGCAATGTGCATGCCAGACTGTTGCTTCTTTTAAAGTCGGAACACTGGGTCCCCATTCTTGTGACTAGTGGAGTGCCCCATCGATATAACCCTTATGAAATATTAAGATGTATTAAGAAACATTAGAGCCCAAAATCAGAATGTACAAGTATTCCCAGAAGACCTAAAAATGTTGTCAAGGATTTCCTGGCTACCTGTAGCATTTGTTTTCAGAAAGTCTTTGAGTTTTTTTGTTTTTAATTAGTGTAATCATTTCTAAAATTAATGTGAATCATAAAACTGTCTAATATACCTAAAAATTCTTCTCACATTCCAATAGCAACACAGAAGACCCTGTTTCTCCACGGTGGTATAATATGTCACCTAGAACTGAAGTGGCGCCACCCACCGTTCATAAGACAGCATTTACTCAGCAGCAAAGTTATATGAGGATGTGTGCCAGGTAATGTGTCAAAGGTCTAGTCCTATTCAGCGAGTTCATAGATACATACAGGGCCGCCATCAGGGGGGTACAGCCAATACTCCAGTAAGGGGCCCAGACCCTGGGGGGGCCCGGCCAGTTCTGAAACTTTTTTTTTTTTTTTTTTTTTTAAATTGTGGCAGCCGACTCTGGGGCCCAGTGCTCCTCCCCCTCTTCCTTCTGCAGCCTGTCCCTTATCTCCTGGGGCCCCGGGCCCCAGCTATCTTGTTCTGAGAACAAGGTAGCTGGAGTCTCTGCAGATCCATGGGTAGAATGTAGTTGCTAGAAGGAGGTCTGTGACATCACTGGTCACATGCTCCTTCATAGTCACATGAACAAACCCCGACAGCAGCAGCAGCTTGTGGAGGGAGGAGGGGCTGTGTGCCTGCAGGCTGCTCAGTGATGGAGGATGTGCTGGAGTCCACAGAGCTTCATGGAGAGCAGGTGAGGGGCAGCTCATGTATGAGCGGGCAGGTGGAGCACTCAGGAACAGTGGGGTTTAAGTGGAGTGAAATCTGGTGCAATTAAGGGGGTTTATAGCACAGATCCAGGTGTATTCTGAGGGCCATGGTGTCTGTCCCTGTGTCTGTCTGTCCCTGTGTCTGTCTGTCCCTGTGTCTGTCTGTCCCTGTGTCTGTCTGTCCCTGTGTCTGTCTGTCCCTGTGTCTGTCTGTCCCTGTCCCTGTGTCTGTGTATCTGTCCCTGCGTCTGTGTATCTGTCCCTGTCCCTGTCCCTGCGTCTGTGTGTCTGTCCCTGTCCCTGCATCTGTCCCTGTCCCTGCGTCTGCGTGTCTGTCCCTGTCCCTGCGTCTGCGTGTCTGTCCCTGTCCCTGCGTCTGCGTGTCTGTCCCTGTCCCTGCGTCTGCGTGTCTGTCCCTGTCCCTGCGTCTGCGTGTCTGTCCCTGTCCCTGCATCTGCGTGTCTGTCACTGTCCCTGCGCCTGCGTGTCTGTCACTGTCCCTGCGTGTCTGTCACTGTCCCTGCGTGTCTGTCACTGTCCCTGCGTGTCTGTCACTGTCCCTGCGTGTCTGTCACTGTCCCTGCGTGTCTGTCACTGTCCCTGCGTGTCTGTCCCTGTCCCTGCGTGTCTGTCCCTGTCCCTGCGTCTGCGTGTCTGTCCCTGTCCCTGTGTCTGCGTGTCTGTCCCTGTCCCTGCGTCTGTGTGTCTGTCTGTCTGACGTACAAACTAGCTAATTTACTCACCTCACTGGCGCTGACATAATTGAAGAGAAGCGCTGTAATCTATATTATGTAATAAATTAACTAGGAGGCGGCACTGGGCTCCGGAGTGTGGCGCGATTCTGAAGAAAAAAAGGTCTTTGCTTTATTATACCACTATTAATTCTGAGTGTTAGGGGTCACTTATGGGGGATCAGTGTGGATGGCACTTAGGGGGGATCTGTGGATGACATATATATATATAGCATAAGATGCCATATATGTGCTCTACAGATCCCCCCAAAAACAGTGCCATCCACAGATCCCCCAAAACAGTGTCATCCACAGATCCCCCAAAAAAACAGTGTCATCCACAGACCCCTCCCAAAACAGTGCCATCCACAGATCCCCCCCCCCCAAAACAGTGCCATCCACAGATCCCCCCCCCCCCAAAACAGTGCCATCCACAGATCCCCCCCCCAAAACAGTGCCATCCACAGATGCCCTCCCCAAAACAGTGCCATCCACAGATGCCCTCCCCAAAACATTGCTATCCACAGATCCCCCCCCAAAAAAACAGTGCCATCCACAGATCCCCCCCAAAACAGTGCCATCTACAGATCCCCCCCCCCAAAAAAAAACAAAAAACTGTGCCATCCACCCACAGATTCCCCCCCAAAAAAACAGTGCCATCCACAGGCCACCATTAGTTCAAATCCCACCAAATGCTCACCTTATGGTTAAAAATATTTTTTTTCTTATCTTTCTCCTCAAAAACCTAGGTGCGTCTTTTTATGCTTTTCTATCTTGAAATAAACTAAACCTTTAATGTTATGAAATTTAAATTTAATTTATATTAATTCACGCCCCATCCATCTACTCTCGGCCCAGCCCCTGGGTCCAAAGCCTTTATTTAATTGACCAGTTTTCTGTTGTTCACAAAAAATAAATATCTTCAATATGTTCCTGTTATGGCACTTCTATTACACATTTAAGCTTTTCCATCACGTCACCCCTCCCCTTCATTACATTCTCAGAACCCCCCCCCATGGAAAAATTTCTGCGGACGCCCATGCAAAGAGACTGGATTTACCCTGGGAACACACCTAAGCGTTTTTCAGCGCACAACAAGTGAAAACCCATGTATTCCAATGGACATGGTTCACACTTGAGCGTTTTACAGCGCGTTTGAACGCGCTGAAAAACGCCAAACGCAAACGCTTGTGCATGAGCTTCTTTGGGGCGTTTGCCCAAGCGTTTGCTCCCATTGAAAAGCATGGGAACGCGCATATAAGAAAATATGCGCGTTTTTCCGCTTCAAAAACGCGCATATGATCGCGCGTTTTTGTAGTAAAACCCAGCAGAAAGGCAGAATCTCCACCCACCTTTGCTGGGTGGGGATTCTTTTTTTCTGCAAACTGTAAGCTGTCAATCAAAAAACGCCCCAAATACGCGCGTTGCAAAATACAAAAACGCCTTAAAAAGCGCGTTTTCCGCGGAAAAAACGCTCAAAAAAACGCCTGATCCAAAAACGCCTAGGTGTGTTCCCAGCCTTAAGGAAAGGGTACCTCCAGCCGGTGCTGGGGAGCGAGCTGGCCGGCATCAGCAACACAAGTACAGGGGGTGGGGGGTCCATAATGGAGGGCTGTCTGGGGGCAAAATTAACTTGTGTGGGGGCAAATTACTTAGTGGGAGGTCAGTGTGGCAGGCAAACTACATGGAGGGCCATGTGGGGGCAAAATTACTTAGTGTGGGGGCGGGGGGCCCAGGCCTTGAGCTGTGTAAGGGGCCCCAAAATTTCTGATGGCAGCCCTGGATACATATGTTCTATCTCATACATGTGAGCAGCATTTTCTCTTAATATATATTATAAATCTGCATGGGTCCCTCTTTCATTAATAAAAATGAATCTATTAAAACAACAAAACTGTTATACATATGTATATAATGAATTTGTTCAGGTTTTTTTTACATAAATGCACATAATGACAGTGATATAAATGGACTTTACTGTTTTTGTGGTGTTCCTGAGTAGAGGGTGCAGGAGAGAAGGACTCTTCGTGTACAGGAACATCTGAATCAGTCATTTCTGCCGGAGGCTCCTCAAATGTGTCATCCATAATCTAGGAAATAATACTCAGTTCACTGTGCAGTACATAACACTACGACATTGAGACTTTGTGTAATGAATGACTATTATAGAAATCAGAATTACAAAACTGAATATTTCCAGCATAATCGTCAAAAAATATCTAAATTATGAAGAAGCAAACGTCTATGGAAATAGACGCGTCGTTCCTAGACAAGAAATGGATCTCACCTCTTCATCTCTGGATGGATCTGGTTGAGGAATAATATCAGGGGGAGCCAACTCAGCTTTGTTGAATCTTAGAAGAAGAAAAAAATTATAAAGAAATCTACATTTACCACAATATATCTCAGCATGATGACCGTATGTGCGCTATACAGACAATGAACCAGCGGGTGGAGGCTGCAAGGTGTGAGAATCTTTATCCTGTGGCAGATCAGATTTCTTTTTCATAACATGACTTTCCAGTCAATTTCCTTAGTCTTCCTACATTTTCTGATAAAATTTGTCAGCAAGTATCACTCCTTTACAGCTGATGCCAGAACGCTCCTGGCACATAGGTCATATATCGGCCCAGTTCACCTGATGGAGTCCAAAACAATTTGTCTCTGTGGGGCCAATACGTATATTAGTTTACCTTTGTTAGCTGTGTAAAAACAGTGTATTAGACTGCGCTAAGCGATGCAGAGGCATCCCATAACAAAGCATACCGGGCAATATAAATACGTAGATATATATATATATGAGAGAGAGAGATAGAGAGAGAGAGAGATTTATAAAACTGGAGTAAAGTAGAATTGGCTTAGTTGTCCATAGCAACCAATCAGATTCCACCTTTCATTTTTCACAGCTCCTTTGGAAAATGAAAGGTGGAATCTGATTGGTTGCTATGGGCAACTAAGCCAGTTCTACTTTACACCAGTTTGATAAATGACCCGATAATTTTTAATCATGAGAGCCTTTGGGTGACACTTGGCACTATATGGCTACACATTAAGGCTGGGTTCACACGAGCGTGTCCGGATGCGTTGCGGATGCGTTGCGGATGCGTTCAGTGAAAACTTAGCGCTTTCACAGGCAAAGCCATTCAGTTTTGCCTGCGATTGCGTTCAGTTGTTCAGTTTTTCCGCGCTGGGTGCAGTGCGTTTTGATGCGTTTTCACGCGCGTGATAAAAACTGAAGGTTTACAAACAACATCTCCTAGCAACTATCAGTGAAAACGCAACGCACCGCGCTTGCTTGCGGATGCAATGCGCTTAACGCAGCCCCATTCACTTCTATGGGGCTGCGGATGCGTGAAGCAGAATATAGAGCATGCTAAGCGATTTACACGTTAGCAGAAGTGATGCGTGAAAAAAAACGCTCATGTACACAGCCCCATAGAAATGAATGGGTCAGGATTCAGTGCGGGTGCAATGCGTTAACATCACGCATTGCACCCGCGCGGAAATCACGCTCGTGTGAATGCAGCCTAACACACGTCATAGACATCCATCAGCAGATCCTCTTGTATATCATTAGGTTCATGCAGATTTTGGAGCATTTTTTATTGTGCATTTTGATTCAGATTTTATTGCAGATTATAATTCTCTATTGAAATGTAGGGAGAAATTGGGCTTCACAGCACAAATTTAAACTCCACAGGAATATATGGAAAACTATTTATGATGTGGATTTTTCCACCAATGCATTAACAGTGTGTGAAGGCACCTTAAACTGCAAATTCAGTGTGTAACACTGCTATACAAGCATTGCTTAATGACAACATATAGCCAGTATGGTATTAGTGATCAGGCAGCATCGGTGGGTCAGGATACTCACTTTTTGAGAATTTCAAGAAAATCACAATGAGAGCAGTGCTGCAATAACCAGACAGGGCCACTACACAATGTATAGAGCCGTTCTATTCCGGTGCCTGGCTCCAGCACACAGCAGCCTTTATACACAGCTGATCAGTTGGATTTCCATCAATCAGATATTGATGAGCTATTTTTCAAGACAATATTAATAAACCTGCCCAATTGTGTTACCTGAACTCTGTCCTCTCTTCCTGAACAGATAAGGTGCGCAGGATGTTCCTAGTCTCTGGAGCAGTTTCTGCCTTTCTTGCTGTCACATCATCCTTCTCTATGTCCCCTTCTGAGCGTCTCATAATTCTTTGTTCTTGCAGCGACTTTACATATAGCTCAGAGAAGCTCCTAAGGACCAAGTACAGTAAAGGTTAGGACCCATGACACACTTGTAATCATGACTTGACGGAGTTCTGTAGCTCTGATATTACCTGCGGGGCTTCCCTGCTTCATCAGGAGGCAGAGTGGTTACTGTCACTTTTTTTGCACGAAGGAAAAGGTTGCGGACATCCTCAGGGGTCAATGAACAGAAAGGCTGACCACAGATTGCAACAAGCCTTGCACCAGGACACAGTCCTACAGTCTCTGCCATGCTGAATCTTTCCACTTCTATCACAAACCCACCAGAATCGGCATTAAATCCAAGCTGCCCAAGACCATTCCTTAAAAGAGGGATCTCACGGGTCTCACACCCACCGGAGACAACCTACAGAGAGAAATGCATCTGGAATTTCTGATGCAGATACAAACAAATCAAATAATTTATCATATATGGACATTTAGCCACATTTCCTATGTCCATTTGGCATGTCATATGCGGAGTCCTGTCACAGACATGATGCCCAGACAATTATATACAATTATAAACATCATTAGATAAAGTCTACTCTGATATTTAGCTTTTATCCTCTGGTTTGTACTCAGAGTCATATGCTAATCCATGTACTCCAGATTACTATGTCAGGTTGGCCTCCTCTCCTATATTTTCCTTCTTATTCTCATTTTCTTAGCTTTATAACCATCCCAAAAATAATGTAAAATGGTAAAAATGTAAAAGTGGAAAGAGGGAAAGTAATATTATGGGAAATTTTAGATTCACTGTGCAATTTCTAGATTATTTGGATTTTAATGATCTTATAAAATGAATGTCCACCATTTTATTTTTATTAATCTATACAGGTCAAAAACATGTTCTTAATATATTCCTAGTGGTCGGAGCTTTGTTTTCCTGATGCAGAACTCCAAATACTCTGCATAGAGATAATTTGAAGACAACATGCTGACTTCTTGTCACACTAAAAGAGTTTAGTGACTGTATATTTATCGGTGGTAGATTAATTCCTGTTGCTTGTACAGTGACAACATATTACAAAGCACTATATAGAAATTTCACAATTGTTACAGTGAAGTTGATAATAGCACAGTATGCCGTAAGCTCTTAAGCTCCCTCTAGTGGTGGCTTAAGGCAACCAACATATCATCTTTTAATCTATGTCTAGTCAGAGGATATGGAACTATGTATCACAAAGATGAGAAGCTCCTACCTTTATTTAGAAATTAAGCAGTGAAGAATTAAGAAAGACATAGTAGTGGTTTAGTGGGTTCAAAGGAAGCCCACAAGAGCAATAAATGGAATGGGTGGGTTACAGTTCCCCAAAAAGTTATCAAAATAACAGTTATTTAGTTTATAAAAAAGACAGCTGAAGGAACAGCTAATAACTATGTATAAATATATCACTGGTCAATAGAGAGATCTCTTGCATGAGATTAAGGAGACATCCTCTACATCTGGAGGAAAGAAAGTTTGTACACAAACATAGAAGAGGATTCTTTACAGTAAGAGCAGTGAGACTATGGAACTCTCTGCCTGAGGAGGTGACGATGGTGAGTTCATTAAAAGAGTTCAAGAGGGGCCTGGATGTATTTGATAAATGTAATATAACAGGTTATATTTAATAGATTACTAGAGAAGGGTTGTTGATACAGGGAGTTACGCTAATGGCAGATTTGGATGAGGAAAATTGGCTTCTACCCTAATGTGTTTTTTTTGCCTTCCTTTGGATCAACTTTGCAGGATAACAGGCTGAGCTAGATGAGTATATAGCTTTCTCAGCAGTACAAGCTATGTTACTATTAGAGATGAGCGAATTTCTTAAAAGTTCGATTCGGCTGATTCGCCGAATTTCACAAAAAAATTATCTTTGTGACAATGTTTTTTGTAAGTAGTGGGTGCAATGGCAGGGAGCTGCAATAGCTCTGCCCCCGTCAGTGTACCCCTTTAGATGCCACGTTCATACATGATCGCGGCATCTGAGTGTAAAATTAACAATAAAAAAAAAAAGAAACAATAAAAAAAAATTAAATCTAACTTACCGCCTCCATTTGCTCGCGACAGGCCGGCTGCTTCCATCTTGCTTGAAGATCTCGGCCGAAATCCTGTGCAGTAAGAGATTACGTCATCACGTTGGCTGGCATGGTGATGTATGACGTCATCACGCTGTCCGGCGTGATGATGTAATCTAGTGCCGCATGGGATTTCGGCCGAGATCTTCGGGCTGGCGGCCCGTCACAAGCAAATGGAGAAGCCAAGTTAGAATTTTTTTGTTTTTTTATACTATTTCAGATTACAGATCACATAGATCGCTGGGATGTTGTTGGGAACCACTTGGGATAATAAACAATTTTGGATGGTGTACTGCTGTCACTATCCTGTGGCTTATTTTCTTGGGCACCATCAGGTCTTGCAGATATGACGGGATTATGACCTTAAAAATGTTGACCCTACTCCAAAGTCCATTAATAAAGAAAATACAGTATTTATTACATTCCTGACAAAGTGTCTGCATTGTATAACTGCATAGGCTACAGCAAAATGTCAGAACTGATTACTGCTACATTTTTAGAATTATTTGGCTCCATAGTCCACCCCTTTTACTCTTTTACAAAGACTGCCCTGCATTATAACAGGCTTACTTCCTGAAATCTATTTCCTGTTTTTATTATAGAAACTTCCTGATTTCTACATTTGTAAAAGAGTTATTTCCTAGAAAAAAAACAAGCTGATGCTTTCCTATAATGTACATGCAGGTGATAGGGAATAAGTCTTCTCATTATTATAATCTGAATTTACCCTTTGTTTGCAGTGTACGTAAGGTGCAATAAAGTGGTACAAATACAGTGGGGATTTCAAATGTAGCCATACTCATTCAAGAGAGTGTCTTTTTGGCCACTGTCAGGCTGATAGATGTTAGTAGACCTTTTATTCACCAGTCTTCTGCGCTATTCTATACATAGACATTGCTCTGTAACATGGGAGCCTATGGGTGAAGTATGCCACTGTATATACAGTGACATACATTGGAGAAATATGTCAAATCCTTCCATATAACTCCAACGTATACTGTAAAAGCAGTGTGAGTAGACCCTCGCACAGAAGAATGCTATTGCATAATAAGTCAATGTAATTTCTAAATATTAATTTTGCATTTTGTGTTAGAGGCTTTCCAAGCATCAAAAATCTGGGTGGAGAAGAACAGAATTATTGGCCTGGTGCCACAGATCCCCGAGCTAGCCTCAGGAAGCAGATACAGTAAATTGGTATTGCTATGGTGGAGGTGTGGGCTCCCTGCTCACCCATTAGCTGTCTGCGGCTCGGCAAGGAAGGAACAATTTTCCGTTTTGGTGTCTCATAGTCTGCAGGCTGGAAGAGGCCTGTAGACCGCTCTGCTCCATGTGATGAGAACAGGACTAGGTGAATATACAGTCGTGGCCAAAAGTTTTGAGAATGACACAAATATTAGTTTTCACAAAGTTTGCTGCTAAACTGCTTTTAGATCTTTGTTTCAGTTGCTTCTGTGATGTAGTGAAATATAATTACACGCACTTCATACGTTGCAAAGGCTTTTATCGACAATTACATTACATTTATGCAAAGAGTCAGTATTTGCAGTGTTGGGCCTTCTTTTTAGGACCTCTGCAATTCGACTGGGCATGCTCTCAATCAACTTCTGGGCCAATTTCTGACTGATAGCAACCCATTTTTTCATAATCACTTCTTGGAGTTTGTCAGAATTAGTGGGTTTTTGTTTGTTCACCTGCCTCTTGTGGATTGACCACAAGTTCTCAATGGGATTAAGATCTGGGGAGTTTCCAGGCCATGGACCCAAAATGTCAACGTTTTGGTCCCCGAGCCACTTAGTTATCACTTTTGCCTTATGGCACGGTGCTCCATCGTGCTGGAAAATGCATTGTTCTTCACCAAACTGTTGTTGGATTGTTGGAAGAAGTTGCTGTTGGAGGGTGTTTTGGTTCCATTCTTTATTCATGGCTGTGTTGTTGGGAAAAATTGTGAGTGAGCCCACTCCCTTGGATGAAAACAACCCCACACATGAATGGTCTTAGGATGCTTTACTGTTGGCATGACACAGCGCTGGTAGCGCTCACCTTTTCTTCTCCGGACAAGCCTTTTTCCAGATGCCCCAAACAATCGGAAAGAGGCTTGATCGGAGAATATGACTTTGCCCCAGTCCTCAGCAGTCCATTCGCCATACTTTCTGCAGAAGATCAATCTGTCCCTGATGTATTTTTTGGAGAGAAGTGGCTTCTTTGCTGCCCTTCTTGACACCAGGCCATCTTCCAAAAGTCTTCGCCTCACTGTGTGTGCAGATGCGCTCACACCTGCCTGCTTACATTCCTGAGCAAGCTCTGCACTGGTGGCACTCCGATCCCGCAGCTGAATCCTCTTTAGGAGACGATCCTGGCACGTGCTGGACTTTCTTGGACGCCCTGAAGCCTTCTTAACAAGAATTGAACCTCTTTCCTTGAAGTTCTTGATGATCCTATAAATTGTTGATTGAGGTGCAATCTTAGTAGCCACAATATCCTTGCCTGTGAAGCCATTTTTATGCAACACAATGATGGCTGCACGCGTTACTTTGCAGGTCACCATGGTTAACAATGGAAGAATAATGATTTCAAGCATCACCCTCCTTTTAACATGTCAAGTCTGCCATTTTAACCCAATCAGCCTGAAATAATGATCTCCAGCCTTGTGCTCGTCAACATTCTCACCTGAGTTAACAAGACGATTACTGAAATGATCTCAGCAGGTCCTTTAATGACAGCAATGAAATGCAGTGGAAAGGTTTTTTGGGATTAAGTTAATTTTTATGGCAAAGAAAGACTATGCAATTCTCACTCTTCATAACATTCTGGAGTATATGCAAATTGCTATTATAAAAACTTAAGCAGCAACTTTTCCAATTTACAATATTTATGTAATTCTCAAAACTTCTGACCACGTCTGTACATTTTATTATTTTAAGAGGAAACCAGTACTGTGGGAGCACCAAAACATGATGGGGCACTACTATACTAGTACTCTGTGAGAGACCATAAATTGACATCATTACTGTCTGGGGGCGCCGATATTGCGTGGGGGAACTACTACTATGTGTGGGACACTAGACGGGCATCAATGCTGAAGGCTGAACTAAAGGGCACAATACAATGGAACTACCAAAAGGGATATCATTTCTGTAAGAAGGCAACAAAGGGGACAGTGTTACTGTGTAGGGAACAACCATGGCACTATTACTTTGTGGAGAACATTACTACAGTGTAGCGGCACTATTACTGTGGGGAACTAAGAGGCCCTCTAAATTCTGTTGGAGGAACTAAGAGGCTGCATTACTGTATGGGGGCACACAGGGGCACAATGGCTGTGGGGGAACTAGTACTATGTGTTATTAAAGGGACATTTTTAGAGAGTGGGAATAGAGATGGCCTTGTGGTTCGCGCAGTGGTCGTTTAACGGCAAACTTTGCATGATTCGCCAAAATGCTAACATATGGCGCCATATTCTTTTGCATTGCGCCGAATTTTGACCCATGACACATCTATCAGGTGGGACAGGACAGCCAATTGAGACGTTTTAGCACATGGACACACCCCCACCCTATAACAGAACCCGATCTTGCAGCCATTTTACATTCTGTGTTTTGCCAGTGTAGGGAGAGGTTGCTTTGTGGAGTAGGGACAGACTGTTAGGGACACCAAACGCTAGCTAATAGGGCCACAAAAGTCCTTTTAAGGATTGGTATAGGTGTGCTATCGATAGGTGTGATATACTGAGGGGTGTGATATACTTATAAAATATTTTCTAGCATAGAAAGTATATTATAGAGCATTTGTATTGTGCAACAGTTGTGTGCGGTTCTGCTGCGATACCGCAGCTATATAGAAGGACAAGCGCTATTGAAACAACTAATTGCAACGGGTGTGATATACCTGTTGCCCCCCCAAAAAACTGATTGAGGGGTGTGATATACCTATAATATACTTTCTAACATAGAAAGTATATAGTGCATTTGTATTGTGCAGCAGTTGTGTGCGGTTCTGCTGCGATACCGCAGCTACCGTATATAGAGGGACGAGCGCTATTGGAACAACTATTTGCAATGGGTGTGATATACCTGTTGCCAGACAAAAAAACTAATTGAGTGGTGTGATATACCTTCTTCCACAAAATACTGATTGAGGGCTGCGATATACCTGTTGCTCCAAATAAACAGGGTGGTTTAATGTAACTGTTGTGGCAATAAAAATAATAATTGAGGGGTGTGATATAGCTGCCTCCACAAAATATTGATTAAGGGCTTGGATATACCTGCTTCCACCAAATATTGATTGAGGGGTGCGATATACCTGCTTCACCAAAATACTGTATATACATAAGACAAGGAGAATTCTTTGTTCTGGGTGGTGGCAGATATGTGTGGGCTGGCATGAGGAATTTCAATTACACGTGGTCATCACAGGTATTGAATTCCTCCGAAATCCATGCCTCATTAATTTTTAGAAATGTGAGGTAGTCCACACTGTCATGAGCTAGGCAAGTGCGCTTCATCGATCACGATCCCCCCATGCTGCGCTGAACGTTCTTTCGGACAGGACACTCGATAAGGGACAAGCCAAGAGTTCCATGGCAAATTGTGCCAGCTCTGGCCACAGATGAATCTTGCACACCCAGTAGTCCAGGGGTTCCTCGTTCCTCTGCCAGTGCCCACAACAGCAGAATGCAGCATCTCTCGCAGCAAGGCCTGGAAATGCTGCATTCTGCCAGCCCTCTGTGATGCTCGGAACATGTCCGTCATTTTGTGTTTGTCTAAGTACGTTGCCACCCAGTATTGGTCGTTGCCCTTTATGCTTTTGATACGGGGGTCCCCTTTCAAACACTGTAGCATGAAGGCCCCCATTTTCATTACATTGGAAGCGGTTCAGTGCCCTGGCTCCTGCTCATCACCCAGAAGAATGTCACCAGGGGTCAACACCAGGGATCCCCGAAAAGTTTAAAGTCACCCTCAAAGCCTGCTCTTCTTGCTCCTCCTCCCCCCAGCCACCATCCTCCTCTGACTCCTCTTTAGACTCCTGCTGACTTGTCTTAGATGGAGTAGCCCCCCCTGGGAATTCATTCAGCATTGCGACTTACTCATCTTCCAGCTCCTGCTCCTCGACGGCTTGATCAATGACGCGAAGCAATGCACTCTCCAGAAAGAAGGCGTAAGGCATGATGTCACTGATGACACCCTGGCTGTGACTGACCAGTTTGGTGATCTCATCGCGCATGAGCAGCCACTGGCGCAGTGAAAAGGAACCAAGCTCCCCAGAACCTGTCCTGCTGCAGAGTTCGTACAGGCCTCCGAGTTTACCAATTTATATGGCAGTAGTTGTCGGGAAGTGAAGTGGAGGAAAATGGGAGGAGAGAGGAGAAGGAGAAGAGGCAGGACATGGAGCGCCAGGAGTGTGGCTTTGTGGGTTCTGAAGGCGTTACTCCCACTGGGCTCAGTGATGGGAGGCCAGGTGGCTTCTTAAGGCGGTCATCCCTAGGTGAGTGTTGGGCTTTCCGCGACTTATGCATTGACAGCACAGGCTGCAGATGGCAACATTATTGTCAGCAGCTGTCACGTTAAAAAAAGCCCACACTGCAGAGCCATGTGCCGGCGTACTGGGAACGTCAGAAGTAACCGTGCGTGATGGATGGCTCGCTCCAGACACATTTGCAGTCTGCTTTTTGCCTCCTGTGCCCTGTGCCCTGCAAGCTCTTCCTGCTTGTGATGTCCATCGACACGTCATCATCGTCAACTTCACCAACACTGACATTTGAGATCTCGGCGTAGACAGCAGCAGCTGCCCCCCATTTAGTGTAATGATCCCCAATGACCCTTCATTCAGTATGATGACCAACAGAGCCCCCATTCAATATAATGACCCCCAGTGACCACCATACAGTATAATGACCCCCAGTGCCCCCTCCATACAGTATAACCCCAAATGTGGGGGCCACTGGAGGTCATTATTCTGGATAGGGGGTGACTGGGGGTTATTATTCTGAATGTAGGGCCACTATGGGGTCAATATACTGTGTGTGGGGTGTCTGGGGGTCAATATACTGTGTTTGGGGGCATTGGGGGGGCATTATACTGTGTGAAGGGCCACTAGTGGTCATTATACTGTATAGGGGCCACTGGTGGTCATTATACCGTGTGGGAGCCACTGAGATACATGTAAATGTACAAAAGTGCCTCAAGGGGGCCCACTGGGATTAATCGCCCAAGGGCCCACATGAACCTGGAGCTGGCCCTGCCTCCAGCCACAAAATCACAAGTTCTTTTCTGTCAGGTGAATGTATAATTTTTGGGGGCCGTACTCCCGTAGCCTTAAATACATTTTTTCTAGGCTCCACCAGGTCACATTTTTGATAGTTTCCCTTTAGGACGGATTAAAATGGCCCCTGATTAAAATACATATTTTTGTGAGAATTTTTGTCATTGATCCCCCTCTGGTATGTCACTGTCCATGTTGTGGGACTATTTGTGCACTTCTAGTAAGTATTTGGTGGCTGCAAATATGACCTGAAGGTTTTTCAGGTTCGCCTGCCATTAAAGTCGATGGGGTCCGCCACGAATGCACGGTTCGCGAACATTTCATCTCGAATGCGCATCGCCGCGAAATGTCCCGGGCCAATGTTCGTCCATCACTAGGGGGGAGCACTATTACAGTCTGAGGGCTTTATAACAGTGTGGGGGCACTACGGTGGCAGTATTACTGTGTGTGATACAAAGGGAGGTATTATACTGTGTAGGGCAAAAAGCAGAGCACTAAATTTGGCACTATACCATCTGGGGTATATCTGATTGCAACTATTATTATAAATCTGGGCTCTGGGCCCGTGCCTATGTGCTTTCAATATCTAAGCTTGCCCCTGGTCTTTCGACTTAATTGTATTTAAAGACATATCTAGTAATATAGCATATAAACTCTGTTCAGCCTTCAAATAGTTATGATACATTGAGGGATGCTTCTGCATAAGAGAGCCTAATCTGCTACACTATTTTATACAGCAAAAAAGAAAAGGCATCCTAGTTTGGCAGATGAAGAAAAAATGCCCTTTTGGCAACCATTGGGTAAATTACAGCCAGAATAGTAGCTTGTTCTGCTATGCTGTTTGCTCAGCTCCAGTTCACTACAATGAGAGTTACAGAAACAGCTGAAGGCTTGCCCGTTTGGCTATTTCTATAAGCCCTGCCACAAGGGGCTGGAACTTAGTCCCACCTCGCCATGGAAAAGTGAGATGGGACAACCCCTTTAAACCATATTTTTGAGGCACACTCGGGTTTTTTTTGTGGTGTATACATGACTGAAACATAATGTGAATAGAGCTTCAGAGACAAATATGGCATAAGCAGTTTCAAGTCCTTCCTGGTTCAATTTGGGTCTCTTGGATCATGGGCACTTCAATACTGAGTTGGAGGCCTGACGCTGAAGTAATCTGAGACAGACTTTTTCTAGTTCTACTTCCAGAGGATGAATATCTGTCTTGGCCATTCGGTGATCCCACAAGTGCTCAGCTCATTAAACATGCAGCACAATTATCAGAACTTTTTGCCATAATATTTGATTATTTGGAATAAAGCACTGAATTTGTACATGCAAATTCTCATAGCATGCATGAGACAAAAATGAAACAAAATCTCTGTGCCTAGATATAAAACCGACAGCACTCAAAAGTGCAGTGTGGGTTCATAGCAGGCTATGTGTACTGTCTTATGTATCCTTATAACACAGTTCCATGATACAACCATATGCATGAGGCTTAAGTCTATATGTACCTGTATGTTTTTTATCAGCATACTATTATTGCGAGTTTAACTATGAATCCGACATAATGCCTTTTCATTTGATAGCATTTGTTTAAATTGCTTATCGCTTAAAATTAAAACTATTAACGCCGATATAGTGTTAAGGGGAATCTGTCACCACAATTTTGGAGTATTATCTGCAGTAGTACACGGGTAGTATTGCACAGAAGAAGTCTAGAAGCAGCTATTTATTATTTTTCTACTGCACCCCATTTCCCCACTGTCAGCACTGAAAGATGCACTGAAATACATTGTTGGGAATGCTGTGCATGTGCACAGGAGTCCTCTCCATTTTTTAGTGTGGCACAGCAGTGTGGACTGTGCATTTCAATGAAAATGACAGTGGGGGAACGGGGAGCAGTAGAAATATAAAAAATGCAATCTGGACTCTTTATATTTTGCTGTGTCTCATTATTACAACCAATATTATATATAAGGTATATTTCTATATAATAATTTCTTACAGTGTGATATTCTAACCCTCAATTACTGTCCAGAACCCTGGCTCTTGTTTAATGTTCTGCTTTCCATCTATGTGTGTTCTTACCTGCAGTCTCTTGACAATGTGGTTGATTTCATTTTCCACTTCTGTCTCATTGCTTGCAATTGGGCAAAGTGCTAACTTTCCTGCCCGACCATAGTAAAGATCCAATCCCCCTTTAGAAGAGTAGGTCCATCCAAGTACATCCCTGCATGAACAGTGAAAACTGACTGCTCCTTCATGCTCCTTTTTTGGCTCAACTAACACCAGCATCTCAGAAGATATCCCGAGCATGTAAATACTTTCTGGAATGGAGATGCTCACAGCTTTAACTGTCCACACCAAGGCACCAGAGCTATGGAATTCTGGAGGAACACTGTATGCCCAACGAGTTCCTTTCCCCCCTTTGTCTCCAGTGCTAGTGCTACCTGCTCGATCCCTTTTCTTGGAAAGACCCAAAATGGCTAGTTTAGATGAACATGACTCCAGAGTAGTAGTAGTTACATTATCTTGAGCCAAGTCTCTTAAGTATTCTTGCCTGGTTCTCGTAGCCATGGCTAGAAATTTGCCTCCACGTTCAGCTGCATTCTCACCATTCACAGCTTTGGACAGCAAAAAGTCTCTAAATTCAGGAGAACGCCGGAATAAAGTTGTGGGAAGAGGAGGTCCAAACAGTGGTGTGTCGGCAGTGCGGGTAACGGCAACACTGTAGCTGGTATGATTAGTACATGGATTGTGAACACGAATCACAATGAATACATGTTGGAAATGAGAACGAATAGTCTGTGGAGTAAAGGGGAGGGCACCAGATTCTTGGAAGACAATCGTCACAATATCATTACCAATATGCCTCTTCCGAAGTAACTGCAAAAACAGAAAATGGGAGAATACTATTAAATTCCTTCAATCGCTCACCCAAAAGACACATTTTACTCACAGGTTGTTTTAAATAGCTAATAGGGAAATAACAAATAAAAAACACAGAACTAAAATGTGTGCAGATACATAATTATTTAAATATCAAGAACAAAAACTGAAATTAAGATTGCGAGTCTCAGTGGGAAGAAGAATTGATATGAGTGATGGCAATCTCTGTATAGAGCTATGATTTATGTAAGATCTATATAAATGAACAAATAAACTGATGGAATACCATTATTGTAACAATGGAAGCCCGTTCCCGCTGCTGTCCTGCTCTTTTTGGCAGGCACAGGCGTCCTGTCTGCATCTTGCTCTGCACCCCCTCTGCATCTTGCTTTACAGGTGGTCTGGGCCTGAGTGCTCTCCTCTGCCTTCTGCAGAAGGTCGGGCTTCCGAAATTCCATGTGCCCACTGCCGCCTTGCCCTTCTGTTTGTGCTCTCCTTCCAGGTGCCCGTGCAGTGCCTGTGCACCCTTAGTTTTCCCCATCCTATTGCAGGTCACTTTTGGGTATTTAAGGTGCCCTCCCCTAGGCCATGGTGCCTGAGCTTTAGGTTCCTATCTGTGTGCCTGTGTATCATACCTCTACATATTCATTGACTTTGGTAATCCGCTACTTGTCCTAACTATAGCGTGACTACTGTATTGATCCAGCAGGTGCCAACTACATTGGGCCTATCTCAAGAGGTAGTGGCCTGGTGGCTCCCCTGTAGTGAGACCAGATTCCTGTATAAGGGTTAAAGGGTGAAAACTAGGGGACCTTTAGGAATAGGCCTAGTTGGCACAGTGGGTCTACACTCACTGTCTGTTAGAGACCTTTGTACTAGTATTTATTGTCAGTTATTAGTATGTGCGGGTGCTGAGGCCCACCGTGCATATATGAAGTCACTTTTCTTTATGACTGTCAGAGTTACCAGAAGGTCCACCCTCAGCAGTATTCAGCCTATGACTTGGCTACATTATGTGCCTGCTATACTTGCTACTGTAAATAGACTCTTAAGATGTGACCCTTCTGTTACTGTTCTTCCTGGCACTGCTGATAATACGGAGAGTTAGAGCTTGTGCCGTTGCAGAGCATGCAAATCTGAATACATTGTACAAGACTATGACGTCCTAATTTACTAAACATATAACTATTTATTGTTGTTTAACCATTCACCAGGTCTGTTAGTGGTTGCTAGATGGAAACAGTGGATATTAGCTCTTGTAACACATGCATCATGGTGACAGGGAGAGGTCACCCCGTGCAGCTAGTGCTGGAGGCTGCAATGCAAAATCTTTAAAAGTGGGGAACTCTGTAGTGATACATCATGTAGGTAGTGGTGGTGCTGTACAAGGACCAAAGTGTTCAGGAGGAGAAACTAGTGACCCAATAAAAAGTTTTGCCTATTCTTCTGGAACTAGTTCTGCTGCAATGTAGACTAAAATGTGCCACTGTAGAGCCATAAGCAGCGTCTTAAAGACAAGCTGCTGATAAATGAGGCAGTATAGCCTCTTTATTCACAATGGTGAGCTCAAGATGCGACCACCAGAACATGTGGCCCCGAAAGGCAAGGTTAAAGAAGCCTAAAGAGGGACTATCAGAGATTGTGTCTTGTTGCTGAAGCTATGTAGCAAACCACGAAAAAGCTGACAGACAGAGAGGTGGGTGGACGATGGAGCCTCCCTGCAAGTGAGCCACAGTGAGGAGTAAGAGTGCATGCCTGCACCATATGTGCATGACACATAATGACTTCCAATATGAGTAAAGCTTGATTTCAGTTGTAATGTCATATGGGACACCAGACAGTTTTTATTTTTGTGACGAATGATTAATGATTATTGATCATAGGTTGTTTTATGAGCCCAATAGTTTTGCCACAACTAATTAAATTGTGTTTTTAAAATAAATTGTTAACTGTGAAAAAATTATATAAAATATTGTACAATAATACTCAGCTCTACTTTATCTGAAGAACATGGTGTGGTACCATTAAAATATGTATTGTAGAATGATTTAAGTAGAAGTATGATGATACAACGCATAGAATCATGGCTGATGTTTGGAGGGGCAAACAGCTCAGGGCACTGGTCCTTAAAGAGGCCCCACCCGCACTGTTCCCTTTAAATTGCTGTGCAGTTTAAAGACTCCATCTATTAATGATCTGGCAGAGCACTGATGATACTCTCTGCCCGTTCATAGAGAGAACTACACAGCTGTTCAGTTACAGCTGCACAATCCTCTCTATCATCTCCCTCTATGATCATTAAAGGGAGGAAACAGGAAGCTGAACAATCTTTTTAACCCTGGGAACACACCTGAGCGTTTTTCAGCGTGTTCAAACGCACTGAAAAACGCTCAACATGTGAAAAGCCATGCATCCCTATGGGCATGGTTCACATTTGGGCGTTTTACAGCGCGTTTGAACGCGCTGTAAAACGCCCAAACAAGTACATGAGCTTCTTTTGGGCGTTTTAACGCGCCTATGGACAATGTTGCCATAGGGGAGAATCACTGAATCGCGCGTATGATGCGCGTTTCTTAGTTACAAAAACACGCATCCAAAAACGCGCGTAAAACGCGCGTCATACGCGCGATTCAGAAACGCCTAGGTGTGTCCCCAGCCTTAAGGCTCCTGTTATAGACACAGGCAACTAAGAGGTCATGCAAGAGAGTTTTCATTGTTTACGAACCAGATGGAAAAGATGGGAAAAGTGAGCAAATTCAATTATACTGTAGAAGTCAATGTACGTCAATGCATTTAACTGTACGGTATTCACTTTTTCAGTCTGCATATTTGTCTACCGTTAAATGGTCTTTGTATGATTATAATACTGGTCTTTGTATATTGGTTTTTATTCAGTAACAATATGGTGGTCGCGTTATGACAGTACTATATGAGCTTTGCACAGTACTACAGTATAATTGATAATATAGGTTTTTGTATAGTGCATTTTGCTCAGTAACAGTATGAAGGTAACATTTTATCTGTGGATGGAGGTAATATTTAGTCCAGATACAGCAGTATTATGCATATATATATAATTTTCTATGTGTGGGCATAATCCTTGGGGCTTTCGCCGCTGAACTTTTAAAACCCTAACAATTCCTTTGGAAATGTTATAAATCAGAACTGAAGCTCTTAGAATACCACATTCTGAATTGAGTTCAGTGAATGTGTATTGTTGATACTAGATCTCAACATTTGAGGAGCCCTGCTTTTAATTTGGTCACACTTCATCTAAAACCTGCCATGCATAGTTAAAATAAAGAGTAATACTGAGGACAGAAACAGGTAGTAGCTATATTCCTTACATTATAAGGATTAAAGAACAAACTGAAAATGTTATTGTATATCAAAACATTTTTCAACAAAAGCTGTCACTTATTTCCGCCTACCTGCTGACTGTTGCTTGCTGTAAATGGAAGCATTGTTGAAACGTGGAACATGATCTCATAGTCCTGGTAGCGGGTATACAGAGAGTGCGTGCCTGTACTGTCAGCTGTCAACAAATAAAATGGAATTAGTGGGAAAAGGTGGAAATTTAGGCTGCCTTCACACTTCAGTTATTTGATCAGTTATTTCCATCAGTTAGGGTTCATGCACACCGTATGTATTCTGAGGTCAGCAAAACATGGATCAGCAAAAAATACGGATGACGTCCAAGTGCATTCTGTATTTTGCGGAACAGAACAGCTGGCCCCTAATAAAACAGTCCTATCCTTGTCCGTAATGTGGGCAATAATAGGACATGTTCTATTTTTTTCGGAACGGGAATACGGAAATCATATGCACATGGAGTAACTTCCTTTTTTTGCGGACCCATTGAAATGAATGGTTCCGCATACAGTCCGCAAAAAAACGGAAGAGACGCAGAAAGAAAATACGTTTGTGTGGGTTTTAAAACACAGAACAGGTGCAGATCTTTTTACTATACCTGAGTATGCTTCACTACAGGTTTTGGCTCACAATAAGGGCTCATGCATACTAACGTTGCTGTACCGCATTTGTGGATCTGCAATACACGGGCACCATTCCGTGTGCATCTGCATCACGTATGCGGACCCATTCACTTTAATGGGTCCACAAATCCGGAGGTGTGGTACGGAATCATGGTACGGAACACTATGGAAGCACTACGGAGTGCTTCTTTGGGGTTCCGTTCCGTACTTCCGTACAGCAAAAAGATAGAACATGTCCTATCTTTTTGCGAAATGGACGAATGCAGACCCATTCAAGTTGAATGGGCCTGGATTCATCCCGGCGGCCGTACGGAAGTTGCCTGTGCATTGGGGACCGCAAATTGCGGTCCCCAATGCACGGAACAGCCCACCTGCGGCCGTGTGCATGAGCCCTAACTGATGGAAATCACTGACCAAAAAACTGAAGTGTGAATTTCTATGACAATATGTCTGAAAAGAGAAAGCTTACTTTTATTGTCCAGCTGCGCTCTGTACTTGTCAAACCCCTTTAGTCTGACTTCATCTCCGAGTAAACTCAGAAACTCCTGGAAAGCTGGTCCTGCTGTCTCATTATTATACATCTCCTCCTCTGAAGACTGGCCGCTACGGCAATACAGAATACCAATCTTTCGCTGAAAACTGAGCTGGAACATGAAAGATAGTAATATGAAATATACAAAAACTCATCCAACACCTGTATGCACGTATATGTGCCAGGATGTAAGGTCACACTCCTAAATGTATTTGCAATTCCAATGTTGACCAGGTATACTAATTCTAAAATATAACTTTTACTAGATATGCCATAAAACAATTCAAAAATGTTAAAAAAAACACCACAAATCAGTGAGCAGACGAGACGACTGAACCTCTACCAACACATTCCACTTGATATCATATCATCGAATAGTCTGATGGTTAGAGAGAGGATACAATCCTACCAGTTCCAGACGTGTAGATTGTGAATGGTTGTTCGGTGTGTACTAGAACGATATCCTTCACTGCAGTGGCTGAGGATATTGGGGACGGGTGCTTTGTAACAACGATAATCGGTGGAGTAGACTGATGACCCTAATCAATGGTTCCCTCACAATAAGATCAGTGAAGGGGACTGGTACATTCGCTACCTAAAAAACACAGAGCACCCGCCCCGATAGGGGCGACCCCATACGGAACCTGTCCCTAGTTAGGGGCCTATTCCCTATGTTTGCCCTCACTACATCCCTACATTCCACGTTTCGTCTCAATCACAAGACTCATCAGGGGAATCGATAATGAAGTTCAATAGTGACGTTTAACATACACAGGTAGACAGTGGTCCCGCTGTATTAGATGCAGGGAAGTGTCCCTTTCATCATGCCGCTTCACCGTTGGTGTATCAAGTGGGGAGCTCCTTTTTTCAGCATTTTGACATCTTGGTCTGTGCAAGATTTTGCGCCAGATCTTCAAGCAGGGAGGCGGAAACCGGCCCGTTACGAGCAAATGGATCAGGTAAGTATGATTTTTAAATGTTTTTTTATTTTTTATTTAACACTGTTATTTACATCAGATGCTGTAATCATCTGAGGCATTGCCGTTCCCTGTCATTGAACTACTTACAACGCAATGTACCTCGAGACAAAGTAATTAATCACGGAGCAAATTTTTTTGTAAAATTCCGTGAAGCAGCTGAATCAAATTTTCCAATAATTCCCTCACCCCTAATGAGGATCTACAGGTCATATAAAGGTTCACTTTTCTTCCAGGTGATTCCAAATGGTTGACTTCACTTACTTTTTATTGCATCAGTATGCTACCATAACTTTGCAAGGTAGCAAACAAATGCAAGAAAACTTTGCATATTAATCAGAGTACTCTCTAATGTTGTGAAATGTATGTTATATTGCACTTTTGTGCAGTAAAGTGCTGCATTCTGAGCAGTGGCGTGCCTGGGGTTTTTGGCACCTGGGGTTGGTCCTTTCTCTGGCACCTCCCCAATACTTAAAAAAAAATTGTACCCCCTCACAGTAGTATTGCCCTCATTGTACAACCTTTGCAGTAGTTTTGTCCAGATATGAGCCCCCTCACGGTAGTTATGCCCATATTGTGCATCTCACGGTAGTTATGCCCACACTGTGCCATCTCAAAGTATTTATGCCCTCATTGTACAAATTTCACAGTATTAATGCCACAGTGTGCCCTCTTAAAGTACTTATCCCTTCATTGTGCCCCCTCACAGTAGTTATGCCCTCTCTGTGCCCCTTCCACAGTAGTAATGCCCTATTTGTGCCCCCTTCACAGTTGTAATGCCCTATTTGTGCCCCCTTCACAGTTGTAATGCCCTCTTTGTGCCCCCTCACAGTAGTTATGCCCTCTGTGCCCCTTCACAGTAGTAATGCCCATTGTGTCCCCTTTATAGTAGTAATGTCCATTGTGCCTTCTTTATAGTTGTAATTCCCATCGTGCCCCCTCTATAGTAGTAATACCCATTGTGCATTGTGCCCCCTCCACAATAGTAATGCCCATTTTGCCCCCTTCACAATAGCAATGCCCATTGTACCCTCTCCATAGTAGTAATGCCCATTGTACCCCCTACATACTAGTAATGCCGATTGTGCCCCCTCCACAGTAGTAATGCCCATTGTGCCTCCTCCACAGTAGTAATGCCCATTGTGCCCCCTTAATTGTAGTAATGCCCTCTGTGCCCCTTTATAGTAATAATGCCTATTGTGCCCCCTTCATAGTAGTAAAGCCCTCTTTGCCCCCTCTGTGTTAACAACAAAAACATGCTAACTACTCACCTTGTCCTGTTCCTGGTGATCAGATCCAGGTCTTCCCTGCATGCACAGATCGCTCTGCAGCACCGTGTGGGAGGAGCTTAGGCAGATTCCCAGGCTATAGGCTTCTTCCACACATGCTGGCAACGCAATTTCAGCAATGAGCGCTTTCATCTGTATTGATGTAAGAGCTTATTGCTTCTGAGCTCTAGCACCCCCCTGAGAGTGGGCCCCCACGAAACCTTCCATGCCACCCCCCCATATTACTGAATGCCAGATTAAAATAATTTAACTGTACTTAAAGGAGTTGGCCACTTTCTAGTTACTTTCGACCAATGTATATGTAAGAAGACTACATGACACTTAATAATATAGATTTTATTAATATTCTTTGCCGTATGCTATATTTCATAATCCATGACCCCTTGTTAAGCAAATCTTTACTGCTGTTCACACAGGCTGGCCACTAATGGAGTCATGTGACCAGGCAAAAATAACTTCAGACACATCACTCCACCCTCTCCACTCAAATATACCACATTTGCTATTCGCACTTGTAATGTTGAGAGCTGGTCAGTGCTGGTGCTGTGTATTTAAATGAAGGAGACTGAGTGATTTGCCTGGTCACATGACCCTCTATCAGCAGCCATTTTGTGGACAGGACCTTTGTGAAGAGAACAAAAGACTTGAAATATAGAAAACGGTGCAGAATTTTAGACTCCATTAGTAAGTGCCATATAATCATCTCACAAACACATCGACTAACAGTAGCTGGACAGTGCTGGCCAACCCCAGCACTTAGTCAAACAATATTATAAGGTATCACCTTCAGCTAATCATCATTTGCAAATTACAAATTGATTGAGAAACCGCAGCCGCAGACTAATAACTGCTAAAGCTCTTAGCTTACCCACAGCAAATTGTGGGAAATGATTAATTTAAGAATAGAAATCTACACCATGTAGACTTCTATTTTAAATTTATTCAGGGCCGTAATTAGATTCAAAATGTTGCTGATATATAATTAACAACAGGCAATACTGCCCCCACTATTCCATCCATATGCCCTAAAATGGTATATGGACATGGGTTGTTTTCAGGAGTCTACCCTTTTAAAGGTATTGTATAGTTGATTTCTTCCAAAAGTAGTGTTAAATTTGTCTGATTTTTGCTGCTCATCTTTATTATTAAATATTATTAGAAGCAATATTCAGAATTTACATTACTTGATTTCAATATATAGAAAGAAAAATTTCTACCCAACCACCCACTAGTTTCTAGGAGTGAGATAAAAAAGGGAGAAAAGAGAAGGAATTTGTTTTTGGGTGAGCCATAGCCTAGAATCCAGCCAAGTTTTACAATAATGAATAAATATCTCTTCCTCATCTTTAAATCAGTAGACATTTCTTTCTCAGGAGATATATAGCTCCGACTCTTTCATCCAAATGATCAAAGAAGGTATTGTACCAGATAACCAGAATTTGGCTATAGTTTTTCTAACTACAAAAAGAGCACAATATACTATATTTCCTTGTCGTAGATAATAATGAAGGATCAGCCTTAAGTTCAGGAAAATAGAAAAATATACAAAGTTTGGGAAATCGCCAAGTATGGTGATACCAGTCTGCAATTAGGACATTGGTCTGTATTCCTTTTGTCAATCAAATCAGTCAAGTCAGTGGATTTAATGCAGTCTGATAGAGAACGCGGTTGGATAAACAAAATGGACAAAGCTCAATACTTATATGATTTTATCTTAAAGAATGATTATGTTTTCTCACTGCTACTGTAATGAAGAATCTGCTCAGTAATGTAAAAAATCAAACTGTAAAGTCTTTGTTTGTTGGGGAAAAAAAAAATCGATAAAAACCTTTTGAAATAAAAAAATCCAAGCAGTTCCAACAGTGCCCACATTCCAAATGTTGTGCTTTTTACTGATGAAGGGATAGAGCTTACAATTTTTTTTGACACTTTCTTGGATGCTCTCATTGGTTTTTACATTATGGATCTGTTTTTACCGACTTGTTTCCAGTGTGTGACGCTTTTAGAACCTGCAGTGCTGTCTACTCAGGGGCAGACTGAGGGGAACATCCATAGTAGAATGGCAGTGCATGTTTTCCCTCCTGGTCCTCCTTGTTCAACCCTTGACAGCCATACACAAGATCCTGTTCTAGCCTGTTCTGAAGGGGAACATATGGGCAGGGGGAACAATGGGCCTCCCGGACTATGGGGCCTGGTCACAGATGTGAGTGCTGTGACCCCTATAGTTATGGCCCTGCATGTATTATGCTACTGTCATTCATGATTAGAGCTTTTGTGTAAGGCCTGAACTGAGGTACTCAATTTATTTTCTATCAATTTCATACAGAATATATGCCTCTGCAATCTACATAAAATAAGAGGCACACAAAAGTACAGTACAAAGCACTTGGCGTGGTTCTTAGTGAAATGTAAGTTCTGTGTAGTTTGCATTTCCCCTTCTGTCTATGTGAATTTCCGCTAGATGATCTGGTTTCCTCTCTGGCAGGTTAATTAGCTTCCTGAAAGCTTCGCTGTGTTAGGAACAGATGTGCTTGAATAAAGATCCTGCTGAATAATGCTGCAGAACATTTTGGCACTGTATACAGAGGAGCAGAAAGTGCAAGGATAATCAATCTGCCCTTTATTTCCTTACCAGCACAATAGAAAATACTCCATGTCTTTAATTAATGGAAGATAACGTCTGCATAAAATAATTCTAAAGTGATTACCGTTACATAAAGGAGAAACTCATCATTGTATACTGTATATTCAATTGAAAAGGTTAAAAAAACACACTCACCCCCTGCTCATCCAACTTTAGGAGAGTCTCCGGTACTTTGGGAGAGTTAGATGCTAGACGTAGACACTGCAGGTTAACTTCTGGTACGATGTTTTCAAGAAGCTTTTTAGGTGAAATTGCCCTAGAAGAATTGGGCCGTATGGATGAAGGAAAGGCTTCTTCTAAAATGGACCCTCGAAGTGTCTTCAACTGTAAACAGAAAATTCAGCGTATGATTAAATAGTTTCTTAGCTTAACTACAGTTCATGCTTTCTCAGGTTTAGTCATCATGTTTAAAAAGTACAAACAAAACCTTCTAGAAGTTCATCGGCAAAATCTACATATAAGCCAGCTATTATATCATGATCTTTCCCATGTTCCAGTATTCCAACAATATTCCAATTAAAAAGCTATTCCTATCTAATAAAGTGGCGCCATATTGCTATAATATGCCATCTCATTTTATGATCAGTGGAGGTACGACATCTGGGGTTTACTGCTGCATCCCCTTCTAAATTTCTCCTCGCAAAAAGCCATCACTTTATAAGATAGGAATACTCCTTTAATGTAGAAACATTACTATTACCTAGGCAGGGGCTGACTGGCCATAGACCCTACAGGTCCCATGGGGCCGCCCGAGCTCTCCTCACAGCAGCTGGCCAGGTACCTAACGATCTGATGCTACCAGCATTAACCCTTTCAAGGCCAGGCCATTTTTCATTTTGAGTTTTCGTTTTTCACTCCCTGCCTTCCTATGGTCTTAACTTTTTTACTTTTCCATTCACATAGCCTTATGAGGGCTTATTTTTTGAGGGACAAGTCGTACTTTCTAATGGCGCAATTTACGGTTGCATACCATGTAGTGGGAAGTGGGAATTCTAAATGGGGTAGAATTGGGAAAAAAACACAATTCTGATAAAGTTTTTTTTTTTTTTTTATTACACTGTACACTATGCAGTAAAATTGACCTTTTATCTTGATTCCCCAGGTTAGTACAGTTCCAACTATACCACACTTGTATAATTTTTCTTGCGTTTTAATACTGAATTTTTTTTTAAACCTTTGAGGAAAAAAAATACATTTTATAACCATATTCTGACCCCTATAACTTTTTTGTAGTTATGTGTACGGGGCTGTGGGAGGGCTCATTTTTTCCAGGACGATCTGTTCTTTTCAGTGATATCAATTTGAAGTGTGTGAAAGTTTTTTATAACTTTTTCTAAAAGAAATTATTGGGTAGTTGAAGTGACAAAAAATGGTAAATTGGCTGTTTTAAATTTTATTCCTGTTACGCCATTTGCTGTAAGCCCTTAATATTGTTATATTTTAATAGTATGGTTTATTTTTTTCATTAGTTAAATATTTTTTTTAAGGAACTTTTATGTTTTTTTATTTTTTCATATTTGTAAAAACTTTTTTTACTTTTTTTTTACTTTTTTTAAGTCCCCTTGCGTGACAATAACTGGCAATCATTAGATTGCCCATTATGTTCATTGATGTCTATTCTGCCACCTAGTGGCCTGTATTGGTATATTCCTGAAATTGGCACCGCAGCCTGCTTGAGGCTACGGGCTATTTCAGAGATGTAACAGGTTCCCCAATCTGAGTCAGGGAACGCTGTTACCGGAGCGTAAGCGTGCAACTTCCGCTTCTGGACTGATCAGATGCCGTGGTCACATTTGACCACGGCATCTGAAGGGTAAAATGTGTGCGATCAGCCTCATGGCTGATTGCACACATGTGCCGTGGGACTCTGCTATTTAAAATAGCAGAAACCTCGCAGCTATGGCGCCCGCTGTGTGCGTGAGTGGGTGCCATGTTTAAAGACCGGCCTGATGACATACATGTACGTCATCGGGTGTGAAATGGTTAATTACTGTTAGGAACATCAGATATTTATGTACCTGGCCAGCAGCCACAGGTTCCCTCCTGAATTAAACTGTGTCACTGTCCTTAGAATGGTGATACGACTGTATTTTGTGCTGCACTGTGGCATTTGTTTTTGCTGGGGCAGTGTTTTGTGCTACATTATGGTAATGCCGTCTACTTCTGTTCTCCCTGTCTACTTGTGTTGCCTGGCTTTCTGTCAGATTGGACTCGCCTACAACACAGGGCCACTTCTAAGTTTTTTTTGGGGGGCCACTTAAAATTCTCTGTCTGCCCCTGGGCCTAGGAAAGTAAGTGAGAATTACAAGCAAGTCAAAGTGACCCTCCGGTTTAAGAAAAAAACTGAGGAAAGGACAGAACACTTACATGGTGTCCTCCTTTTCAATTTTTTTTTAAGTTGCAGATCCACCATTTTCGAGTTTCCTTTTCTGCCATCCAAAATGGCAGCACCAGATTGCCTGATGCATGCTGTGTATCTGGTATCCCAGGACACTTCCTGATGCCCTTGGAGTGGCCAGCACTGCTCATGTAAACAGCACTGGCCAATCCAAGAGGAGGACTGGACAAGTCTAAGAAGTAGTGTGGCCATCTTGAATGGCAGAAGAGGAGACCAAGAATTAACGGATCTGCAACTAAAAAGATGAAAATGGGTGCACCAGGTAAGTGTTCAGTTCATTCCCCAGTTAATGTGATTTTTTTTCTTGAACTGTACGGTTGCTTTAAGGACATAGAGTAGATATCAAAGCTGTTCTATTACCTCAGTAGTTCGGAATATTATTCTGTAGTTATACTGAACACCATTGACACCTTCTCTCTCATCCCTCCGTAAGCTTATCGCCACAGGGCCCAGTTTTTCATCAACTCCAAAAAAATTCTGATGTTCTGGAAGAAAAAAAAAAGACACCACTTTATGTAACATGTTAATAAAATAGTATATTAAAGTGTTTAGCAAAAAAAAGCTGTTACTGACCTTTTCCATAAAAATACTTTCGGTAATATAGTGCACCCAGGTCTTGATATTCCACAAAATAGCTGCTATCTCTTATCCTCTCTCTAGCTTCCTCTAACACTGATACAGAGGCATTAGGCCCTCGAACTGGAAAACTGATAAGTGGTGCATGGAGGAATGAAACAGAACAAAAATCCCATCCTTGATCTTTTTGGCCTTCTGCTTCTTCTCCTCCTACCTCATTCCTAAAATATGGACAGCTGAGCAGGAGCTCATTGTCTTTTCCATCTCCAGGGTCACCTGGATCTTCTGGGGATGACAAAGATCTTCTGGGTGAAGAATTAGTTCTGATCTGCGAGGCAGCAGATGCCCCACTTCTCACATTTTTTCTGACCTCCGATTCTCTCCTTCGAAAAGGATCAAACAGTATACTCTGGATGTCATGGTGAGCAAAACTCTTTGGTCGAGGTGTTACAGGATCCCCTTCAGGAGGCTTCTCTTTCACTTCATGGGCCGATGGCCCTTGGCTGTTACTGGCCAGCCCAAGCAGTATGAATGGATCTTTAAACCGTGGGGCAGATGGGCTTCCAGATCCTTTATCACGAGGATCAAACTCTGACTCTGAAAGGGAACGTGCTCCACCGTTGTGTTTGCTGTTACCAGTGGCTATCAATGACTTAGCTTCACGAGGGGTCTTGTGAGGGGAAGAACGAGATTGAGGTTGGCGGAGCTTACGCACAAAGAGATCATCGGACTGCATTTCATGAGGAAGAACTCATTTATGATATCTGAATGGGTTCAGGTATTCAACGTTTTGGAATAATTGAATAAACTTTCAGGTGCCTTTTATCGATTGATTATTTGCTTTTCCGCCTGTTCCCCTTTTATGTGCTTTTTATTTAAGTTTCTTGGCATGTGCTGTCCGTAATTATAAGTTTTTAAATTTTATTTTTCATGATTTTACTTTTCTTGAATGAAATAGCTTGTTTGTTTATATTCTTGCTCCTTTTGTGTATCTTTCTTTTTACATTCACATTCTGTAGATGTCTTTACTTTATGTTCCTATTGTACTTTGTTCCATTTACTGCTTTCTTGCTTTTGCCCACTTTCTTCTTTCATCCTCTCTTTTTTGAAGTTTTATTAAATATATCCACGGCATGTGCTTTATTGTCTAAATGTTAATGGGAGTAAAGGTGGCAGCAAAAAGTGCATTTTTTTTTCACATCCAGATCCAATATCTTCAAGAGCAGTTCACACCTAAAAGGAGAAAATAGAACAATAGAGTACAGTTAGTGTGCACAATCTTTTTACATTTAGATTTTAGGCTTAAATGTGTTTTAAGTTTGGTTTCCAACTCCCCTTTCAGACCTGTGGCCACGTGACACTGATTTTCTGAGGAACAATAATGTTCCACCTGCCAATCATGTGACTTAATTTAATGATTCTCCTGCACCCTTAGGGCTCATACACGACCGTATTTTATTTCCGCTTCCGTTACGTTTTTTGTGTGGCCTGTATGCGGAACCATTCACTTCAATGGGGCTGTAGAAAATACGGAAGTTACTCCGTGCGCATTCGGTTTCTGTTTGTCCGAATGGCTGTTCCACAAAAAAGTAGTGCACGTCCTATTATTGTCCGCAAATTACGGTCTGTGACTCCTTTTAAGTAAACGGGTCCGCAAAAAATAAGGAACTCACACGTATTTCATCTGTGTTTGCGGATCCATACTGTAGAAATGCTATGCCCAGCCCATATTGCTCATGTGTTTGGTGATTAATAAGTTACTGTTTCCGTTTCCGATCTGCAAAAACAGATACACATACAGAAACCATACGGATATATTTTGTGGAATACTGGAATGGAAGAGGACTTAAATCAGAGAAAAAAACTCAGATGCGGCCAACAGTCGTGTGCATGAGCCCTTAGTCTGAGCGTACCAGGCTCAGCAAGCACACATGACCAGTGTGCCACTATTCGGACCTTAAATGATGCAGCAAGTAGGCGCCTAGGGGCACATTTACTAAGACTGGCCTTTTAGATGCTGGTCTTAATAAAGCCCCAT
This sequence comes from Bufotes viridis, assembly GCA_033119425.1. NCBI lineage: Eukaryota > Metazoa > Chordata > Amphibia > Anura > Bufonidae > Bufotes > Bufotes viridis. Next base: position 62,981,621 of record CM065598.1, read on the forward strand.
AGCAGGCGGTGGATCCGCCGGAGTTATTAAAGACCCTAGCCTGTCCATAATGCTGGCGCATGCAGCTCCGGTCTAAATGTAAGACAGCTTCCGAGCTGTCTTACATTTAGACCATTTTCTACGCCTTAAACTGCCGTCCCTACCTTGCCCACCGCACGCCCATAATTTTAGAACTGGCGTGAGCGGAGAGAAGTCCCAGATAGTGACTAATTTAGACATATTTCAGCTTAGTAAATGACCCCCCTAGTTTTCAGTGCAAGCGTACAGAATTCCCTGAGCACTGCATTGCTCTTGATGACCCTGGCACACACTGTCCATGGGGGAGGGGCAACCAGTGAATGAAGTCACATGATCAGCAGACAGAATATCATGCCGCATTATTGTACCTCAGAGAGTCAGGATGATGTGACCACGAATCAGAAACTGGAGTTGGAGCCCAACCTTAAAACCCTTTATTATTTGTAAGTGACTGATGTTATAGAAACATAATCTCGTCTATATAATTTTAGATTAATGTACAACCCCTTTAAGTATTTCAGGGAGAGGTACAAGTGTGATATGACTTACAAGAACATATACCAAAGAATACATTTTTTTTTATTTTTTTTATTGTAATTACAATATATGAACACTGAGAAAGATGTAGTTAGCAGTAGTTAGAAAGATGTAGCAAATTCAGCATGATCACCAATAACAATGCCTTCTATCCAAGAGCCGCCCATACTGGAGGAACATACACCCTTTCCTGCAACCAAAAAAGATTCCATATCCTTATTAAAGGGGTTATGTCACTTCAGGAAATGCCTTTATCATGTAGAGAAAGTTAATAGAAGGCACCTACTAATGTATTGTGAGTGTCCATGTTGCCTTCTTTGCTGGCTGGATTCATTTTTACATTAATTATACACTGCTTGTTTCCATGGTTATGACCATATTGCAATCCAGCCTTTCTGGTAACTTTTTCCTATAATGTGAAAACAAGACCACCACTGCTGGATTACAGGGTGGTCTGTAACCATGGAAACAAGCAGTGTATAATGTGATGGAAAAATGAATTAAACCAGCAAAGGAAGGAATATGGAGAATCACAATACATTAGTAGGTGCCTTATATTAACTTTCTCTACATAATAAATGCCATTTACTGTACGTGACCTGAAATTGTTTTATACAATGTATGGAACTCATGGTGGCTTGGTTCCTTCAGTGTATAAAAGTGGGGTGTGTTAATAAATAAATGGGGTGAGTCGCTCCAGTTGGAGCGGACAGTATGGTTTTACACGGTAAATAACAGACCACCGCGGCCTCTTTATGCCAACAATAATATTACTTATACAATTTGTTATTTTACGACATATTTTAATAAATTTCCTTAATTAGTAAGTTTTTGTTGTGTTTTAATTTATGCAAACTAGGCCACCATGACGTTACATAACCCCCTTAAGCTTCCTGGAAGCGGATACGCCTCCTCTCGGAGAGCACGGCACGGCAAGCTATTCACAGCAGTACAAGTTTGTATAAGAAATACTATTCACAGTCCTCTGTATATTAAAGGTAATCTGTCATTAGTTGGGGATAGAGACCTTGAGCAAAATACTGGGTCTTGTACTTGAATAGATTCTTGCGCCGAGCACCAAAGTCCACTCAGTGCAGACTGAATGCTAGGGAGTCCTGTTATTCCTGAACTCCTGTCTCCCCCCCCACCAGCTGCCGGTGACTGACAGATCTCTTCCTATAGCAATCAGGTGTGCAGGGGCGGGAATACAATGGACACAAGAGAAAACTCACGCCAGCTTCTATAGCCGTGTGAAACCTCTAGGCACAGCGGTATGGGCTTCAACTCCAGTTTCTGACTCGTGGTCACATCATCCTGACTCTCTGAGGTACAATAATGCGGCATGATATTCTGTCTGCTGAGCGGCTAGCGGTATGCCCTGGAATGTTTTTAATATGTATTTTCAATAAACCTGTAAATACCTTTTAACCCTTCAGTGTTGGAGGAACTGGTAACAAATCTTTTTTTCCCCCTAAAATGGTGGCTGCACATATTACAAAGTGAAAGTTTTATATAAAAATTTTTTTTTTCATTTTTCATATTTGTATTTTTTTTATATTTTTAAAAATTTTACTTAGATTTTACTAGACTTAAATCTAAAATTGTTTGATCACTTGTACTACAGTATTTACAGTATTACTTCTATATTGCTGTAAGTAGCAATTTTACCAGTATTCTTTTACAGCTTGACAGAGGCAGCATGTAATAGAAGCCATAACATGGCAGGACTAGGGAACTTCAGAAGGCCCTGACTGCCAAAGCAACTGATCAGCACCTCATTATTACAATCAGAGGACAAAGAGTGTGCTCCCTCTGTCTACCTGCTCAGATGCCATGGTCACTAATGACTGTGGCATTTGAGGGGATAAACAGCCAGGATCAGAGCTAGCTGCCGGCCAGTGTCAGGGGCAATATTCGAATTTTCGATATTTTGTGAACATTTGGGCAAATATTCGTCATATATTCACAAATTTGAGAATTCGTGATTATTTTCTTGATTGCGAAAATGGGCAACGTAATATTCGCGTATTGCGCACGCAATACAGGCATGGGTCACTTTTGCTACATTTTTCAAGCTGTTAGAAGTTTCCTGAGACTGGAGAAAATGGTTGGCACGGCAGAACGTTACAATAGCTTTACATGTAGATAGAATGCTCCAATATATTCATGATTGCGCAAATCGGCAATTGATGCGCATATTTTTGCACAATACGGGCAACTTCACATTTTAGCAGGTCTGACTACATATTACTGATTGGTGCACTAAGTATTGTTGTGAACTTGGGACATCACAGCACTATGTATGTAGCATGTAGGTATGGACAGCAGAACCTATCACCCTACTTAACACCGTGCACTGGAACCTATTAGCTACACTATATCACTATCTAATCTACACTGACTATCTCCCACTAACTATCTGTATTATATATATAAGCTAACTAACTATCTAATGTAATGTGACACAGCAAAGCACAGAGCACAGCAATGACGCTGCTGTCTCTCTCATAACTGTAAAAAAATGCCGAAAATGGCTGCTGGAAAGGTTCTTATATACTAAGCTCAGACAAAGACAGTGCTGCTTTCTCATTGGCCCACAAGCAAGAAGCATGGAGGAATCATGTGTTCAGATGGAAAAAAATGACGAATATTGTCAAATACGAATAGATAGCACTATACTCTAAATATTTGTGAATTCTCGAAGTGCCGATATTCGCAATAAATATTCGCGATTTCGAATATTCGCGCCCAACACTATAACATAACCGACACGTACTACTCATGGAACAGGTTAGGCTTGTGAGCCCAATTCTTATATTATTTAACAAACAATGATGCACAAATTCATTTAATACATATAATTGAGACGGCACACCAATTTTTTGATTTTAAATGCAGTTTTGATTTTATTCAGCCAGGCATTTAAGCTTAAATGCCTGGCTGAATAAAATCAAAACTGCATTTAAAATCAAAAAATTGGTGTGCCGTCTCAATTATATGTATTAAGTGTTTAGGCACCTGGAAGTGGAGTCAGGACCAATACGAAACGAGCACCCTACACAATTGCCAATAATCTGTTGAGTGCTGTGATCCTCTGAATACTGAAAGCACAAATTCATTTGTTGGTCACTAAAAGATTAAGGTTGACTATGCACATTATATATTGATTTAAAATTTACAACAAAAGTGGTAAATGAATTGCAACCAAAGGATCTGCAATTTTCATCACTGTAAACTTCCATGAGGTAAGGTGAATATTTTGCCTCAGGCTGCACCCTGACTGTGAAAGAGGGACAGGAGGTCATCTCTGCACTTTCCCAACCAGATGGGGAAGAAGGTGCAATCTCGCTAAAGGCTACAGGCTTCCTCAGAAGAGGCAATGCAATCTGATTCTTGCACTGTTACACAGAGGGAAACTATACAAATTAATATTGTTCTGTAAATCACACTTATTATTCCCGAAAGTGGAAACAGAATTTAGCAAACTCTGAAAAAAATACATGAAATTCTTATGAATTTATGAAATATTTCCCGGTCTTATTTATTATACATTTTACGCAACTGTGGTTTTAAAAAGGAGAACAAATGTTGCTAGGTTAAAATGTAGGGCCCCTTAGTGAACCTAGTAGAATATATGAGCTCATTGCTTAGCCAGCAATTCCATATTGTACTGTTATTACTTAAAGTAAATCTGTCACATGGATTATTACTAATAAAGTAAAACTATTCCCATGTGAAACGTAACACTGCCTTTTCTGATGTACCTTCCATTCTGCGTTTCTTGTTTTCTATTTTGTGAAAATCCTATTTGTGTAATATGCAAATTGGGCGTTATTTTCTTTTAATGGTTCCCAGGAACGCCCAAGCCAGTGCCCAAGCACGCCCTCCAGCAGACCCCAAGCACACCTCTCATGGGCTGAAACTCCACAGCTTTACAGAGAAATATCGTGGATGCAGTACCGAAGACTGTCGTGCTGAGGGCATTAGCCGCAAATGTGTTACTGGGCATGTGCCTGCACGAGATTTCTTGGCGGAGCTGAAGGCAAATGTGGGCGGCGCTGATAGAGGTGTGGAGTCTCAGACCAGGAGAGGCGTGCTTGGGCTCTCCTGGAGGGCGGGACTGGGAACTGTTGAAAGAAAATAATGCCCCTCTGGTCACCGTACTGCCTATTTTGCATATCATACTAAGATAATCTCCCCAAGATAGAAAACAAAAAACACTGAATGGAAGGTACTTCAGGGTCGGAGGTATTATGTTCTACATGGGAATAGTTTGATAGTGATAATCCATGTTACAGATTTCCTTTAAGGCTGTATTACACAGCCTGATGTGACAGACGATTGTCAGGCGGCAGGCCTGCTCACTAGCAGAGGAGCCCGTGGCTAATACATGCAGTGATCTCAACTGCAGCATGGGGAGTAATGATCACTATGCCATCACTCGTCCCCATGCTGTATAGTGGTTTGCTGACGGCAGACCATTATTAGAGACCATGATCTGCCGCCTGCAAACAATGATTTTTTAATATGTCAAAAGATTTGGATGGCACAATGATCGAGTGTTTGCTCGGTGGCAGTATTATACTTCCAAATGATCACTAACGAGGGTTCATGCAAACACTCATTAGTGATTATTTGTCGAAAAATCAGGCAGTGTAATGCAGGCTTTAGACACAGTTGCAATTCAGTCATATAATGCAAGGTGTGAATGTGCAGGTAATGCCAGAGAATTTGATGTACCCTGCAGTCCTGCAATTGTATTATCAGAAAATTAGAAAATTTAGAGAGTAACTACAGTTTACAAAATCTTTTGATGTATCAAAGTAACAAATAAAAAAGATTTTGATTGTACGGGTCTGAGCACCGAGACCAAAAATGACTGCTAAAATGAGCACTGTCCCTCTTAGCTTCTGAAGACTGAAGTGCAAACAGCCTCATAGACTCTCCATTGAGCCTGTCTTCACAAGGCATACGGTCAGAACTGAAATGCAATAATGTAAAAAGAAACCAAAAAGATCAATGTTGGCATAAAAGTTGTCATTTGCAGCACAATACTAATCTATATGGGCTACAGAAAACAGAGCAAAAAATTTTCAAGGATGAAACCAACCAAATAATGAATAAATAAAAACTATTATATAAGAGATAAGATGTAAAACACTATCCATAAACAGTGATGTGACATCACATAAGCTATATATATATATATATATATATATATATATATACATTTATGTGCTTTTGTGTGCAAAACCAAACAGAATAAAAAAGAGAGTTACAGTAGGTAATGTGACCTGTGACCTGTAATCAACCCAGGGTAAATAACCCAAAGTGCTGTGTACAGTGTTCATTTTGTTACATTCTCAGTTGTCACAGACAAATATCAAAATAATGTAAGTTTCAAACAAAATACTCTTACTGACACCTGACTCTGAGACCTGACCAATCGCAGCACACAGCTCATATCCTGGGAGTTTTTTTTTCTCCCAGGCTGTGAGCTGAACGCTGCGATTGGCCAGCGCTACAGCCTGGGATACGCCTAGTATAACCAAGTGATACTAGGCTCCTCCTAGTAGAACCAAGTCCCAGAAGATACTGGAGCCTATACAGGGCGAACGGAGTGGCGCCCAGGGATAATAGTAAGTGCAGGGAGATCCCTGGGCGCCGCTCTACATGTCAGCATACTTAGTACACATTTTTTACCCTGATGAAAGGTCCTCTTTGCTCTGACTCTGATACCCGACTCTGAGACCTGACTTTAAGCTCTGACTCTGATACCCGACTCTGAGACCTGACTTTAAGCTCTGACACCTGACTTTGACATCTGGCACTGGTGTCTGAATTTGATGTGACTATCAGATGGGACTGGATGTAATCTGTTAGCCAATAAAAAATTGTATATGCCTAATGCAGCAATTGAAAAAAAAACAATAGCAAATAATAAACATACAGAAGTTTGGGAATTGGCTAGTCACGTCAACTTCAGATATCAGTGTCCGGTTTCAGAGTCAGGAGTCAGCATCAAAGTCAGATCAGTTCGATGTGAAAGTTAAATGTCAAAATCGGGTGTCAGTGTTGGAGTCCAGTGTCAGGTAGAAAATGTTGTCTGAATCTTGCATTGACTATGCCATATGATATGACTATAATATCCTAAGATGGACACTGTAGCTGTGGGATTCATGGATTCATTGGGTTTATTACTGTATGTTTACAAGTCATAATACCAAAAACAAAAAGTTTAAAGCACAACATTAACAACACAGATACAAGCCTGTTTACACAAGATTAAATGTAAATCTATTGATGATATTACAAGCTGATCTGCCTCTGATCAAAAGCTATTTGTTGTCGAGAGGAGGATTTCTCCAGAACAATATATTAAAGAGGAACAATGGCAGCATGTATAGTCTAAAGACCGATATACTGTAGTCTAAAGAGCCCCATGCAACCATGTGAACATTCATGTTGAATTTCAGTGCTTGATCCTTTTGTTCTTGGGGATATATAACTCTTAAATGAGGCTCCACAGTGTTTTCTGCAGCTAGTCTCCCTAAGATCAGCTATTGTTTTACTTGAGTAGTCTCCAAGGCATTGCTCCCGGTTAGCCAGAATCCTACTCCACACTGATGAGGGGCAACACCCCGAAACAGCTGTCTGTGGATGGATAACTGGCTTAGGTCTTCCCTTGTCACATCTTTAAGGCTTTTAAAAGAGCTGGATCTTGACATAGGGAGCACTAAATATGGTGGATTTGGTAATAATGGGGACACCCCTTTTGCTTGATTTTCCATCCTTTGAGCAATATCTGGCTTTCACTGTGTTGCATACCGATAACTGGAGCTCCATGGTTATTTAGTATTTTACTGTTTCCCAGGGAGCTTTGCACTTTGGATTTCTATCAGCTATTGTTCTGTTTGGGGAATATACTGTAACTGTTCCCAGCGTCTGGCAGAAGGTTACTTTGCTTCCCTATTGCAACATTTTCACACTCAAGTGCTATTGAAGGTGTATGGGTACCTTAAACTTCCATTTACTGTTGATTTTTCATTATTTTAAAAAGAGACATCATAATGACACATTTCCTTCCGTTTTCTGTAAGAGCAGAACATTATGCTCTAATACAACTGCACATGCAGAAAACAATGTATGCAGTCAGATTTGGATACTGCAACATTTGAAGAGACAGATGAAGTTGGAATATTTATTTTGTTTCTGTATCTAAATTACCTCTGGATTCCCACAGAAGGTTTAGGTTATAAATCTTTTGGAGCAGTGAGCAAATTGATAAGCCAAGTTCATTAGTTAATCATATGCATAGAAATATGTTGGATGAACCCACCAATTTGAATGTGTATAGGGCCTGCTGACTCTTTTCTGATGATTGATGTTGAGGGAGATAAGCATTGGGCACTAGAGATGAGCAAATTTCTCAAAAATTCGATTTGGCTGGTACACAGAATTTTTTTTAAAAATCGGTTCGATACGAATTTATTCGTGGCGAAATGCATAAACAAACTGCTATTTCCTGGCTGCAGAGAACCTTTATAGTGGTGTAGAACACTGTGCCTTGCAGTAACATGCATAGGGAGTCAGCTGTGGTAGTGAAACAGCACTGTGAGTCAGTATGACATGCAGATCACAGGCGTCGTTCTTAGAATCACTGCACACGTCACTTAATTGGGCAGTTACGTGGCCAAAACTGACCAAATAACTCAAGTGTGAACTCAGCCTTACAGGTCAATGTTAGAGCCAAGAAGGAGCGGACTCCTTTTACACCATTGGCAGCTCATTCCTCATAGATGTCTACAGAACCTGTTCTATTAAACGCTTATACAAGTAGAGCCCCCCCCCCCCCCGACAGAGAGTGGAGTGGGTGTCAGCAGTAAGTTTGTGTTGATGTCACATTATTTTCCCCTTCCTCTGATCCGTCAGAACAATAACCCCCAAAAACGGATCCAATCTCTGGAGCATCCGCCTTCACTCGGTCAACATTTATTCAGTAATCCATCAGTATTGCTAAAGCCAAAAAAAAACAGGAGTGGATCCAAAACAGAGATGACACGTGAATGGAATATTTGCATGTCTTCTGTGTTTTGTACCCACTCCTGCTTTTGGCTACCAAATCAAAGGGTGGCACAATGACAATGTGAAGGAGGCAGCAGCATCAGGAGGCCACAGAGAGGCACAATGACAGAATGTGGAGCTGGCAGCAGAAGCAGCATCAGGAGGAGGCCACATGGTGGCACAATGACAGTGTGGAGGTGGCAGCAGCAGCATGAGGAGACCACAGAGTGGCACAATGACAGAATATGGAGTTAGCAGCAGAAGCAGCATCAGGCGGAGGCCACATGGTGGCACAATGACAGTGTGGAGGTGGCAGCAGCAGCATGAGGAGACCACAGAGTGGCACAATGACAGAATGTGAAGTTGGCAGCAGAAGCAGCATCAGGAGGAGGCCACATGGTGGCACAATGTGGTGGTGGCAGGTGCATCATCAGGAGGCCACACAGTGGCAATGTAACATAGTGTGGAGGTGTCAGCAGCATCAGGAGACCACAGGGAAACCCGTTGACAGAGTGGGGAGGTGGGTGGCAATACCATTACCAGCTGAAGATAGTGGGTGAAAGAAGGAGCAATTGGCATTAGATGTGTGGCATCTGGCGGGTGGCAGCATCAAAATAGTAGCTGAGGCAGGTAGCCAGAAGAAACCAGTCTATTTTGTCAAAGTGTTGGTGTGGCACCATGGATGATCTAGTCTGATGCATCAGACATTGGTGGGTGGAAATCCTTGCTGATCCACGCCTGATTCATCTTGACAAAGGTCAGTCTCTCCACATTTTCGGTGAACAGGCAAGTTTTTCTTGGGGTAACTATTGCCCCCGCTGCACTAAATACCCGCTCTGATACCACACTACTGGCCGGTCAGGACAGCTTTTCTAGGGCATACCCTGCCACTTGCAGCCACAAATCCAGTTTGGCTGCCCAGTAGTCCAGCAGATCTTCACTGTGGGGTGGCAGGGTGCTGTCCAAGTGTGCCACCACCTGCTGGTTCAGGTCCTGCTCCAGGTCTAGCTGCTGCTGCTGGTGAGTTGTTTCTTCACTAGGCGGGTGAAGAAAGCTGCTCGTCAGCGACTCTAGACTCAGTTTTATGCTGATGGAGCTGGAACTGCTCCTACCCCCCTACCCTGCCACAGCAGCCATGGCAGAGGAATGTGAGTGCAGAGGGCCCCCCCGTTCAGACCTGCAACAGGATGGATGATGGGGCAGATAGGCAGCGGCCAACTGACTATATAGGATGTCTCTATAGTAGTTCAGTTTGTCCTCCCTCTCAGTGAGTGTAAAAAAGGCCCCCATTTTGGACCGGTAGCGAGGGTCCAACAAGGTGGAGAGCCAGAAGTCATCCCTCTGCCAAATGCTGACAATTCTGCTGTCACTACGCAAGCAAGTGAGCATGCATCGGGCAAATTGTGCAAGTGACTCGGAGGGACTCCCTGCCTCCATCTCCACTGCATACTGCTACGGTGTGTCTGGGTCCTCTGCCTCTTCTTCCTCATTGCCCTGTAGCTCCTCTGGCTGCTCTTGCTCCTCCTCTCCTGTCACCTGTGTATAAAAACCACCCATTTCGCTACACATTGCTTGTGCTCCAATGTCCACCTCCTCCTCCTCCAGTTCAGCCCCCACAGGGCTCATGTGGCCTGAGAGATCTAGTCGCCACATCTCCAGTCCCCCGACCAACCAGATTTACCAGCATCTGTTCCAGGACATGAAGCAGTGGAATGACGTTGTTCATCCCGTAGAAACAAACACAAGGGGGGGTGTTCAGTCAGCACTCCTTGTATACAGGTGCACGTAGCTATGGCGATTATACATACAAACAACAAATGAAACAGCACTCTGTAACCAGAGTTCTGCCCAAGATAAAAGCTATAAGAGGACATTGGTGTACTAATCCACCATATCGCATGCAAACAGTGGAGACATTAGTTTACATTTTGATCAAAAGGTAGTAAGCCCACTCACCCCTTCACGGTTGTCTCCTAGAGTGGGTACTAACGCTAAATCTGACCTGTTATGGGCCATGACAGCCACATAAAATCCTCCTAACGCTAAATATTACCTGTTATGGGCCACGACAGCCACATACAATCCAGGGAGTGTGGGCCCAGCATGAATGCTGGGACAAACCATACTTATTAACCCCTTCTGGTGCTGTAACAGCCTCCATTAGATCCAGGGATGCAGGTACCAACATGCATGCTGAGCCCACTGTGCACTCCTCCTGGAGCCAGACGGCTACTAGCAGGTAATGTGAGTACACATTCAGCTTTATACTCACTCTGATTAAAAACCAGCATCTAGGGCAGATAAACTAGTCAGGTGTGCACGACTGAAGCGGAGGTTGCCACACCTCCGACTCTTACTAAACAGAAACAAACACAAGGGGGGGTGTTCAGTCAGCACTCCCTGTATACAGGTGCATGTAGCTATGGCGATTATACATACAAACAACAAATGAAACAGCACTCTGTAACCAGAGTTCTGCCCAAGATAAAAGCTATAAGAGGACATTGGTGTACCAATCCACCATATCGCATGCAAACAGTGGAGACATTAGTTTACATTTTGATCAAAAGGTAGTAAGCCCACTCACCCCTTCACGGTTGTCTCCTAGAGTGGGTACTAACGCTAAATCTGACCTGTTATGGGCCATGACAGCCACATAAAATCCTCCTAACGCTAAATATTACCTGTTATGGGCCACGACAGCCACATAAAATCCAGGGAGTGTGGGCCCAGCATGCATGCTGGGACAAACCATACTTATTAACCCCTTCTGGTGCTGTTCTGGTGTTGTTCATCCCGTAGTCCTGGTGACTGACAAATAACATGGCCTTCTCAAAGGGCCTGAACAAACGGCAGTTGTCACGCATGAGCTGCCACTGGCTGACATCGAAGTTACACAGGGGAGTATTCCTGTCTGCTTGGATCATCAAGAAATCGTTTATGGCCTTTCTCTGTTCGTATACTCATTCCAACATATGGAGGGTGGAATTCCAATGGGTGGAAACGTTGCATATTAGCCTATGTTGGGGGATGCCGTTCTGCGTCTGCAGCTCAAGGAGGGTGTGCTTTGCGGTGTACGAGTGGCTAAAGTGCATGCAGTTTCCTGTCTATTTTTAGAATGTATTGCAGATGGGTGGAAGACTTCAGGAACTACTTGACAACCAGATTGAACACGTGTGCCATGCAGGGCCCATGGCTCAGCCCCTCTTGACGCAGCGCCAACAAGATGTTCTACCCATTGTTGGTCACCATGGTTCTGATTTTGAGTTGTCACGGAGAAAGCAAGGATTCGATTTCCTGATGAAGGACACGGAGCAGTTCCTCCCCTGTGTCACTCTGTTCGCCCAGGCAAACAAGGTGCAGAACAGCGTGACACCACCGTGCCCTGCACATGTGGTATGCTGGAGGGCGCCTGTGAATTGTCCCTGCAGTGGAGGCTGAGGACACGGTGGAGCATGAGGAGGCAGAGGAGGACATTTCGCAGAACCAATGGCGTAGCAACGTGAAGGTGGAAGCGGCGTCACCTGGCCAAGTTGCTGGTGTGGCTGTGCAGGAACCACATTCACCCAGTGGGCCGTAAAGGACATGTATTGTCCCTGCCCGTAGTGACAGCTCCACAAGTAGGCACTGCCTTGCACTTTGGCAGACACCGACAGGCTCAAGTGCTGGCCCACCTTCTGTCGTACATGTGTGTGCAGGGCTGGTACTTCCTTTTTGGCAAAGAAATGATGGCTTGGGATTCTCCACCTCGACTTGGCACAAGCCATCAGTTCTCTGAAAAGTGCAGAGTCCATCACTTGGAAAGGGAGGGACTGCAGCACCAGCAACTTGGCCAGGAGCACATTCAGCTTCTGCGCCATTGGATGAGTGCATGCATACTGTTGTCTTTTGGCAATCGCTTTGGTGATCGTTTGCTGACGGAATGACTCATGAGGAGTAGGAGGAGGAGCAGGAGCATCAGGACCAGTAGATGATGGGAAGGACAGGCAGCTTTCTTCGGCTGAGGTGGTGGAGTCTTGACTGCCTCAAACCGGGTGCGTGCCACTGTGTGATGCAGCGGTAGCTTCGGCAGGCTGGACCACCATATTGGAGCCACGGTTCTCCCAGGCCACTTTATGGTGACGCTGCATATTTTGATGCACGACCGTGGTGCCAACACTGGCAACCTGGCCACGCTTCACCTTTTGCCGACAGATTCTACAAATGGCCATGTTCACCTCCTCCGGCATCTTAACAAAAAACTGCTACACCGCCAAGTAGGTGATTTTACCCCCAATACTCCGCAATGATTGACTGCTACTGCAGCTGATTCCGTGAACCCCTGCACCACTACTTTCTGGGCAGGTAGGCTCCTGCGAAGCAGGTGGTTTACCCCGGGCATGTTTGGCTCCCGACCTTCCACTGCTGCCACCCTGCTGACTCCCGGCCATGTTACCGACTTCCTGACTCCGGGTGTCTAATGTCACTTGGGACGAAGTGGATGACCGAGTCAACCATTCATGAACCGCTGGGTTGCTGGTCAAGACATGACCGCTAGATGTCACTGGGAGCTCAGGCCTCTTGCTGCGACTCCTGCTGCCATGCCCCCTTACTCTGCTGAGACCTGTACCTGCACCAGAAACATTTAGGCCTCTGCCACTCCCCTGTGCAGGGCCTGGCACTTCTCTTTTCTGACATACTGTTAGATGAAATAAATAAATAAAAAGGAAATTAAAACACCCCAAGAAAGTCTGTAATTTTCTCACTTCACCACACAACGGCTAATAAGGCCTTTTTGTTTTCACTAATACACGCCACAAAGGTCTGTATAACATATAACTGCACTGCTGAATGGCAAATACAGTAGGCCCTTATTTTTTCCCACTTATACACGCCACAAAAGGCTGTAGAACATATAACTGCATCGCAGAACGGCAAATAATATATATTTTTGTGCCACTAATACATGCAAAAAAGTGCTTTAGAACATATAACTGCACCGCTGAATGGAAAATAGGCCCTTACTTTTTCCCACTTATACACGCCACAAAAGGCTGTAGAACATATAACTGCATCGCAGAACGGCAAATAACATATATTTTTGTGCCACTAATACATGCCAAAAAGGCAAAAAGGATTGTAATTTCCTCTCTTCACCACACAACGGCTAATAAGCCCTTTTTTCCCACTAATACAAGCCAAAAAATGCTTTAGAACATATAACCGCACAGCACTTGCACCCCAAGAACAAGAATGGTTGCTGGAATTACAGAGCTGTATAATGGCAGTTTGGATCCCCAGTCAGTGCAGCAAGGTGTAATAGGATTGTTCCTATTACTCAGGCTGTAAACTCCCCTACTGAACCCTGTTGTGCTTAAATACTGTGGAATGATTCCTCCCTTTCCCTGAACTTCTATACAGCAAAATAAAAGTTTTAAAGTCTTCTACCACTTTCCCTAGCGCCTGCTGACGTCTATCCCTGCACTAAGTACACTGGAAAATGGCTGAATCCAAGATGGCTGAGGCTATTTATAGGGCTGTGACATCACAGGGCTGACTGGCTGCTGATTGGCTGCATACATGGCATTGTGGGTGATCCTTCGATCCCAGAGTTCCTTGCTCCATGTCCTAACATGTGCATCAGCCATTTTAGGAATAAATGTGATTCGTTACCACGAAGCTTGAGGAAATTCGGATTCGGTGCTAATTGATTTTATTCTGAAATTTGGATCGAATCCAACTTCGTCAACTTCGATTCGCTCATCTTTATTGGGCACATTGGATTTTCAACTGCCCAATTCTTTTATTCTTAAGAGATAAGCCATCGCTAGAGTTGTCTGGCTGCAACTTTCTCCCATTTCCCCACTCACTACACACTCTGCACAGTTGAGAATTTCTGTCGGGAGAATAGCTGCCTGCCAAATGATTACTGTCTCATGTGTATGGCTAGTTTTAGCCTGCAATATTTTAGAGAAGTGTCAATCTGTAGGTTTAAGATTTGAAGTAAAAGTGTTGTAAATTGATTTAAAAATCAATTTGAAAACTGAAAATGGAAAATGTTGGCAAAAAATGTGTGTCTAATGTCTATCCTATTGTAATGGTAAGCCCTAACCTCATACCCCTAAAATATCTTTAACAAACAATCATGCACTGTAAGACCTTAGTTCTAAAAAGTTTTAACAACAGCATAACATTTCACAAGAAAACTGAAATGTCAGACAAGACAAGCACAGAAATAAAATATTAAAATACCTTGAACTCCAGTCTGCTATGTGAGAAAAAGACACACTGAGGGCAAGTGCGTGCGACAGAGGAAAACACCAAGAGCTTGTGGTTCATAAGAAACAGAGAGGAACTGAAATCGTAGAGACAAATAAAGGAGGAACCAATATAATGAAACTTGCATGAATGAGGTCATAAAACAAAGCTCAGCTCTACCTGACTGCTCCAGACTCCATATGCAGCACCTGCAGGACCAAGAGTCCTACTAATGAAAAAGTATAAGTCCTTTGCTAAGAGTCCTACTAGACAGCACAATTCTTGCAGTCTTGCTCAAGCTGCAATACAAATCTCCAAATGGTACTGAGCAGATGTGAGGAAATTTAGATCAGAGGGAGGCAAAGCTTTCCACAACTCTCAGTCAGTACTAATGCGAAGTCAACATTTTTTTATACATACTTACATAATTAATAAGGTTGAGAAAAGACAAAGGTCCATCTAATCCAACCTATAATCCTGTTGATCCAGAGAAATACAAA
Organism: Bufotes viridis; assembly: GCA_033119425.1. Classification (NCBI taxonomy): domain Eukaryota; kingdom Metazoa; phylum Chordata; class Amphibia; order Anura; family Bufonidae; genus Bufotes; species Bufotes viridis. The sequence continues at coordinate 62,996,977 of CM065598.1, forward strand.
TAGCCCCTATTAGGCAGATGCTAATTACCCTTTATGAGAGAAAAAAAATCCTTCCCGACTCCAAATCTGGCAATCAGGATAAATCTTTGGATCAACATCTCTACCTTCAAAATTTAAGGGTACGACCACACAGCACGATCGTGATCTGGTTGGGTTGTGGCCGCACTGCGGTCAAGAACCATTAGTCTGCCTCTGGCTTTCATTTAACTAATGAAGACTGCACTATATAGTTAATCTTCATTGTTAATGGCCATGCATCCGAGCGGCCATTAACAATGAAGACCAACTAAACTGTGGGGTCTTCATTAGTTAACTGAAAGGCAGCTGTGCGCTAATTGGCCACGCGGTTCTTGACCTGTGCCACTCTGCAACCCAATCGGATCATGACCACACCGTATGGTTGTACGCTTATACTGATACCTTGGGTTGTTCAAGAAAATTCCTGCTTGTCAACTTCCTAAATGCAACAGCCAATGACTAGCTGTAGCGGTGAAGTGTCCCCTAAGCAGCACGTCACTGACTTACTGCAAAGTTTTTGACTTCTAGAAAATGTGTGTGCTGCACTTGTTCAGATAGTCAAAGAATACTATTGCTTTTGTTTTTGCCTTACCACATTCATAGTCATAACAGCTGAATGTATTATACTTTTACAAATACAGTTACCCTATTGTATTTTATGGGGTTGTTCCTTGTGAAAAGAGCTGTAGTTTTTTTTAGACACCATTTTGTTATACACTTAAATGAAGGGAAAAAAATCAAGCCATAAATAATATGTTCATTATATTGTAAGGGTGATTATAATTACAAATACTGTTTTGTGATATTTAATAGTAAGCATGGCAAAAAATGCAATTATTGTAATGACTTTTTTTAGTAACATTAACTTTGCAGAACAATGCAGGTTTTACCATAAAAGAAAAAAGCTGTTTGTATAGCAGGCAATAGACTTACCACTAGTCTATAGGACTGCTCTGTAAAGACACAATTTTCTGTGCATAAAAAGCTGAAGTGTAACTATTTATTCAGTATTGTTCTTGTGAAGAAAACAGTAAAACTATTAGGTATAAAAATCATCTTTATACAGCTTTTTCTGTAGAGATGTCGGCAAGGCTACTGTCTGCTGTATAGAAGGTTGGGGGTTCAAATCTCACTGAAGACCTGAAAATAATCTTTATAGTAGAAGTTAATGCAGAAAATAGAATTTTTATTTTTGAGCTTTTTTCTTGTTTGGTAAAAGTTGCAATCACAAAACCATATTTGGTAATCCTGTAATCATAAGAAGCTGTAATATATGGTGAACACGTTATTCATGGCACAATATATCTTCTTTAAGTAAAATGATATATATTTAATATTTTACCTGTGAAGAAAATAACTTTTTAAGCTCAGAAAATTCAGCCCTTCTAATGGGATTTGTTCATGGTTGGTCTGATTTTTACTGCTTTGGAGGACAGCAGGGTTGGGCCGACACAGAGGCCGGGGAGGCTCCAGCCTCAGGGCGCAGGCAGGGGCTGGCCAGAGGGAGAGGGACCCACGGCGGTGAACCGCTCAGCGCTCCCTCCTGTCATTCCCTGATTGTAGCGTGACTGAGCTCTGTCCGGTCCGCAGGTACAGAGAGCATCAGTCTCCTGTACCCGGCCGGACTGACAGGAAGTGCGCACACAGTTTGCACTTCAAGTCAGTCGGCTCGGTACAGGAGACAAAAGCTCCTCCTCCTGTACCCGCGGAGGAGCAGAACATGCAGAGCTCGGCCACACTACAGCAGAGGTAGGAGGAGAGGAGGGGGAGAATAAGGAGCATGACAACATGGGGGGGCAGAAAGCATGACAACATGGGGGGGAGATAAAAAAGTATGACAACATGGGGGGGGCAGAAAGAGCATGACAACATGGGGGGGGAGAAAAAAGAGCATGACAACATGGGGGGGTATAAAGAGCATTAAAAGATGGGGGAGAATGACAGGGGGCAGACAGAGCATGACAAGAAGAGGGGATTATGACAAGAGGGGGGGGGGGAGAATGACAATAGGGGGATACCATGACAAATTACTATGTGGGGGCACTGCTGTGTGGTTGAGGGGGGTGTGGGGGACATTACTGTGTGGGGTGGCATTATACAAAAGCTCTGCAGATGCAACTCCCATGTATTGGGTCACCACAATTTGGGTGGTCATTCACTAAATGAACCCTGTTATGGGGGGAATCTGTGGATGACACATATTTGTCATCCACAGACACCCCACCCCCCAAAAACAGGGTTAATTTACTGAATGACCACCAATAAAAGAGGTGGGGGTCACATATGCAATTTCATAATGACAGCAGGGCCTGTGCAGTGACTGTATTCTACTACACGCCCCATCCCCCCCGTTCACTGGATATAATCTTATTAACTATATAACTGCAGTAAATCACTACAGTTATATAGTTAAGATTATATACAGTGTTGGGGGGGGGGGTGTAGTAGAATACAGTCACTGCACGGGCCCCGCTGGCGCTGTCATCAAAAAAGCAGATACAACCCCACAGCCTCACCCCTTGTATTGGGGGTCATTCCTACACGGACCCTGTTATGGGGAGGGGGAATCTGTGGATGACACATATGTGTCATCCAAATTCCCCAATAACAGTGTCATCTATCACAGATCCCCCATAGCAGTGTCATCCACAAGTTGGAGGGGGGGGGGCGCACTTGGGCAGCTCAGCCTCTGTTGGTGGTGGACCTTGTCCCAGCGTCCCAGCCCTGGAGGACAGTACCATTAGGGCTCATTCAGACGACCGTATGCTGTCCGCAAAAATGCGGATCCGTTTTTTTGCGGCCAGTTGAGCATTTCCCCAAAAAGACAGATTGCATTCCGTTTTTTTGCTGAATTATAGACTTGAATAGGGCCATATCCTGATTTTCACTGACTAGTATAGTACATGTTTAATTTTTTTTGCTGAGCCGTGCAATGGAAGAAAAGGGCCCCATAGAAGTGAATGGGACAGCATCTAATCCACAAAAAAATGGATCCGCATTTTTGCGGACAGCATACGGCCGTCTGAATGAGCCCTTAGTCAAAACAGCAAATTGTTGACTGAACTCAGCAATGAACTTTTCACCTCCTCCATTTGACTGTGAAGAGCCCGCCGTGGACATATTGACTGAAGATCCCACGCAAAATGTTGTGCACGGTGACGTATCACATCACCACGCTGGCCAGTGTGATGACATCCTCACGTGCCGCACAAGACTTCGAGCGGAATCTTCATTCAAGATGTCCGCAGCAGCCTTTTTTGCTCAAATGTATGAAGTTTTTTTTCATCGATTAACCCCTAAAAGCCCTAATTTTATTATCCCAGATGCCTCAATCAGTGATGAACTCGGCATCTGAGCGGTTCAATGAAGGGGGGGGGGTGCAGTCGCCATTATTACCCATCTTTGCGCCCGCCACTCACAAAAAAATGCACTTTGTGATGAAGTCATTAAGTCATAAAGCAAATTTCTTTGTGAAATTCGGCGAAGCAGCCCAATCGAAGTTTTCTTTGCTCATCTCCAATCTTTATATTTTTGCCACAAATTAAATTCAAATTGCTGCTCCTCCGTTTCTCCTTAGTTTTGGAAGATAGGGCAATGGATTTGATAGTCCTATTCCCTATTTAACCTGAAACCTCCCCATATCTTTTCCATGCATCTGCTGCTGAATTGCTATAGGATTTCTTAGAGGAGATATAGACTGGGGCTCAATTCATCACAAAAGGACCAAAACACATACAGGCTTTTCTATATTATAGTGGACTTTAAGTTTGGGATCCTCAAGAAGTAAATGAGTGGCAGTATGTGAGAATACATTGATCCTCATAATAGCTCCTGGAGTGGCAGAGGCAAGGAAAGTTTAATTAACTGCTAATGGCAGATTACAATTTGTTTTTTTGGGGTGGCTGCCTGGGGCCTGGGGCCTGGGGCCTGAGGCATCTTGGGGCTCATAACTTTCCAAAGTGTCCATCAGTGTCTTCCTGCAGGAGGGGTGTCGCCAGTCCAAAACATCCAGGGTTTGGACCCCAGATATTTTTCCCAGTCCCCCGAACATAGTAGCCGCTGCATTTACAACTGTAACGGCATCTTCAGAACAGAAATAAAGTTGAATACTGCTCTGAGGTACAGAAGCCAATGTCATTTTCATAGGCCACCAGGCGTGAAACCTATAAGCCAGCAGAGTGGCACAGGCAGACACAAAGTGATGACATCATCATGAACGCCACGGGTCTTAAAGAGCACAATGATGTCTTTGCAACTGCCTGTGCTGGAATGTAGGCAACTCATAGACCGCAGACTCAGATCACTGGTGCCTGGTGCCATTTCTAAAACATAACTTTTATTTAAGACCTTTAAAAATAAATGCTAACAAGATAAAAATCCAGACTAAATGACACTTGTAACTAACAGGGCTTAAATACTGGGTCAGTTAGTAGATATCTACTAACACTCAAATAGCACAGAGAGAGAAACAGTAGACAAAGGTGAACTACTAGTAACAAGATCGATTGTAACAAGACAAGAAATGCCTTCTGCAATTCACATCTATATGGTGGTAAACTCACTACCTCCAATTTACTAGGTCAGAGGCCCGTGACTTGCATTACAGATGGCTGCATGGAGCGGGAGTCAGGTAAGTATGTTGTTTTTTTTCTTTGTCACTAATACTGAGAGCATTACAAGTACTGGCGACTCTACTGGGGGCACATTATAACAGCTAAAGTCACTATAGGGGGCATTATAACTACTGGAGGCATTATAGAGGGCATTATGAGTACTGGGGGTACTACAGGGGCATTCTAGCTACATGGAGCACTACAAAGCATTATCATTACTGGGGCCCTACAGGGACATTATAACAACTCGGGGCACTATAGGTTGTATTATAACTCCTGGGGGCATTATAGGGGGCATCGTAACTACTTAAGTAACTATAGGGGGCATTGTATTTGTAACTACTAGAGACATCCCTGTATGTAATAGGTATGTAGTGCTGTATTCTCCCGTATGTTTGGTAGCGTTAAATGTAATGTCCCTCTAAATATGTATTTAGCACTAGAGTGGGGGGATTGAGTATTATATTGTGTAGTATACCTTTTTTTTTTTACTCAATGCTTCTGTAATAGTGAAGCAGAATTCCCTGAAACATTTTTAAAAAGCAAACAAGAAAACAGGCCAAAAAGGGCAATTGGTGTATGTGTTGGAAGCTCATACATCAGCACCAGTGTGGCAGAGTGACAGTAAAGACTGAGTGGGCAAAAACTTGAGGAACTGCCCAGGACGTTTGGGGCACTGTTCACTGCTCTCGATTTGTGTTTAGTGCTGAGGCTTCTGATCTGGGCGACACCAGGATTTATACACCATAAGGTGAGCAAGATCTAGATGGAAGACATGCAGGGTCTAATGTATAACGAATAAAACTATTTTACAAAGCAATCCATCATATTTCAGCTTTTTTTCCCGTTGTTATGAGCAGTTGTCAGATTTTTACTGTGTGTGAGGCCACAAAATATTTCTTACATTTCTACTATTAGTTTCACACTTTATTGGATTCTGTATTTATAAATCCTTTTGGATTCATAGTGTTAAGAAACAGGTTTGAACTTTAACTGTACAAATTAGCCTTATATAACTGGCACGTTTTAACGACAAGCTGCTAACACCAGTGACATATATTCCATTACTCAGAAGAACATTCCTCGTGTGATCACAGACACAAGTCTTTATTTCTTATATGTGCTGTTTTACCTTATTATGGATATTTCATTTAATTTCATTGAAAGCAGCTATTTGTGGACTAAACCAATATTAACCGTAATGAGGCCTATCAATGCACTTGGTAAAAGATAATGCACAGCCATGAATAATTCATACCAGGAAATTCCTGCCTTTAGAATACTATTCAAATGTTTGTGTTCACTTTGATAAACTGCCATTGAAAGGTATTTCATGAATGCATTACCGTAATGTTCCAAGCTGACTGTTGTCTATAGATCAATATATTTGTCAGAACACTCAAATCGGTTTACACCACCTTTGGTTAATAAAAATATTCTAACTGGGCGGGCAAATAAAATGTCCCTTATCCAGAGTCCAATATAAGTTATCCACAGCTATGAGAGAATCATCTGATCCAATGTTGTCATCTCTTGCGCTATCTACCACCGATGGGAACCTACTCAGTGCTGTCTTAAATTCCTCATCCTTATTGTTCTAACTCAGACATGCTAGTGGAAAACTTTGCAGCCAGTGGCATTTTAGAAACTGTTTTAGACCCCAATACTGGTCTTTTCAACTGATAGCCAAATCTGATAGATTCACAGTTGGCTTTACACTTATTTTGGTAGACAGGTGATGCATGTCTCCAATGTAATCACTAAATTACTGTAAGCTGGTTAGACTACTGTCATACAGACAAAAACCTCACAGTAGAGCCTGTATTATACGGCCCGATTTTTTGGCAAGGGGAGTTGCTAGTGACCTCATCTCAACATACATATACCCTGCTGCAGAACCCAAAATGAAAAGGTTCATCACCTTAGTTGTGTGATCAGTGACCAAATACCACTATCAGTGCTAAATAGCGAAGACCTGCTATATTGAATACTAGGAGAACCTGCTTTCAACAACTGATCACAATGGAGTAACATAGAAAAAACTTTTTACAGCTAAGAATCCCAATGGCGAGCGCCAATTGTCAATATACAAGTTAATTGACACTCATTTAAAGGGCCTTTCAGAAAGTTGACATAAAATGAATGGGAGACAAACGATCATTGTTGCCCCCCATGGTCTGACTAGTGTTGGCAGCACACAGTAGCGTAGCGTGGAAGTGGGGGGCCAGGAGGGCCGTTGCCCCAGGTGCAAAATTGCAGGGGGCGCCAGCAGGGCCACACCACCAATTAGGCGCGTTGAGGCGATCGCCTGAGGTGGCACGGCCCTGGTGACAAGTGGGGGGGCGGCGGCAGGGCACAGGGAGATGAGCGCTTCCATTGTGGAAGTGCTCAAATCCATAGTCATCTGTATCGCCGTCCTCAGGACAGCGATACAGATGGATGTGCTGCGGCAGGGGAGGGAGAGGCGTCTCCCTTCCCCAATCCTCTGATAGGCTGCAGGCAAGAGGCCTGCAGCCTATCAGAGGCCAGGGCAGGCGGCTTGATAACGTCATCATGCCGCCTGAGCCGTACAGCTCAGGACACAGGCCGGAAGAGGCCTGCATCGCATCGCTGCCAGCCTGATGGAGGTAAGTATAAGTGTTTATTTTTTTAACATGGTACAATACAGGGGAGGAGCTCTATGGGGGCACTTGTTACTGGCACATGTTTGGGGGGACATCTATGGGGGGGCACTTCTTACTGGCACATGATTGGGAGCACTTCTTACTGACACATGATTGGGGGGCATCTATGGCTGGACACTTCTTACTGGCACATGATTGGGGGCACTTTTTACTGGCACATTATTGAGGGGCATCTATGGGGGAACTTTTTACTGGCACATTATTGGGTGGCACTATGGTGGCATCTACTGAGGCCACAAAGAAGGCATATTTTATATGGGTGACACTATGGGGGAAGGGGGAGAGGAACACTATGGGGGCTTCTACGGAGGGAACAAAGAAGGGGTATTTTATACTTGCAAATTATGGGGGACAATGAGGGCATCTACTGGGGCACTATATATGGGGCATTTTATACTGGTACATTATGGGGGCACAAAGAGGAAGGGGGAGAGGGGCACTATGGGGGCATTTACTGGGTGCACTATATAGGAGTATTTTATACTGTCATATTATGGGGGCACTATGGGGACATTAGCTCAACTGGGGGCATTACAAGGGGGTATTTTTTGCACAGGCACACATTGTAAGGAAGCATTTTTTGTACTGTCACATTATAAGGAGAATTTTTACTACTAGAGGGCATTATGGTGGGCTTTATTACTACTGCTTTTTGGGGGGAACATGATTACTAGTATGGGCATTATGGGAGCATTATTACTTCTAGTGCACAGTGGGGACATAATGGGGGAACTGTAGGAGCACTATTACTACCATGTGTGCTCTAGCAGAGAATTATTCCTATTGGTGGCACTTTTGAGAGCACTATTACTGTGCGGGCACCTTGGCACAGTATCAGCTTACCACAATTATTTTTGGGGGACGTTATGTTTACACTATTAGTGTCAGGGGCACTATTTACTGGGCACAGTTATTTTAGGGCCGTGTGTGCCAATAATTATTGAAGGGGAAATTATATGTGGCACTAGTATTATCAGGAGGTTTATCTGTTTCTGCAATATAGTATTGGGGAGCACAGTGGTACAGTATTGGGGGTGGTAGGATGATTTGTCCAGAAGATGGGAGGATGATGGAAAAGTAGTAAACTAAGTTTTTTTTGTCAAACTGCAGAGACGAGAAATGGCTGAAAATTGGTGGTCTGGTCTGAAGGTCTGTAAGGAGAAGATGAGAAAAGAGAACATCAACATCAAAGGAGACGTCACTAGATGTAAGAGATATGGGGCTCTGTATTATACTGTATGTTCTGTAGTGATGGGAGGATGGATATAGAATTTGGCCCACACTGTAGCAGCCTGGCCCCAGACTTCAGGTCACACTGGACATGTTCTGAATTCTGGGGGCTCACACCCATCTACAACATTATCTGTCCTCAGAGAGTTATCACTGTGTTATCTGTGGTGTTAAGTATGACTGCAAGTGATATCTACTACATATTTGTAAAAAGGGGCATGGTCACAGGTTGGGGTGGGGGGTGGGGTGCAATACTTGGCTTGCCCCCGGTGCTGGCAACCCATGCTATGCCACTGGCAGCACATCCCTTGTTTGCACAGAGAGATGTGCTGCCAATCTGTCCAATGGATCTGCTGCTGCTACCTAAGCATTGCAGATACCCACTGAGCATGCTCCATGGACAGAGAACCACGGCACAGGCACAAGACGACATGGCCAACGCAGAGTGGCCATAACTGCAAGGTACAAATCGTAGATGTGACGCACAGGATTCACCAATAGCCAAATAGAGGTGCACTCAGTGAAGTGGACTCACCTTGTCCACTCAAAAAAAACTGAGTAGAATTGTGAAAAGAACTGGGCACTTTTAGGATATCTGAACCATCTAGAAATTTAATATCACATTAAAATATACAGCATAAAATTAGTTCTTGACCTAAAACAAAACACGTAATATGGTAACTATAAATAGTGGCATATCATAATATTTGAAAGTGAAATGGTGCAGGTACTCTATTGATGTAGATGAATGGTAGCAGCAATGTTCACATAAATTGTAGAGGTTTTCGCAATGTATTCAAATGCGAAAAAGTCTTAAGGAATGTGGTGGCAGCAATATGCGTGTAACTAACACCACTAGTAACGCGAAATAGTCCCAAAATATAGACAACAATAAATGGCTATCATTTTACTTAGCATGAGCATCTCTACCAGGCAGTATACCTGGTTAAGTAGGGTTATTCATGCTCACCGATGCTCTTTAAAACACTGATTCTCTTCATCTTGGGTACAAGTATACTGTATTGTCTAGTTTGTGGTCTGGTATAAGGGGATTTCACTACACTCTCCCCAAGGCGTCTGTGTCCATGTGCAAGGGCGATATTGGACAGTCTAACCCATTGCTGCAGTAGGGTATACCTGTATGTCATATATGTCATTGCACCGTACAGCAGTAGCCAGCTTCACAGCAATGTTCCATCATATGGAAACTTTCAGGTGCACATCCGTGAAGGTCATAAGTAATGCTCTTTACACAAGGCTGCTTCCGCTTCTGCTGCTTTTAGTTTCTCTATTTTTGTGTATCTCCATGTGCTAGGCTTCTCTTACAAACATAAACCCTTACTGGTAGGTTAAGGGCCTATTAGTTGGAGCAATTATTTGTTTCAATTGTTAGAATTTGAGATATTAATGTCTCATGTATTAGCATGTGGCAATCAAATGACAAGTAATAAATTGTTCATTTCCAGCAGATAGGACGGAAAAATCATCATTAGTCACTGCCACATCCCCTCGTCTAATCAGAAATCTGCCAGTTGTTAGCAGTGGAAATGCTCTAATGGTGAACAAGTAACGATCGCAGCAACGAGCAAAAAAATTTAACCATTACTGTTCAGTGTCATAGAATGTCTTTTGAACGCAAATGACTTGCTAAATCATTACGCCTGTTCGTTAGTGAAAAAACATCTGCCCATCTAATAGGACCCTTATGTGCTTCTGGCTTAATTGGTGGCTAAATCTGCACTTTTCATGTGGAGATGAGCTTGCAGTCTCCACTCGCATGTATCCACTGTAGTGTCCATGCCTGGAGGATGCATTATAGGATGTTACGCAGCTGACAACTTGGCACAAGCTGGCAGGATGGATGTCAATGTGACGGTGGGACATCATCCTCTAGCCCAGCACATCTGTTGTATCATCTACCAGTTTTCTACCAGTTCAGCAGATCCAATAGGGGGCAGCCCAAGTGTGGCCCCACACCTGAAAGCAGATCTGATCCTAAGCACATTGTGAAGTAAGAAGGACAATACTGTTACAACCAACAGCAGATCTCATGCATTCTGGAACACGTGTATGGAAATACATCATTGGAAGTCATGCTCCAGAAAAGGTTGCTGCAGGAACAACCCCATTTGGATGCAACAGATTTTCATTAGCAAAATTGACATTTCTCAGCACACCCAATTTGGGATTTGTTACTTATGCAATTATCCGATAGTGTAGGTTCACATTTGATGTAGAGTCACCTACACTTAAGGCATAAGATGCCTCTTCCTGATTTGTGAAAAGAAAAATGCCAGATAAAAGAACTATATTTGTTTTATTTCAAGTGAAGTAGTTCTTGCTTGGCGCCTCGGAGCTTTATGCTTCCCAATCTTAACTGTGCCAGGAATGTGTGTGACAGAAGGAGTACTTGTAATAAGAGATGTACTATGAGCTCGAGTTCACAGCCTGTAGGTCTCTGAGTGTTCCTGAAAGCCAGCTTCCATCATTGTCAACCTCTTAAAAAATCTCTGGGTACAGAGTCAATCAGTTATCGATTTTACTTTCATTCGTTCTGCTTTTTTTTTTTTATTATATTTTTTTTTTGAGTGAGGTTTTCCAAGTAGTTTTGTGTTGTCCTATGATTGTATTTACAATGTGCCTATCTATGCGACACAGGAGTCATCAGCTGTAAAATTATTATTAAACGTGACATAAAGTATCAAGAAGTACTCAGGACAATACTCTATACTCTGCAGTTGGATGTACAAACATTTGTGCAAAATCTATTGTTTGCTGTAAACTAGGAAATGCTGGGTATGTAGCTGTGGTATGTCTTGAGTTATATACCACTGAACATATCACTGACATCAACAGATTCATGCTTTTATAGAGCAATAATTCACCAAGGTGAATGCACAAAGAAATCACGGATATCCTCTTTATTATTCTTTGCATGTATAAGAAATGTATTGTCAGTGGTATCAGTAAATGTAATTGTGTTCGTAGTGACACTTACATATGTAATACATACACCTATCTTTCTCAGTAAAGCTGTTATTAGACAACGATGAGGCTCTTAGTTTCACTACTAATCTGCGCTCAGCCAGGCCTGATACTCAATTCTATATTTAAAACCATCCAATGTTTATCAGCGGTTTGTAAAATAGTTCCCTGTAAATGATCCTTTAGATATATAAATTAATATTTCCCATGTTGTTTTGTTAGCTAAAGGGGTCCAATCCCTTTATTTCAGAAGCAGCACCCAAAATAGGGTGTCCTGAAACCGGACCTGGCATCAAGCGTTCTCTACAGCACATTTGCCAGGAAAGTGAAGCACTGAACATTTCTGACTACAATCAATGGCTATTGTGTGAATGTGACAGGTTCTACCTGTGTTCCTCAACTCCAGTCCTCAGGGTCCACCTACTGGTCATGATTTCAGAATATTCCACAGAATGAATACCTGTGGTAAGTCCTGATGCACTGACACTAATTATATCACCTACTCAGTACTAAGGAAACCCTGAAAACATGACCGGCAGGTGGGCCTTGAGGACCAGAGTTGAGGAACCCTGATGTAGACAATAGATGGGTGTCCTAAGTGCAGGACCGCTCTATATTCTCCCAGATTTACCAAATAGGTTATTTAAAAATGAGTTTTCTAAACCAGATAATCAGCTTAATATTTGATTTAAATGTACAGCATTTATACATACGTAGCCAATCATGAGAATGTGCAGGGAGGTGCTGAACTAAAGTGGGTTGACCTGAAATAACTTTTTACATAAAACTTTGAAGTGAACCCATCACCATGGAACAGTATAATCTGCCAGCAGCATGTTTTAGAGCAGGGGGAGCTGAGAAGATTGATTATAGTTTTATGGGAAAAGATTCAGTAAAACTTGTATTTCAGTCATTGGAATTCCTACTTATTTTGGCACCTTGGAAGAGCAGGATCTCCTGCTTGAATCCCCATGATGACATCCATGTTCTCTAATTCAGCAAATGGACATTGTTTGTCCTGGATGATTTCTTGTAAATGTTATTTAAAGGGAACCTGGTACATTGAACATGATGTCTGATCTGCAGGCAGCATGTTATAAAGCAGGAGGAGCTGAGCAAATCGATTTATAGTTTTCTGGGGAAAGATTCAATATAACATGTATTTAATTGTAATCACTGCTCATTTGGACTTTGGAGTCCAGGAGGCGGTCCTATCAGTGATTGACAGCCTGACCTCTATGGCTATGTATACAGAGATAGCTGTCAGTCACTGATAGGACCTGTACCTGGACTCCGAAGCCCGAATGAGCAGGGATTACAATGAAATACATTTTATATTTGATCTTTTCTCACAAAACTATATATCAATCTGCTCAGCTCCTCCTGCTCTATAATATGCTGCCTGCAGATCAGCATCATGTTCAATGTAACAGGTTCCCTTTAAATAAAATTCACAACAAATCACCCAACAAGGACAACCAATGTCCATTTGCTGAATTAGGGAATATGAATGTCATCGATGGGGTTCAAGTATGAGATCCCACTCTCCCCAGGCGTTTATGTATTACATGGAAGGCCTTGAAACAGAATACTGTACTTCTGCTGAGGGGAAATGAGCAGCTGTCTGCATTATTGCCCAGTACAAACAGCAGTTTGCAGGGGGTCTCAGAAGTCAGACCTGCTAATCGCTGCAAAGGTTCTCAGTGTGAAAAGGTTGTCTTTGATGAGACAACCGCTTTATGGTCCTAATGGGTACTAACAACTTCATTCCTTAGAAAGGATAAGAGAACTGAATTGAGTAACTTTATTTTATTATATAGCGCCTGAACATTTTATCATTTTGGTGGCCTAAAACTGACATTCATCGCCTTACGGTCTGTATTTTAGAAATTATAGAGAAGGGGAATGGTGTGTTTCTCACGTGGAGCCCAGCGCATGTTTAGAAAAGATGGAAAGTACGTGTGCTACGAGGTGCCTGCCTTAATATTACAGAAATAACATATTTCATTTTATTATATAATGTAGTTGTTCATTAGAGTTCATTCATTTTCAGTTTGGATACAATTCTGTGAGAGAAGCTACCATCTAAGGCAGGGTTCACACCTGCGCGTCCCGCTTCACGCGTACGACGCTCTATATTTACTTTTATTTTCGCATTGTGAAAATGAAAGTAAAAATCGCGCGTCGTGTGCACGTTTGCGCTATATATCCCTATGGGGGACGCGCGACAATACGCCCCAAAGAAGCTCCTGTACTTCTTTGGGTGTAGGGCGTTTTACAGCGCGTTCGTACGCGCTGTAAAATGCTCAGGTGAGAACCATGCCCATAGGGAAACATGGGTTTTCGCCTGTTGAGCATTTTACAGCGCGTAGGAACGCGCTGTGAAACGCTCAAGTCTGAACCCAGCCTTACACCCAACATAAAATAGTAAAAATTGGGACACCTTACGTAAATAAAAATTATGCATTGCAGCCAACGTTGAAACGATTTAATTTTAAATTTGTTCTTATTTTTTCTTCTCAGCAAATGCAATCCAGCATAGGCATTTGTACAACGTTATGTAGGTGCAGAAAGTCAGCCTTGTTCATACTGAGGCGTGAGAAATGCCTATTGGGCTATAGTTCAAAATAACAGTTTATTAAATGTGACACTTGACCATCAGTGGTAGTTGTAACTAGTGATGAGCCAAGTATTTGAAAATTCGATTTGGTTGCTTTGCCAAATTTTACAAAAAAATTCGCTTCATGACGAATTACTTTGTCACTAAGCGCATTTCTTTGTTGGGCTATATTTCAAAATAACAGTTTATTAAATGTGACACTTGACCACGAAGCGCATTTCTTTGTAAGTACTGAGTGCGGTGAAGCAGCTGTGAAATGCCTGTATCACTTATGCAAATATATAATGCATCATAAGGTTTGCTCTTCCTCTAAATCCAGCTCTTTCAGAATATATACTAAAATCCTTTAAAATTGATGTTTAGTCTTTGCCACCTAAATCCTCGGTTTATTTTAAAGAAATTTGCATTAATATATGGTAAATTCCATTGCTATAATTCTGGGTATTGGCTATGAAAAAAGTATGAATACTCCTGTTGTAAACATAGCAGTTTATAGATTGACTCTTTGTCTTTTAGTTTTTGTATAATGTGCCCTTATAGGCTCCTTATGTAAACTTTTTATGTACTTTCTATTAGGTATATCATTGAAGAGAGATTGAAGATCTTGCCCAAAATCCCATGCGCGGTGATGTATGACATCACCACGGGCCACGCAAGATTTTGCTCTAGATCTTCAATCAAGATGGCTGCGGCCGTCTCATCACGATCAAATGGATGAGGTAAGGACTTCATGAATTTTTTAATATATTTTACACTGTGTTATTACTGTCAGATGCCACAATCAGCTATGGACGCGACTTCTGAGGGGTACAATGATGGAGGGGTGGGGGCCCAATCACCGCACTCAGTACTTACAAAGAAATCTGCTTTGTGACAAAGTCATTCATCATGAAGCAAATTTTTTTGTTAAATTTGGCGAAGCAACCAATATGAATTTTCAAATTATTTGCTCATCACTAGTTACAACTACCACTGATGGTCAAGTGTCACATTTAATAAACTTTTATTTTGAAATAGATCCCAATAGGCATTTCTCATGTGCAGTGACGTCTTCTTGCCACACATTCATTGCATCTATATTTCTATGTAGTGAATAAATATATAGACCTAGTTTTGACTACACAGCATAAGAGTATGAATAAGAGGAAGGGGTGTAGTGAGGGGCAGGCCTTGCCCCAGTCACAGTCAGGTACAGGTGTGGAGGGGGCACAGGTCTGGGTCTTCCTCCCTCTCTATCTTCTGCTGCTTCAAAGGGGTTGTCTGGAACTAACGAAATGGAGCTAACAGGAGTAAATGCTAAGGAAAAAGCTTTGCTCACAGTTTAAATCCCCTGCCACTCCTGTTCTGATGATTCAGTTATCCCTCTAGGTACAAGCAGCTACAGTGACAGGAGCATGTACACGAGACTGCTGAAGCCAGGGACTGTTCACAGCAGTCATAGAGCTGCACAATACATCACTGCTCCAGGAAGATACACAAAGACTCACAGGTACCGCTGTAGTGTCAGGACTGTTGTACTGTTTGTTTGTTCCTTCTTATTTTGGAGCATTTTGTTAGCTTCGTTTCTTCAACTTTTAGACAATGTATATTAGTTACAGCAGCAGGAGCTTCTTACTGGCAGTTGTAACTTGATCCAAGCACCTGAACTGACAGGTGAAGGATGGAGCGCAGAGATGCTGAGAGGCTCTATCCTCTCCACCTTTGGGATGTGACAGTGATCTTCAGGAGAGATGTTTTTGCAATACAAATAACTGTATGTGTAATATCTATGTGTACATCTGTAATGTATATTTAATGTTTTTGTATGTGTGTATTGTGTACTTACTATATGTGTATTTTATATGAATGTGCACATTGTATATGTGAAATATATGTGTATGCAATGTGTTTACACTATCTGTGTGTAATGTTTATGGGGGTATATATGTGTGTGCAATGTGTTTACACTATCTGTGTGTAATGTTTATGGGGGTATATATGTGTGTGCAATGCATACATTTGTGTCGGTAATAGGTATATAAGGAGCAGTACTATACACATGTGCAGTGTGGCAGCTTGAGGTATATATGTGGTTTAGTGGTAATATTTATGTTTGTGTTATACACAGTCAAGTCATATTATTATTGCCACTTTTGACGTTGGCACCATAAAGGAAGTCACGTGTCGTCATCTGTCATGGGTAAACGGAGCAATTTATCAGTTGGGAAAAAGGATGATTATTGGCTTTTCTGAAACTGGGCAGTTTGTGAACCTTTCACGTGCTGCTGTGGTGAAATTGTATCATGTTTGGACAAATGGCAGCACTGTGAATAAGTGACATGGAAACTGCAGAGCACCACGCGCCACTGATGTGAGAGGTGAACAACGACGAGAGGTGAAAGACGACGGATGGTCGCTGCTCCTCAAAAAGGTTACATTTTTGCTGCAGTATCAGAATTGAATCTCCGCTGATCAGCAAAGGATTTCCTTCTCCGATGAGTCATGTTTAATGCTTTTTGGAATGGATGGACAGTGACGTGTCAGTACAATAATCAATGTCTGCAGGCAACAATGAAGCATTGTGGAGCTTCTTGGAAGTCTGTGGCTGCAGTTCAGCAAATAAAGCAGGGGAGTTGGTCAGGATTAATGGTGTCCTCAATGCTGAGAATTATATGCAAATACTTATCCATCGTGCAATACCATCAAGGGGATGTCTGCTCCAAATCTATCCTGCAGCAGAACAACAACCCCAAACATACCAAAAAAAGTAATTAATAGGGTTGTCCGCCTTTTTATATTGATGACCTATCCTCGGGATAGGTCATCAATATCAAATCAGTGGGGGGCCGACTCCTGGCACCCTCACCCATTCACTTCAATGTAACGGTTCCTTCCAATTCATGTGAATAGTAATGAGCTGTCCCGGAGAAGTGAATGGGACGGCTTGGGTGTAATTACACCTGCTCACCGCTGTTGCGACAGTTAGCAGGTAAACAATAAAGAGAACGCAGCACTCATACAAGTGCTGTGTTCTCTTCAAACAGCTGATCGGCAGGGGCTCTGGGAGTCACCCACCACCACCACCATTTGATATTGATGACCTATCCTGAGGATAGGTCATCAATATAAAAAAGCAGACAACCCCTTTAAGAACTATTTTCAACATAAAGAAGAACAAAGAGTCCTGGAAGTGATGATATGATCCCCACAGAGCCCTGATCTCAATATCATGAAGTCTGTCTGGGATTACATGAAGAGACAAAAGGATTTAAACAAGCCTACAGCTACAGAAGACCAGTAGTTTGTTCTCAAAGATGTCGCAACAACCTTTCTGATGAGTTCCCTTAAAAAAGTATAACTAGAAGAACATGAGGCTGTCTTGAAGACAAAGCATGGTGACACCAAATATTGATAAACATAAACTATTAACACCTCTATTTGTGTAAACATTCTACTTTGCAGGTTTTTTGCCTACAACTTTTGCACAGTATTGTATATGGTACATTTAATCTGGGGATGCCACACAGGATCTTTTCCCTGAGTAAATAAAAGCCTAGCTACAGCTTTGATAAAAGGAGACCCAGCTCAGTGTTGTCCTATAGGTGCTCCACCTGTGCACAACATTACCAGTGAAAAGAAGGTAAAAGTGACATGCTTTCCACCGTAAAATAGTAGGCGAGGAGCAAATAAGCATGAAACCAACCCCCCACCGTCAGCAGCGCTCTAGAATTGGGGATGTGGTGGTGTGAAACAGAACCAACAATGAAACTGCCATTTTGACACTTGCTATACAGTTCCTCTAGGCCCAACATCCAACTGGAGTTCCTCGGGCCTACCTGAGGAAATAATTTTTGAGCCCAACCCTATATCATCAATAAAGTCTAAAGGTTTTTATTCAAAGAAATAGACCCTAGTAGCAAGTGATTTGCTCCAAAAGCAGCTCCAATTAGTTTTTTTTCTCCTGGACCTTTGGGACCTATTATGGTATCAGACCCTGGGTCTTCTGACGCTGTCTAGACCTTTTAATTCATTCCACATTTATTCCTTTCTTCCAAGCAGTTTCCAACACATTATCTTAGGTAAGATACACATGTAGGCTCAGCTCGCCATCGCTCTAGTTGACAGCAGCGGTCACATTAACATGTCATCCCCATAGATAAAAATGAAATCACACTCCTGCATGGTGCACTTTGTTATGTGTGACTTCCATTCTCCTACAGAAATTCTGCAAAGATTTAAAATGGAACAAGGTTTAAAGAAACTCTGCAAGAGCGCAGCCTAGAAGTGTAATATACAGCCCAAGACGGAGTATACGGGAAATGTAAGGAACATGGTCTCCTTCACAGTTTTCACACATTTCCAGTCAGCAAGCGGCTCCCTGAGCTACGCCATTGTCTCCAGTTCATTGTTAGGAAGAACATATGTACACCTTATGAATAAATGATTATACTACAGGATGGAAGAAAGAAGAATGGATGAGGGAGCAGAGGAATACACTGGGGGGAGATAAGTGTGAACAATGCTTAGTATTGAGCAGTGAACAGAGGCCCCTCTGTAGGATGAAACCGCCTCCTAGCATGACATACTGGTCTATATTATCCGGCTCTGCAGCCCGGCCTGTACTGTATACTGAAATAGCCAAATATAAATAACCCCGCAAACCGGTAAACGCATGACTGGGAGCTCACGTAAGACCTGCTTACATTACTGGAGCTACGGTATACAAAACGCTGCATTACAGGGATACCTTTCTTCACAAAGCAGCCATAATGCCACACTGTGTATGTGTTCTCAGAAGAATACAGACAGAAAATGTGATACTTATATGAAGTCATTCAAAGAAATGACCACGAAGAAACTGCAAATAACAAGAGACTAAGAGAATAATTCACCATAAAAATACACTGACTGCCAAGGAAGATTTAGGACTCCAGGGACCAGATTGGGTTTCAGGACTACAAAGACCACAATGCATTGCAAGCTCGCATAGTGTCTGAATGGTGGTTGTGCAATGCACAGATTACAGTGTAATAATGTCCCTATAAATGACAGCTCGCACTCCCTCCCATTCATGTGGCTCTCCCTTGTGTCACTCACCTCTTCCCCTCCTCTCTCCTTCTCTCTCCCCACACATCCTCCCCCCAACCCCCCTCGGCTAGGTCTGTCACTTCCTCTGTCTGTTTCTGCTCCACATGCCCTTTTTCCTCTGTCATCCGAGCGGAAATTCGAGAGACAGAAAAGAAGAAAAATGACTTTCAGAAGTGGCAAAAATAAAACTACAGCTGTGGACCGCTCACCAGACTTCACTCACTAGATGTAATCCCCACAGTAGTACAATGTAACATGTGCCGATCAAAGGCAGGACCCACTAGCACACCCAGCCCATAGCCACCACTTATGGAGGACTATTCGGCAGGCATGACATTTGGGTGACATATGTATAGCTTTAGATATGACATTGTATCTACAAGCAAGTTAACCAACTACTTCCTGTGCCCACTCCCCAATGGCATACAAATCCAGTGCTATGGACAAGCATCATGTGCAGCTCAGGCTATAGGCAATGGTAGCATGGAGCACATGCAGCATATCCCAGGCATACACACATATAAAGGACATGTAAATGTGTGCGGTCGCTGTCACCTACCTCTATGACCATCTGCTTCTCTCTATGATCTGTGCCTCTGCTTTGTCTCTCCACTCCCCCAATCCCCTCTTTCTCTCAAACAGCTGCAGGCTGCTGCTGCTTCACTCTGTCAGTTTCCTCCCATCAGCATCTCCTCCTCTGACCTCTCTCTTCCTCCACCCCCCTTCCACTTCCTCACTCCCTTCCTCCCATCCTCCCCCTGAAGGGTGTCACAGTGAATAACCTCTCCTTCCTCACACCGGCTGACACATCACTGATTTGTTTTGTCCCTTTTACAAAAGTCTGACGGAGTAAGAGAAATGAGAAGAAGCAGAAGCCGCAGTGTATATGTGTGTACTGTATACGTCTTCCCAACGTCTTGGAGTCGTTTTATCACCCATAATCCTGCTTTAGCCAAATCCTCATGCCAGCTGTGTGACAAAGGCAGTGCAGGAAAACAAAGTCGTTGGCTTCTCACCGCCGTCATAGACTATCCTGCTTGCATTTGTGAACATTAAACATGACAACAAATTGCGACAAATCAAACAGTTGTTACAGACAGCAAAATAAAATGGTGACTGTGATTCCTCGGTGGAAGAAAGTGATTTCTCTGTAAACCTCTACTCCAAAAAGATAAGATGTTAGGGCTGTATAAAACAGGGCAGGGCAGATTATCGCTAACAAGCATTCATAGGAACGATCGTTAGCGATGATCCGCCCGTGTAAGTGCTGCCGATGGCGCAATGAATGAGCAAACGCTCGTTCATCAGAAAATTTATAAGCAGGCTAAACACCCATCGTTTGCTGTCTAATAACAGTCTGCTGCCAGCAAATGATTCTGTATGGGGAGGAACAATGGAATTAGCGATCGCTCCTCCCCATACTGTGGAGGAGATTGCTGATCGTAATAGCAGCGGTCTCCTTCAGTGACGAGCAGGCGATTGTCAGGAAGGAACATTTCTTTCCCGACAATTAAAATGCTGATCTGCAGGTCTAATGGATTGGACGGCAGCAGTAGCAGCACACCATGGAATAGACAAGGCACTGGATGTGTGTGCAGCTGTTTAGAGGTAGTAGTAGTAGTCACGGCTGTGTAGCAGTAATGGAAGTGGCAGGAAGAATAATGGAAGTGATAGTAGGGGAATTAGCAGCAGAGAGTAGCCACCGCAATGGCGGCAGCAGCCATACTATACGAAACATGATGATAAACAGGCAAACAGCAGATCTATTTGTTCCCCTCAGCCCGGGAGTGTGAAAATCCTCCCAGATCAATACCACATTTATTTTGACAAAAGTAATGTTTTGTACACTGGCGGAGGACTCACACAATGCCACCCATGAAAACCCTCTCTGAGATCACACTGGAGGCTAGACAAGACAGTACACACAGAGCAAACTGGACCAGTTCAATCCACTATTCTAATCTGCCTCCCCAAAAGTTTATGGGGTCAGGAAGCAGGGTATGTGCCAAGGAAAGGCCACAGTCATTTTGAAATTGAGACAATTTAAAACAATTGTTTAGAAAAAAAAATTGACACCTGGGCAGAAGTACAAATATCATACAGCAGAATTAAATTTTTGGAAAAGGTGTGGAACATACCACTATGGACACCTGGCCAAAAGTCTCAGTGATGGGATTTGGCAAAAACTGCGGCAGATGGTGTAAAAAAGTATTCAATTTTAAAGAAGAGTTATGTTTCGATGAAAGCACAGACATAAGCCACCAGACACCTGGACAAACGTCTCCGTGATGGAATTTGGCAAAAACTGCAGCTGATGACATACTGTAGAATTCAATTTTACAGAAGAATTGAATTTTGGTGAAGGCACGGAACTGAGCCACCTTTACAACTAAGTGGTACAGCAACAATTGCACCACCAGCAACTTGGCCAGGTGGGAGTTCAGATTGAACACCAGCTATTTGCTGGTCAGGAATAGTTTTCTCGTGACCACACGTTCTGTTGTTGATGGAAAATGTAACAATGGATCCAGCACTTTCGTAAATAGCCTTAAATCCTTTATTGCGGTGTAAAAATGTACATACAGAGGTAAAATCACCAGCAGTAGCGCGCTCTTGTGCGGTCTACACGTTTCAAACCATGCGGTTCTTAGTCATGAATAAGAACCGCATGGTTTAAAACTCGTAGACCGCACAAGAGCGCACTACTGCTGGTGATTTTACCGCTGTATGTACATTTTTTACACCGCAATAAAGGATTTAAGGCTATTTATGAAAGTGCTGGATCCATTGTTACATTTTCCACTTTCAATCAAGGACTTCCTTGTTAATCCGTGCACAGGAGGAGCTGCGACACAAGCTGCAGGTGAGCTGGACTGCTATACTGTTCAAGTTCTGTTGTTGATGTCTCACGATTGGAACGGAAGACAAGAAGTCTGAGCAGGAGAAGAAGTAGCTGATGATGACAAGGACATTTTACGGCTTAGAGATGGCTACCACAAAGAAGACCGGGAGGAGGACATACTTGTTCTGGCCAGTATTTTCCCACAGGATCTGTGATGCAACATATACTGCAATACAGCCCTGGTACCTATGTTTGTGTTTGAACTCCCGTGGCTTATTTTAATCCTGCAGCTTTTGCACACAATTGTGGTTTCGTGTGCCGGCCTTGTAGAGAAAAAACCCTATACAAGGGTTGCTCACACAGCTATAGACAGTCGAGCTTGGCCCAAGTCTGACATGTTTTGAGCCTGCACCCACAGTATCAGCAGCATCATCAGTTTCTGAGCTGACCAGAATAGAAACAGTTCTGCCATTTTCTGAGAGGTTGAGGGCATAAGTGGCTTCTACTCTTTAAAGCGGACCTTTCATGGGTCCGAACACTGTAAGATAACTATCTGGTATCTGGACATGTAGAGCGGCGCCCAGAGATCTCACTGCGCTTACTATTATCCCTGGGCGCTGCTCCGTTCGCCAGCTGTAGCCCTGTTACCTTCTCCCGCGTTGTATGGTAATTGTTACTAACTTCGCAACAGGGAGGAGACATCAGCTTCTCTCCCTGGGCGTTCCTTCTCCCTGGCTGTAGCACTGTCCAATCGCAGCAAAGAGCTCACAGCCTGGGAGTTTTTTTTTCATCCTTCTCTCGACCCCAATGTAACTTCCAGGACCTGTCAAACACACAATCATCATAGTAATCCTCCCTCTCCTGCCACTTTTATCATACCCTGACATGTCCTTGTGGGCTCCATGCCCCCTTCCCAATTTTCTGCTCTGTATTTTCCCAGAGTGCCACTGTTGCTATCACTGCCCCTACTGTCACCACTGTGGCTACAAGTGCCACTATTACTACTACTGGCTGGATGGCTGGTGCTTCTACTGCTGCTGCGTACATTCTGACTTTGGGAGGACGAGGACAATTTACATTGGGAATAATACACTGCTTGCATTAAAATTTGTGTGTATTAGTGGCAAAAATATCTATTATTTGCCGTTCAGCGGTGCAGTTATATGTTCTAAAGCCCTTTTTGGTGAGGATTAGTGGACAAAAAAAGTATTTGCCCTTGTGTGGTGAAGTGAGAAAATGACAGCCCTTTTTGGCATGTATTAGTGGCAAAAAATATATATATATTTGCCGTTCAGCGGTGCAGTTATATGTTCTAAATCCCTTTTGTCGCGTGTATAACTGGAAAAAAGTAAGAGCCTATTTGCCATTCAGAGGTGCAGTTATATGTTCTAAAGCCCTTTTGACGTGTATTAGTGGCAAAAATCATATATATTTTCCATTCAGCGGTGCAGTTATATGTTCTAAAGCCCATTTTGGTGAGTATTAGTGGCAAAAAAAATATATATATTTGCCATTCAGCAGTGCAGTTATATGTTCTAAAGCTCTTTTTGGCGTGTAATAGTGGCAACAAATATATATATATTTGTCGTTCAGCGGTGCAGATATATGTTCTAAAGCCCTTTTTGCATGTATTACTGGCAAAAAATATATATATTTGCCATTCAGCGGTGCAATTATATTTTCTAAAGCCCTTTTTGGCGTGTATTAGTGGCAAAAAAAGATATATATTTGGCGTTCAGCGGTGCAGTTATATGTTCTAAAAAGCCCTTTTTGGCGTGCAATAGTGGCAAAAAATATATTTCTTTGCCATTCAGCAGTGCAATTATATTCTCTAAAGCCCTTTTTGGCGTGTACTAGTGGCAAAAAAATATATATATTTGCCGTTCAGCGGTGCAGTTATATGTTCTAAAACCTTTTGTCGCGTGTATAAGTGGAAAAAAATTAGGGCCTATTTGCCATTCAGCGCTGCAGTTATATGTTCTAAAGCCCTTTTTGGCGTGTATTAGTGGAAAAAAGTAAGCGCCTATTTGCTGTTCAGCAGTACAGTTATATGTTCTAAAGCCCTTTTTGGCATGTATTACTGGCAAAAAATTTATATATTTGCCATTCAGCGGTGCAATTATATTCTCTAAAGCCCTTTTTGGAGTGTATTAGTGGCAAAAAAATATATATATTTGGCGTTCAGCGGTGCAGTTATATGTTCTAAAGCCTTTTGTGGCATGTATAAGTGGAAAACAATAAGGGGCTATTTGACGTTTAGCAGTGCAGTTATATGTTCTAAAGCCCTTTTTGGCATGTATTAGTGGCAAAAATAAATAATATATTTGCCGTCCAGTGGTGCAGTTATATGTTCTAAAACCTTTTGTGGCGTGTATAAGTGGAAAAAAATAAGGGCCTATTTGCCGTTCAGCGCTGCAGTTATATGTTCTAAAGCCCTTTTTGGCGTGTATTAGTAGAAATAAGTAAGCGCCTATTTGCTGTTCAGAAGTGCAGTTATATATTCTAAAGCCCTTTTTGGTGAGGATTAGTGGACAAAAAAGACATATTATTTGCCATTCAGCGGTGCAGTTAAATGTTCTAAAGCCTTTTGTGGAGTGTATAAGTAGAAAAGAATAAGGGCCTATTTGCCCTTCAGCGGTGCAGTTATATGATCTAAAGCACTTTTTGGCGTGTATTAGTGGCAAAAAATATATATTATTTGTCATTCAGCGGTGCAAGTATATATTGTAAAGCCCTTTATGGCATGTAGTAGTGGTCAAAAAAAGTATTTTCTGCTGTGTGGTGAAGTGAGAAAAATTATAGCCCTTTTTGGCATTTTTTAATGGCAATAAAATATATATTATTTGCCTTTCAGTGGTGCAGTTATAAGTTCTAAAGCCCTTTTTGGCGTGTATTAGTGGGAAAAAAATATATATATTTGCTGTTCAGCAGTGCAGTTATATGTTCTAAAGCCTTTTGTGGAGTGTAAAAGTGGAAAACAATAAGGGCATATTTGACATTTAGCAGTGCAGTTATACGTTCTAAAGCCCTTTTTGGCATTTATTGATGGCAAAAATATATATATATATACTGTATCTGCTGTTCAGCGGTGCAGTTATATGTTCTAAAGCCTTTTGCCGCGTGTATTAGTGGCAAAAAAATATATATTATTTGCCATTTAGCGGTGCAGTTATATGTTCTAAAGCCCTTTTTGGCATGTATTAGTGGCAAAAAAATATATATTTACCATTCAGCATTGCAGTTATATTTTCTAAACCCTTTTTGGCGTGTATTAGTGGCAAAAATATATATATATTTGCAGTTCAGCGGTGCAGTTATAAGTTCTAAAGCCTTTTGTGGCATGTATAAGTGAAAAACAATAAGGTCCTATTTGACGTTTAGCAGTGCAGTGATATGTTCTAAAGCCTTTTGTGGCGTGTATCAGTGGAAAACAATAAGTACCTATTTGCTGTTCAGTGGTGCAGTTATATGTTCTAAAGCCCTTTTTGGCTTGTATTAGTGGCAAAATATATATATATATATATATATATATATATATATATATATATATTTGCTTTTTAGCTGTGCAGTTATATGTTCTAATATCTTTTGTGGCGTATATAAGTGGAAAACAATAAAGGCCTATTTACCGTTCAGCGGTGCAGGCAGTTATACAGTTGTGTTCAAAATTATTCAACCCCCACTAAAATTGAGTGTTTTGGCCAGTTTGACATTCATTTTGATCATTTCAGTCATCTTGTTTACAATTAAATCAAAGAGGCCCTTGTAAGTCAGACAAATATAACATAACATTTATAATGAAATAACCACAAATGTCTTTTCTGTGCTCACATCATATCAGTTTTATTCAACCCCCAAGTGACATTCAATCTTAGTACTTAGTGCAACATCCTTTTCCAGTTATAACAGCTTTTAAACGTGAAGCATAGCTTGACACAAGTGGCTTGCAGCGATCTACAGGTCCCATTCTTCATGGGCAAAAGCCTCCAGTTCAGTCACATTCTTAGGCTTGCACGCTGCAACTGCTTTCTTTAAGTCCCACCAGAGGTTCTTAATCGGATTTAAGTCTGGTGACTGCGATGGCCACTTCAAAATGTTCCAGCCTTTAATCTGCAACCATGCTCTAGTGGACTTGGATTTATGCTTGGGATCATTGTCCTGTTGAAACGTCCAACGTCTCCCAAGCCTCAGGTTTGTGACGGACTGCATCACATTTTTATCCAATATCTCCTGGTACTGAAGAGAATTTATGGTACCTTGCACACGCTGAAGCTTCCCTGTACCTGTAGAAGCAGAACAGCCCCAAAGCATGATTGACCCCCCGCCATGCTTCACAGTAGGCAAGGTGTTCTTTTCTTTATAGGCCTTGTTCTTCCTCCTCCAAACATAGCGTTGATCCATGGGCCCAAACAGTTCTAATTTTGTTTCATCAGTCCACAGAACACTATCCCAAAACTTTTGTGGTTTGTCCACATGACTTTTGGCATACTGCAGACGACTCTTCTTATTCTTTGGAGACAGCAAGGGGGTGCGGCTGGGAGTTCTGGTATGGAGGTCTTTATTACACAGTGTGCACCTTATTGTCTGAGCTGAACCTTCAGTACCCGCATCTGACAAATCTTTTTTCAGTTCCTCAGCAGTCACACGGGGACTTTTCTCCACTTTGCGCTTCAGGTAGCGCACAGCAGTCGAAGTCATCATCTTCTTTCTGCCACGACCAGGTAGCGTTTCAACAGTGCCCTTTGCCTTGAATTTGCGAATGATGCTTCCTATGGTGTCTCTTGGTATGTTTAACATCTTTGCAATCTTCTTATAGCCATTGCCCTTCCTGTGAAGAGAAATCACCTCTTCTCTTGTCTTCCTGGACCATTCTCTTGACTTCACCATGTTTGTAAACACACCAGTAAATGTCTAGAAGGAGCTGAGTATCACAGTCATTTTAAATCTGCCTAATTGGTGCTTATTATGCTTGATTGCTGCTCCTTGACATCCACAGGTGTTTCCAATACCTGATCGAAAACACTTGAATGAACCTCTGTTCTCAAGAGTGGTAGTCTTTAAGGGGTTGAATAATTGTGTCAATGAAGAAATCACAAAAAAAACATTTAATACTGTATTACAAAAACAATTAATGTTATTTTAGTTGCATTTGGTTCTTTAAAAAGTCCTTGTAAGATTTCATTCTAAACACAATTACAAATGTACACTAAATTCCCTAAAACCCTTTACAGCATTGGGGGTTGAATAATTTTGAACACAACTGTATGTTCTAAGGCCTTTTGTGGTGTGTATAAGTGGGGGGAAAAAAGGGGCCTATTTGCCGTTCAGCAGTGCGGTTATATGTTCTAAAGTCTTTTTTTGGCTTGTATTAGTGGCAAAAAAAGGGATTATTAACAGTTGTGTGGTAAATGTGAGAAATTACAGACTTTTTTGGGATGTTTTCATTTCCTTTTTATTTATTTATTTAATCTAACAATATGTCAGAGATGTGCCAGGCCCAGCACAGGGGAGTGGCAGAGGCCTAAATGTTTGTGGCGCAGGCACAGTTTGCAGCAGAGTAAGGGGGAGTGGCAGCAGGGGTCACTTTGAGAGGCCTTAGCTCCCAGTGTCAGCTAGCGGTTGGGTCTTGACCTGCAACCCAGCAGTTCTTAAATGGTTGACTCGATCTTCAACTTTGTCGCAAGTGACATCAGACACCCCCAGCCAAGAGTTGGTGGATTAGTCAGACACCACCTGTAGTTGGCATGGCCTGTGAGCAGGCCGTGTGTAGCAGGCCAGCTAAGACCTTTCCTAGGTTGCTAATATGGCTTATATGTTTATATAGCTAGACCTGCTAATAACCTTTAATGCAGTTCATATGTTTACATGTTAAAGACTAAAGCAGAGTTATTTACTATGACTTCATATTTCCGAATGTCATATAACAGTTATATATATTGTGTTCACAGAATCAACAAGATAGTATGCCTGTAAGATTCTTTATATGAATGTAAGGTAAGCTCAATGACACAGGAGAATTAAAACCAAAAAGTATAGAGTTAAGCTGTTGTCACAGCCCAGGAGTCTTAACCAATCACAGCCAGTGTCAAACTGAGCAGGAGTCTTGGCCAATTACAGCCAGCCTCACACTTAGCTTGTCTGGGAAATTCCCCTAGCAGGAGCTGCTAAAATTTATTACACCAGAGGAGAGAAGCTGAACAGACATTAACTCCACTAAGAGTTCAGTGTTATGGAAGCAAAAAGGCCAAAATAAGTATTTAATACAGTTATAGCTGTTCCTATTGTTAATAGTGTAATTAGAGTTATATACTGAACTGGTTATATGTGTTTACTTGCAGGTCCACCAAATAGAAAATACCAAATTGTGACCATATTGCATAATTGCGACCAAATAGCAATCTCCAAATTGCAAACTACGCAAACTACGTACAGTCTGCGAACTGCTCATACCAGATCATATAGGGCAAGTAAAACTATTGGTTAAGCCTCAGATATACCTCTCAGAGAGATCGTAAAGTGCTTAAATAACTTAAAGTGAAAGTACAGATACTGAAGAGAGAAATAAATCCACCATTTTATGTTTAATGACAAGATTGAACAGTTGAACTGCCATTTTGTGATACTTTATTCAACACTGGTTTTGTACATGGACTGTCTGCTGCGGAAGTGGAAGTGTTATATATGAAGAAAAGTTGAAGTTCAGAATTTATCTTAAGCATTTGCTGTGCTCTTTAAACCTACTGCTTCAATAGAACGGCGCTAGAGCAATTACAGAGTAATAGACAGTCTGATGAGACTAAAAGGTCAGAGATATCAAAATTCTTCTAATGCCACAGCGTAAAAAGCACTTCATAGTGCTGCACCTGCCACACTGTGCCCTCCCCTGTCCTCAACCTGCCTCTGTCCTTTTCTGTTCCCTCAGACAGAGAAGTATATTAAGCTGTGGGCTCTGCTCCACTATACAGTGAGGACTAGCTACTATAGGACAGTCAGCAGCTTTTGGCCAGCCAAGATGTGAAGGAGAAATCCGCTGCTTTCTCCGCTAGGCGGGTAAGTATTGATGAGGAGAGTGGCGTTGGAACTGGTGTTGCGAGCGGTCAGGCTCCTGACCAAGAGACCGTTGAAGAGTACATCAGTGATGTGTAGACAGTACTCGATGATGAGGATTTGGCTGATCGCACTTGGGAGCCGGGTGAATTAGGGGCTTCATCATCATCAGGAAAAGAGGGTGGCAGCTTGCCTGTGAGGCAGTGGCGGAGCCAGCAAGTCTCTAGTGTGGCCAGGAATCAGCAGGGTGGCAGCAGTGGGAGGTCAGGAATTAAACGTGCCCGGGGTAGACCACCCTCTTCGCAGGATCCTACCTGCCCGAAAAGTAGTGGTGCAGGGGTTCAAGGAAGCAGTGGGAGTAGCAGTCATTCAGAGAGATTACGTCACAGTGCACCCATGATGTCATTGGCACAGGCGCACTGAGGAAGAAGCTGGCGTCCTTCACTCCGTACGCCTGCACCGATTGAAGAATGTTACGGCGCAGGCGCGGGACTTAATGAGAAGACAGGGCCAGCGGCAGGAGAGCGCTCGCTGGCCCTGTCTATCTAGAGGAGAGGGGCGTGTCGGCAACTGGAAGATGCGACGGCTACCAGCAAGTTACCACCCAACTTGCTGGTAGTGAAGATATTTGCATATAATAAAAGTAAAGAATTTAAAAGAACGAAATCACGGGGGAATGTAAGAAAAGCATGTTTGAGATCAGCTGACATTAGCAAATTGCTAATGTCAGCTGATGAAAGATGCATTTTGGGGGTGACAGAAGCCCTTTAAGGGGAAAAAAAATTCCTTCCCGACTTCAATCAGGCAATCAGAATAACTCCCTGGATCAACGACCCACCTCTAGTAGCTATAGCCTATAATATTATTTTGACGTCCCACTAGGCTGCTCCTGGTGTATAGCAAAATTGGAGAGATGATCAGTTTAAAACGTAACCTTTAATGGTAAGATAGCTAGAAAAATAGGTCCCAAGCAAAATAAACGATACAGTAATCAAAATAAACTAATAGTGCGTCTATAGAAAACCCCTAGATAAATAATAACAATGGGTAACCAGAAAGAAATATACATGGTATAAGGGTGCACATATAAGTGAAAGTGCTCGGCGGCACCTCAAAATGTAACCATGATTCCTACCGCTCCATTAGATCCGTTTCCTTGTAGGCAGTAATCTCACCGTCATATAGATGATGACAGATCTCCGAGGTAAAACTGAATAACAAGGGTGGGTTAGGTGGGCTAGCTAACTTGTCCTGATAATGCCCTACAAGGTCCTACACTAACCCTTTTCACCTGGTCACGGATCCCTGCGATCAGGTGCTACAGGAACCTAACCCTGGAATTGATGCGCCCTAATACGCCCTCTCCTGCCTTATTCCTACATGCACCTTTTTGATGAGTGGAAAAGCTTATCAGGGGAAACGCAAGGGAGCTGCGGGCTTTTTTGGTGACCAAGGTGCAATGGAAAAGATAAGTGTTGAGCGAGCATGCTCGGCTGAGTACCGATTCGGCTCGAGCATCGCTATGCTTGGCAGATCCGAGCACTCGGCCAAGTACCACATGTGCTCGAGCGCCATGCTCGAGTCTCCTCCCCGCACGTTTGGCGCTTGCTAAGCAGCCAATAAACGTGCAGGTAAGTATTGCCATCACTTTAATGCCATTAGACATGTTTTCTACTGGCATTACAGTGATTGGCTGGCCGGAATGCGTTATTGGGTGCTATATAGCACCCGGTCTCATTGCGAGTCAGGGAGAGCTGCTGTTAGGAAGGGACAGTCAGTGTAGGGCGAATTTCATCTAAAAATTATCATTGAGAAAACGTTTCAAAGAACTAACAGTCCTTTTAAGGAAATTGTTAGAAATTGTTTTGGGGGAATTTTTTTTTTTTTTTTGTTAGGGCGACCATTAGTGACATTTTCTGTATTCCACAAACTCTGCTTGCTGTAAGCAGTGAGACGCAAATCTACACTTATATCTAGACTGTGTGCGGCCTATAATTAATTCAAAAATACCAGTGACAGACAGTCATTTTCTGTATTCCCCAAACTCTGCTTGCTGTTAGCAGTGAGACGCAAGTCTACACTTATATCTAGACTGTGTGCGGCCTATATTTAATTCAAAAACACCAGTGACAGACAGTCATTTTCTGTATTCCACAAACTCTGCTTGCTGTGAGCAGTAAGACGCAAATCTACACTTATATCTAGACTGTGTGCGACCTATATTTAAGTCAAATACCAGTGACAGACAGTCATTTTCTGTATTCCACAAACTCTGCTTGCTGTGAGCAGTGAGACGCAAATCTACACTTATATCTAGACTGTGTGCGGCCTTTATTTAATTCAAAAATACCAGTGACAGACAGTCATTTTCTGTATTCCAGAAACTCTGCTTGCTGTGAGCAGTGAGACGCAAATCTACACTTATATCTAGACTGTGTGCGGCCTATATTTAATTAAAAAATACCAGTGACAGACAGTAATTTCCTGTATTCCACAAACTCTGCTTGCTGTGAGCAGTGAGACGCAAATCTACACTTATATCTAGACTGTGTGCGGCCTATATTTAATTCAAAAATACCAGTGACAGACAGTCATTTCCTGTATTCCACAAACTCTGCTTGCTGTGAGCAGTGAGACTCAAATCTACACTTATATCTAGACTGTGTGTGGCCTCTATTTAATTCAAAAATACTAGTGACAGTCAATTTCTGTATTCCACAAACTCTGCTTTCTGTGAGCAGTGAGACGCAAATCTACACTTATATCTAGACTGTGTGCAGCCTATATTTAATTCATATACCAGTAACAGACAGTCATTTTCTCTATTCCACAAACTCTGCTTGCTGTGAGCAGTGAGACGCAAATCTACACCTATGTCTATACTGTGTCAGTGTCCTCAGTGATCCCTCAGTGCCTTACAACTACTGGGTGTCCAAGCTGGACACGTGGCACGAACTGGCGCTCTACGCCTTGGAGGTGCTGGCCTGCCCTGCCGCCAGCGTTTTGTCTGAGCGTGTATTTAGTGCTGCTGGTGGCATTATAACAGATAAGTGTATCCGGCTTAATCACCGTGAAGGAGTCACTAAAACATAACTTTTATTTCGATATTAAGAAAAGGGGACATATAGTGAATTAGACACCTCCAGTAAAGATAGGGGGAAATAAGCTGGGGGGCAGAAGGGTGCTATCCCTATTTCTGGCCCTATGGCTAATATACCCTGCCTATCAAAACGGAATGGCCGCCCCGATAGGGGCGATCCCGTGTCAGGAACCTCCTGATGACCCTATCTGGCTCCTGACATAGGATAGTACCCACCACCAAGTGTGTAAAGACAATAGTCAATTGTAGTCCGTCAGTCCAATACTAGTCCGTCTCTATATTAGATCAGTATGTATACTGTATGAATATCAAGAGATATATACAATAATTAAATATAGGAGGACATAGTTATCAACCCTGATATTTATATCATATTACCAAGATCAAGGCCATAGATTGACAAACAGCCCATACGCTAGGGTTATTCCATCTCCCATATATATGTACTATGATAAGCTATATAGGTAGAGGCCTAGTTGGTATATAAATGGACGACGGTACAACTGATACACATTTGTATCCAATATCATATAATTGCTCACATTGGTACCATAAAAAATTCTAAACTATCAATAATGATGTCTACTATCAAGCTCATCAATGAAACAGAGAGCCTAATCCCAATCCCAACGCGTTTCACCACCGGATTTGACCGGTCGGATCATCAGGGGATTCATGGTAAAATGGGTGCAATAACCCTCAGTACCCAGTTAAGAACCAAAAATGTCAGGTGAAGACCTTACGTATTGTAGTATAGAAGACAGATCAGCACTAAAATACTGCATCAAAACAATAACTTCATCTGGTTATAAAGTGGCCATAAGATATAAGCCACTAGATACATTCTTTGATGTCCCGAGAGGAAG
The DNA here is from genome assembly GCA_033119425.1 of Bufotes viridis. NCBI lineage: Eukaryota > Metazoa > Chordata > Amphibia > Anura > Bufonidae > Bufotes > Bufotes viridis. The sequence goes on from CM065598.1 coordinate 63,030,049, forward strand.
GAAAACTCTCATGTGACCAGTTTAACCCTCAATAAGTAGATAATACGTAGGCAGAGTACTATTAATTATTAAATTGGTCACTCATTCAAAAGGTCTGAGGACCAATACTTGCGTGTGCCCCCCAAAAAAGGCAAGCCGGTCTGTGCCAATAGACAGGGTCGCGCTCATGCTCCGTCCACGTGTCGATGCTGTCTGTACTGGCCGTGCCGGAAGTTAACATTTTTAAAGGTCGGCGCGCCAGTCAGGCCCCGCCTATCTCTTCCGGTCACGTGGTTAGATCACCTGACCTGAGGCGCAGCGCTGCGTGTCAAAAAGACAGCGTTGCGTTTCAGTGGATATTCCTCATCTTAGTATTGGATCGGATACAAGGGCGGCTAAGATAAATGTATGGTTATTTAATATCCGATTGTTCAAATTGTTTGCTGGAGGATTTTAAATGAATAATCAGGGAACCAATATAGATAAAGTTAGGTTCCCTGGGGTAAGTCAAAGGTATACAAATGTATATATCCCGGGCATAAGATTAGTCAGGGAGGGAATTTAACCCCCGTGACTGTATCTCAAAAATCCCGGGGATAAGATCACCCTATGTGGGTGCATCTAAACCTATTAACTAGTCTTGGTCAAAGAAATATAATAAAAGCACACCATTCCCTAAATGAAGCAGGAAAAATCTATGTTATCATTGAGACCTATAGGAGCCCGGGTATATAGTTTATAAATCCATCGGGCTTCTTTTTGTCTCAAAATTTGATCTGCATTGCCCCTTCTAATTGTGGGTTTCACCACCTCAATGGCCTGGAATAGAATCTTCGTTGGTTGATTGTGGTGTACAGTTTGAATATGTCTCGGGATTGTTTTATCACGTTTGTTTCTGACATCACCCACATGTTCAAGAATGCGGGTTTTAAAGTTTCTACCGGTCTTTCCTACATAACCTTTTCCACATTCACATTTCATCAAATATATCACCCCTTGGGTGTTGCAATTAGCAAAATCTCTAATTTTATAGGTGTTTTGACCTAGGGCATCCTGGAAGCTATCTCCTGTTTGGATGTAATTACAGGCCTTGCAGTGGCCACATTTGTAGTTGCCACTGCATCGTCTATCTAGCCAGGTTCCCATTTTTGCCGGGGGTTCAAAGTGGCTCTTGACCAAAAAATCCCTTATGTTATGGCCCCTTCTGTATGTAACTGAGGGAAAATCTGGTAAGTATTGTCCCAAATCTGGGTCTGTTTTAAGGAGTGACCAATATCTGTCCAAAATGTTCCTAATTTCCTTATGTGCCGAATCATATGATCCTATTATTCTCAGTGTGTTGTCTGATTCCTTCTTTTTGGTTTCTAGTAGAGTGAGTCTGTCCTTTTGTCGGGCGTCCTCCCATGCATTAAATAGACAGTCATTGGGATAACCTCTTTGTTTGAATCTGAGAAAGAGACTCTGGGCCTCTCTGTCGAATTGTTCCGGAGTAGAGCAGTTTCGTTTTGTCCTATAAAACTGTCCCTTAGGGATGCCTCGTCTCAAGGACCTGGGGTGGAAACTATTCCACCTCAGAAGACTGTTAGTGGCCGTTTTTTTACGAAAGAGAGTAGTATTTAGGGTATGATTTAAACCCTTACTAATTCTCACATCCAGAAAGCAGATGGTAGAGTCACTGATTTCCGATGTGAAGTGTAGGCCAATGTGGTTTACATTCAGACTGGTCATAAAGGAGTCAAAACCATCCCTCGGTCCCGTCCAGAACAACAGTATGTCGTCTATAAAGCGTACCCAGAGGGGGATCCATTGGGTCCACTCTGACATCTCCTCTGTGAAGACTACCGTGTCCTCCCACCAGCCCAGGAGCAGATTGGCATAGGTCGGCGCGCAGGGGCTCCCCATAGCGGTGCCCCTGAGCTGGTGGAAGAAGGCGGAGTCAAACACAAAATAGTTGTGTGTAAGTACATATGATAGACTTTGTAGCACAAAATTATTATGACTCCTAAAGTCAATACTCTAGTGTCCAGATAGTGCTTAACCGCCTTGAGTCCCTTGTCATGCGGTATTGAAGTATATAAAGCTTCAACGTCAATGGACGCTAGGTAAGTGTCAGGCTCAATTTGTAAGCCTTCTATCCTTTTGAGGAGGTCAGTAGTGTCACGTAGATATGACGGTAAGGTTGATAGGAATGGTCGAAGAATTTGGTCAATATATGAGCCTAAGTGTTCAGTCAGGTTACCTATGCCAGAAACAATTGGTCGGCCCTTTAAAGGGCTGAATCCTTTGTGTACCTTTGGAAGGCAATAGAACGTCGCCACCCTAGGATGTTCTGGTAACAAAAAGTCATATTCCTTTTTACTGATCAGTTTAGCTGTCTGGGCCTCCATAAGGATTGCCTGTAGTTCATTTTTATATTGTATAGTCGGATCCACGGTGAGTACTTCATAGTTTGATGTATCTGACAAGAGGTTGGTACACATTTGTTTATACTGGGTCAAATTGAGGACCACCGTGTTACCCCCCTTGTCAGAAGGTTTTATAATGAGGTTTCTATTTTTGCTCAAATTTTGTAGGGCTTGCATTTCCCCATACGTATAGTTCTTATATGTCCTGGTATCCCTAAGCTTTTCCAGATCCCTGGTAACCGAGCTGAGAAACAAATCAATATGCATATCCCCACCCATGGGTGGATTCTTAGTACTTTTATTACATAGCCTAGTGAAGGGACCCTGCCCTCTAGGTTTGTCACCGTCATCCAATAGATCCATCAGATCATTAAACCCCTGGAGGTCAGTTTGTTCTATACCCAGTTCTCTGCACCGTTGTCTGTCCATCTGTGCAAAGGTTTTGCGCCATTTAACCTACGTATGAACAGACTAATGTCTTTAATCCAGTCAAAACAACTAAACTGATTAGTAGGGACAAAGGATAGGCCCTTGGAGATTATAGATATTTCATTGTCGGAAAGAGTTAGTCCTGACAAGTTAATTATAGTGGACTCATCTTCCTTCGTTATTTCTGAGAACGCAGCCCGTAAGGGTTGCGAATTTTCTCTAAAAAAGTACTGCCCTCCATTGTTTGTGGGTCCGCTGAGGAAGGCAGTAAAGAGGAGAGTGAGGAGGATGCTTGTTCCCCTCTTACCTCTCCCATGTTCATCTGATTTGTAGTTGTCGATCCCCATTGTTTGAAATGGGGATTGAAAGGTTGTTGTTGATAACCTTTGGGGTTGCTCCTAGTTTGAGGGGTATTTCTGTAATTAAATCGACCCCTTCTGGATCCGACTATACAATATAAAAATGAACTACAGGCAATCCTTATGGAGGCCCAGACAGCTAAACTGATCAGTAAAAAGGAATATGACTTTTTGTTACCAGAACATCCTAGGGTGGCGACGTTCTATTGCCTTCCAAAGGTACACAAAGGATTCAGCCCTTTAAAGGGCCGACCAATTGTTTCTGGCATAGGTAACCTGACTGAACACTTAGGCTCATATATTGACCAAATTCTTCGACCATTCCTATCAACCTTACCGTCATATCTACGTGACACTACTGACCTCCTCAAAAGGATAGAAGGCTTACAAATTGAGCCTGACACTTACCTAGCGTCCATTGACGTTGAAGCTTTATATACTTCAATACCGCATGACAAGGGACTCAAGGCGGTTAAGCACTATCTGGACACTAGGAGTATTGACTTTAGGAGTCATAATAATTTTGTGCTACAAAGTCTATCATATGTACTTACACACAACTATTTTGTGTTTGACTCCGCCTTCTTCCACCAGCTCAGGGGCACCGCTATGGGGAGCCCCTGCGCGCCGACCTATGCCAATCTGCTCCTGGGCTGGTGGGAGGACACGGTAGTCTTCACAGAGGAGATGTCAGAGTGGACCCAATGGATCCCCCTCTGGAGTACGCTTTATAGACGACATACTGTTGTTCTGGACGGGACCGAGGGATGGTTTTGACTCCTTTATGACCAGTCTGAATGTAAACCACATTGGCCTACACTTCACATCGGAAATCAGTGACTCTACCATCTGCTTTCTGGATGTGAGAATTAGTAAGGGTTTAAATCATACCCTAAATACTACTCTCTTTCGTAAAAACGGCCACTAACAGTCTTCTGAGGTGGAATAGTTTCCACCCCAGGTCCTTGAGACGAGGCATCCCTAAGGGACAGTTTTATAGGACAAAACGAAACTGCTCTACTCCGGAACAATTCGACAGAGAGGCCCAGAGTCTCTTTCTCAGATTCAAACAAAGAGGTTATCCCAATGACTGTCTATTTAATGCATGGGAGGACGCCCGACAAAAGGACAGACTCACTCTACTAGAAACCAAAAGAAGGAATCAGACAACACACTGAGAATAATAGGATCATATGATTCGGCACATAAGGAAATTAGGAACATTTTGGACAGATATTGGTCACTCCTTAAAACAGACCCAGATTTGGGACAATACTTACCAGATTTTCCCTCAGTTACATACAGAAGGGGCCATAACATAAGGGATTTTTGGTCAAGAGCCACTTTGAACCCCGGCAAAAATGGGAACCTGGCTAGATAGACGATGCAGTGGCAACTACAAATGTGGCCACTGCAAGGCCTGTAATTACATCCAAACAGGAGATAGCTTCCAGGATGCCCTAGGTCAAAACACCTATAAAATTAGAGATTTTGCTAATTGCAACACCCAAGGGTGATATATTTGATGAAATGTGAATGTGGAAAAGGTTATGTAGGAAAGACCGGTAGAAACTTTAAAACCCGCATTCTTGAACATGTGGGTGATGTCAGAAACAAACGTGATAAAACAATCCCGAGACATATTCAAACTGTACACCACAATCAACCAACGAAGATTCTATTCCAGGCCATTGAGGTGGTGAAACCCACAATTAGAAGGGGCAATGCAGATCAAATTTTGAGACAAAAAGAAGCCCGATGGATTTATAAACTATATACCCGGGCTCCTATAGGTCTCAATGATAACATAGATTTTTCCTGCTTCATTTAGGGAATGGTGTGCTTTTATTATATTTCTTTGACCAAGACTAGTTAATAGGTTTAGATGCACCCACATAGGGTGATCTTATCCCGGGATTTTTGAGATACAGTCACGGGGGTTAAATTCCCTCCCTGACTAATCTTATGCCCGAGGATATATACATTTGTATACCTTTGACTTACCCCAGGGAACCTAACTTTATCTATATTGGTTCCCTGATTATTCATTTAAAATCCTCCAGCAAACAATTTGAACAATCGGATATTAAATAACCATACATTTATCTTAGCCGCCCTTGTATCCGATCCAATACTAAGATGAGGAATACCCACTGAAACGCTAACGCTGTCTTTTTGACACGCAGCGCTGCGTCTCAGGTCAGGTGATCTAACCACGTGACCGGAAGAGATAGGCGGGGCCTGACTGGCGCGCCGACCTTTTAAAAATGTTAACTTCCGGCACGGCCAGTACAGACAGCATCGACACGTGGACGGAGCATGAGCGCGACCCTGTCTATTGGCACAGACCGGCTTGCCTTTTTGGGGGCACACGCAAGTATTGGTCCTCAGACCTTTTGAATGAGTGACCAATTTAATAATTAATAGTACTCTGCCTACGTATTATCTACTTATTGAGGGTTAAACTGGTCACATGAGAGTTTTCCTTCCTCTCGGGACATCAAAGAATGTATCTAGTGGCTTATATCTTATGGCCACTTTATAACCAGATGAAGTTATTGTTTTGATGCAGTATTTTAGTGCTGATCTGTCTTCTATACTACAATACGTAAGGTCTTCACCTGACATTTTTGGTTCTTAACTGGGTACTGAGGGTTATTGCACCCATTTTACCATGAATCCCCTGATGATCCGACCGGTCAAATCCGGTGGTGAAACAGCGTTGGGATTGGGATTAGGCTCTCTGTTTCATTGATGAGCTTGATAGTAGACATCATTATTGATAGTTTAGAATTTTTTATGGTACCAATGTGAGCAATTATATGATATTGGATACAAATGTGTATCAGTTGTACCGTCGTCCATTTATATACCAACTAGGCCTCTACCTATATAGCTTATCATAGTACATATATATGGGAGATGGAATAACCCTAGCGTATGGGCTGTTTGTCAATCTATGGCCTTGATCTTGGTAATATGATATAAATATCAGGGTTGATAACTATGTCCTCCTATATTTAATTATTGTATATATCTCTTGATATTCATACAGTATACATACTGATCTAATATAGAGACGGACTAGTATTGGACTGACGGACTACAATTGACTATTGTCTTTACACACTTGGTGGTGGGTACTATCCTATGTCAGGAGCCAGATAGGGTCATCAGGAGGTTCCTGACACGGGATCGCCCCTATCGGGGCGGCCATTCCGTTTTGATAGGCAGGGTATATTAGCCATAGGGCCAGAAATAGGGATAGCACCCTTCTGCCCCCCAGCTTATTTCCCCCTATCTTTACTGGAGGTGTCTAATTCACTATATGTCCCCTTTTCTTAATATCGAAATAAAAGTTATGTTTTAGTGACTCCTTCACGGTGATTAATTCAATTTACTTTGTCACTTTAATTCAATCCAATCTACTGACGGTGACTTGCCAGTACTGAGACGAAGTGTATCCGGCTGTCAACTGAAAATGCTAACAGGCCATGACTGAACATCAAGGCACTTTAAATGTGTTGTTTAGAATTTACTGAATACTCTGTATTCCCATGCACCCCTTCGGCCACAAAAAAGGGTATATGGTTGAATCTTCCTTTTCTCATCCTCCTCCTCCTTGTCCATCATATCTACATGCTTAATTGTCGCATATATTACCATCGCTTATATGCCTTCTCATATAATTTTTCAGATGGTCAACTCACCCCCAGGCCCTCGCATAAATAATTTTTTCAATGCTCAGCTCACCCGAAGGCGCTCGCATAAATAATGTTTTCGATGGTCACCCGCTGGTGAAACCAGGCACATTACATGTTAACAGTTACATGAAGGAATATGCACATTATTAGGAGATGAGTTGACATGAAGTACATTAGATAATATACATTAAGTACATAGGAGACGGTAGCAAGGTGCTAAAAAGAAATGGTAATGGCACTCCAGGACATTATATTATTACATGCCAGAAATACATCCAGGACCCTCTTGAACTCTATTAGTGAACTCACCATCACCACTTCCTCAGACAGCGAGTTCCATAGTCTCACTGCTCTTACAGTAAAGAATCCTCTTCTATGTTAGTGTACAAACCTTCTTTCCTCCAGACGCAGAGGATGTCCCCTCCTCACAGTCACAGTTCTGGGAATAAATAGATAATGGGAGAGATCTCTGTATTGACCCCTGATATATTTATACATAGTTATTAGATCTTCCCTCGGACGTCTTTTTTCTAAATTGAATAACCCTCATTTTTATAATCTTTCAGGGTACTGTAGTCTATCCATTCCAGTTATTACTTTAGTTGCCATCCTCTGAACCCTCTCCAGCTCTGCTATGTCTACCTTGTTCATAGGAGCCCAGAACTGTACACATTACTCCATGTGTGGTCTGACTAGTGATTTGTAAAGTGGTAGAACTATGTTCTCATCACGGGCATCTATTCCCCCTTTTGATGCAACCCATTATCTTATTGGCCTTGGCAGCAGCTGCCTGACACTGGTTTCTACAGCTTAGTTTGCTGTTCACCAAAATTCCTAGGTCCTTTTCCATGTCAGTGTTACCCAATGTTTTACCATTTAGTATGTACAAGTGACTTGCATTATTCCTTCCCATGTGCACAACCTTACATTTGTCAGTGTGAAACCTCATCTGCCACTTCTCTGCCCAAGCCTCCAATCTATTCAGTTTCATCTGTATCAGTATACTGTCCTCTTCCGTGTCAATTACTTAACACAGTTTAGTGTCATCTGCAAAAATTGATATTTTACTTTGCAAGCCTTCTACAAGATTATTAATACATATATTGAAGAGAATAGGGCCCAATACTGACCCCTGAGGTACTCCACTAGTGACAGTGACCCAATCTGAGTGTCTGCCATTAATAACCACCCTCTGTTTTCTCTCACTGAGCCAGTTACTTACCCACATACACAAATTTTCTTCCAGTCCAAGCATTCTCATTTTATATACTAACCTTTTATGCGGTACAATGTCACAAATGCTTTGGATAAGTCCAGATATACAACATCCATTGATTTGCCGCTGTCAACTCTAGAACTTACCTCCTCATAGAAACTGATTAAATTAGTTTGACATGACCGATCCGTCATGAAGCCATGCTTATATGGCGTAATTTGCTTATTTTCATTGAGGTACTACAAGATAGCATCTCTTAGAAAACCTTCAAACAGTTTACCCACGACAGATGTTAAACTTACTGGCCTATAGTTTCCGGGCTCTGTTTTCTGACCCTTTTTGAATATTGGCATCACATTTGCAATGCGCCAATCCTGTGGAACATTCCCTGTCAGTATAGAGTCCTTAAATATCAGAAATAAAGGTCTGGCTATGACATCACTTAATTCTCTTAGAATACGGGGGTGTATTCCATCTGTTCCTGGTGATTTGTCTATTTTAATCTTTTTGAGACGCCGCTGTACTTCTTCCTGGGTCAGACAGGGCACTTTTAATGGGGAATTTACTTTTCCATTCTGCATTTCATCTGACAGTTTATTTTCCTTAGTGAATATAGTGGAGAAATGTTTTTTAATAGCTCTGCAACTCCCCCCTGGACTCATCTCAGGGACAGGACTCATCTCAGGTTCATTTGCATATGTATCAAATCGTTTTTTTTTACACAATAAAAGCACACAGAGCTATGGGGACTGGATATTGCGGATGTGCTAGAGGCCATCTAGCAAACCATGTCCTCAGCTCTGTACACAAAATCCCGGTGACAGGTTCCCTTTAAGTCCAGTATGGCTGACCCTCTAGTCGGATCCTGAACGAGTTGGGAAAGGTAATTGTCTTTGGTTATTGCCAAAAACCTGTTTCCTTTATGAGATGTACAGGTTTCATTTTCCCAGTCTATATCTGTGTAGTTGAAGTCCCCCATAATAACTACCTCATTATGAACTGCCGCCTCATCTATCTCGTTTAGTAGTAGATTTTCTGTGGACTATGGTATATAAGGTGGTTTATAATAAACTCCTATTAGTATTTTATTATTGTTTTTGCCTCCATTTATTTCTAGGCTTTAGACAAGACTTTACATAAAGGCAGACCCCTCGCCCTCTACGGTTTCGGCTATCCTTTCTAAACAGACTGTAACTCTGTACATTAACTGCCCAGTCATAGCTGTCATCCAGCCATGTCTCAGTTATTCCCACTATGTCATAGGCCTCCTCAGACAGCACTAATTCCAGTTCCCCAGTCCCCAATTCCATCTTCCTATCCTATAACGTAATTATCCCCCCCACAGTCGCTAGTTTAAACACACCTCCAACCTTGTAGCCATCTCCCCAAACACAGCTGCCCCTTCCCCACTGAGGTGCAGCCCATCCCTACAATAGGGCCTGTAGCCGACAGAGAAGTCGGCCCAGTTCTCCAGGAACCCAAACCCCTCCTTCCTACACCAGTTGTTGAGCCACTTGTTAACCTCCCTAATCTCCCGCTGCCTTTCTTGTGTGGCTTGTGGTACAGGTAGTATTTAGGAAAACACTACCTTTGAGGTCCTTGCCCTAAGCTTTTGACCTAAATCCCTAAAAATATTTTTAAGGACGCTCCACCTACCTCTAACTTTGTCATTGGTTCCGATATGGACCATGACTGCTGGATCTTCTCCAGTCCCTGCCAGTAATCTGTCTACCCGATCCGCAAAGTGTCGAACTCGAGCACCAGGAAGACAACACACAGTTCGACGATCCCGGTCTTTGTGACAGATCACCCTGTCTGTACCCCTAATAATTGAGTCTCTCACTACCAGAACCTGTCTGGCCTGCCCTGCTCTCCTGGTCCCCTGCTTACTGGAGCTGAGTCTGACATTGCCCTGACTGGCAGAGGAAGTGTCTGGCTGCAGGAGTACTCTCCCTGAACTGACATCCCCTAATCTGCGAAAGCGATTCCCAAAAGACAACAGTATGCGTGCACTCATCCAATGGCGCAGAAGCTGAATGTGCTCCTGTCCAAGTTGCTGGGGCTGCAGTCCCTCCCTTACCAAGTGGGGGACTCTGCACCTTTCAGAGAGCTGATGGCTTGTGCCGAGCAGAGGTGGAGTCCCAAGCTGTAATTTCTTTGCCAAAAAGGCAGTATCAGCACACGTATGTAGAACAGAAGGTAGGCCAGTCCTTGAGCCTGTCGTTGTCTGCCAAAGTGCACTGCAGCGCCGACGTGTGGAGCTGTAACTACGGTCAGGGACAATATATGTCCTTTACGGCCCACTGGGTGAATGAGGTTCCTGCACAGCCACACCAGCAACTTGGCAAGGTGACGCCGCTTCCGTCTCAACATTCTCATGCCATTGGTACTGCGACAATGTCCGCCTCTGCCTCCTCATCCTCCACCGTGTCCTCAGTCTCCACTGCAGGGACAATTCACAGTGTCCCTCCAGCATACCACATGTGCAGGGCATGGTGGTGTCACGCTGTTCTGCACCTCGTTTGCCTGGGTGAACGGAGTCACACAGGGGAGGAACTGCTCCATGTCCTTCATTAAGAAATCGAATCCTCGCTTTCTCTGCGACAACTCAAAATCGGAACCATGGAGACCGGCAACAGGAAGAACATGGTGTCGGCGCTGCATCAAGGAGGGCTGAGCCATGCACCCTGCATGGCACATGTGTTCAATCTGGTTGTCAAGCTGATCCTGAAGTCTTCCACCCATTTGCAGGAAATCCTAAAAATGGCCAGAAAACTTTGCATGCACTTCAGCCACTCATACACCGCAAAGCACACCCTCCTTCAGCTGCAGCAGCAGAACAGCATACCCCAACATAGGCTGATATGCGATGTTTCCACTTGTTGGAATTCCACCATCCATATGTTGGACCGACTAGACGAACAGAGAAAGGCCATAAACGATTTCTTGATGATCCAAGCGGACAGGAGTACTCCCCTGTGTAACTTCGATGTCAGCCAGTGGCAGATTATGCATGACACCTGCAGTTTGCTCAGGCCCTTTAAGGAGACCATGCTATTTGTCAGTCGCCAGGACTACGGGATGAGCAACGTCATTCTACTGCTTCATGTCCTTGAACAGATGCTGGTAAATCTGGCTGGTCAGGGGAATGGAGAGGTGGCGCCTAGATCTCTCGGTCACATGAGCCCTGTGCGGGCTGAACTGGAGGAGAAGGACATTGGAGCGCAAGCAATGTGTAGCGAAATGGGTGGTTTTTATACACAGGTGACAGGAGAGGAGGAGCAGGAGCAGTCAAAGGAGCTACAGGGCGATGAGGAAGACGAGGCAGAGGACCCAGATACACAGTGGCAGTATGCAGTGGAGATGGAGGCAGGGAGTCCCTCCGAGTCACTTGCACAAATGGCCCGATGCATGCTGACTTGCTTGCGTAGTGAGTAGTGACAGCCAAATTGTCACCATTCGGCAGAGGGATGACTTCTGGCTCTCCACCTTGTTGGAACTTCGATACCGGTCCAAAATTGGGGCCTTTTTTACACCCGCTGAGAAGGAGGACAAACTCAACTACTATAGAGACATCCTATGTGCCTATCTGCGCCATCTTCCATCCTCTCGCAGGTCTGCCCGGGGGGGGGGGGGGGGCAAGTGCTCCTTCTTTCACCCACCACCTTCAGCTGGTACTGGTATTGCTACCCACCTCCCCACTCTGTCATTGTTCTACTCTGTGGCCTCCTGATGCTGCTGCCACCTCCACACTGTCATTGTGCCACCCTGTGGCCTACTCCTGATGCTGATGCTGCGGCCACCTCCACACTCTGTCATTGTACCACTCTGTGGCCTCCTCCTGATGCTGCTGCTGCCGCTACCTCCACAATCTGTCATTGTGTCACCCTGTGGCCTCCTCCTCATGCTGCTGCTGCCGCCACCTTCTCACTCTGTCATTGTGCGACTCTATGGCCTCCTAATGCTCCTGTCACCTCCACACTGTAATTGTGCCACTCTGTGGCCTCCTCCTGATGCTGCTGCAACCTCCAGACTCTTTCATTGGGCCACTCTGTGGTCACCCAATGCTACTTCAACCTCACCACTATGTTATAGGACCACTCTGTGGACTTCTCATGCTGTGCCTACCCTCCCCACTTCATGACTGGGCCACTATTTTGCCTTGCGGCCTGGCTTACATCAGCAGTTAGCAGAGACGCATAACAGATCTTCTCTATGAAACAGCTGTAAGGCCCGCATGACATGGTCACAGAAAATAATGCACTATAATAATAAGGGGCAACACACCATATGTGCGGGGACTGCGCTCCTGAATATAAATGCGCAACAGCATGGATAGGTTAGCATAGGACCCGCCTGAACTGAGACCATCTTGTCGCTTGGTAGGTGGGCTTAAATGTGTTTTGATCAAAATGTATTGACCAAGTGTCTCAGATTTTATCAATAGAGTGAGGGCTTAGTCCATATGTTATGCTTGCATCTATTATTAGAGTGCATTTTTTTCTGTGCCTTTGTAAATGTAGCCATGTACATCCTCGCATTTAATATCATATCATGCAGGATGTTTTATATATATATATATTTTTTTTTTTTCTGTGATTTGTTTGACTTGTCTTGAAGGAGTAGCACCTTCATGTGTAAATACGCTCCTACCCTGGGAGTGATATTCATGTGCACTTTTGCCCCACCTATCTAATAGGCGACCTTGATTAAGGTGGTACATATAGGTGTGTTTCCCTCCTCTCACCGGTTGCTGATGCACATGGAGGTAACAAGGGGCAACACACCATATGTGCGGGGACTGCGCTCCTGAATATAAATGTGCAACAGCATGAATAGGTTAGCATAGGACCCGTCTGAACTGAGACCACCTTGTCGCTTGGTAGGTGGGCTTAGATGTGTTTTGATCTGTTGAGGGAAGTGCCCCCGCGAAAATATGTGGGCCACCGGCCTGGGTGTAATGCATATATATATGTATATGTGCATAAGGGATGTTTACATGTGTATGGATGTGCCCCAAGCATCCATATAGATGTATGCTCCCAGAATATGTATATAATGGATATATACACGTGTATGGATGTGCCCCAAGCATCCATATGCGTGTATACTCCCAAATTAATATCTATTTAATGTATACATGTATATGGATGTGCCCCAAGTTACATTACCCCTTTTTACCCCCGCTGTACCCCTGCAACGCTGTCTGTGACCTGCATTTATCCCTGCAGTGCCACCGTTAACCATTTGTTACTCCCTCAGGGATAGTTTAGAGCCAGGCTGGGTGGGCTGCTATTGTGAATGGAAGTGTATTAGTTAGAAGTTTGTGGGTGGAACTTGGGATGGTGTTAACGTATGTAGGACTGTATTGCTGTGTTGTTGTAGTGTGAATATACTGTATATATGTCCCTGTGAGCTGTTATAAATATATATATATATCTATTCCCATTGATTCGGATATTAATATATATTTATAAGCTATCATTAGACTGTAACGTGTAGTGTTTTAATAAATACCTTTTCATTTAGCACAGTGTGTAGTCTTTTTGTTATAGTAGGAGTCAGCAACAGCCGCAGGTAGTTCAGTATAGAGTGAGGTAATCAGCATTTATTTGATTAATTGGTATAAATAGGCGGAGACATCACTACACGACTCATGCCTATTTATGAATATTAATTGTTGATATTTGCATAAAATATTAATAATTAATATTTCCTTTAACATGATCAAAATGTATTTATTGACCAAGTGTCTCAGATTTTATCAATAGAATGAGGGCTTAGTCCATATGTTATGCTTGCATCTATTATTATAGTGCATTATTTTCTGTGACTTTGTAAATGTAGCCATGCACATCCACGCATTTCGTGCAGGATGATATATATATATATATATATATATATATATATATATATTGATATATATATATATATTTTTATTTTTTTTATTTTTTCTGTGATCTGCATGACATGTTTCCTATTTTGCATCAGAATTTGCTTATAATTTGGTAGCCAAGAAGCAGGAGTGGGTACAAAACACAGAAGACATGCAAATATTCCATTCCCGTGTCATCTCTGTTTTGGATCCACTCCTGTTTTTTTTTGGCTTTAGCAATACTGATGGATTACTGACGAAATGCTGACCGAGTGAAGGCGGATGCTCCACAGACAGGATCTGTTTTTGGGGGATTATTGTTCTGATGGATCAGAGGAAGGGCAAAATAATCTGTGACGTCAACACAAACTTAATGCTGACACCCACTCCACTCTGTTGGGGGGGTCTCTTCTTGTATTAGTGTTTATTAGAACAGGTTCTGTAGAAATCTATGTGGAATCAGTAAATTGGTGTAAAAGGAGTGCGCTCTTTCACGCTATAGTAGGATCTTGGGCCTCTGCATGGTTCTTTATACCTGGCGCTAACATTGACCTGTAAGGCTGAGTTCACACTCAGTTTTGGCCCAGTAACTGCCCAAATAAGTGAAGTGTGCAGTGAGTCTAAGAGCGACTCCTGTCATCTACATGTCATACTGACTCACAGTATTGTTTCACTACCATAGCAGACTCCCTATGCGTGTTACTGCAAGGCACCATGTTCTACACCACTATAAAGGCTCACTGCAGCCAGGAAATAGCCTTTTTTAACGAGATTTGCCACAAACCAAATTTGTTTTGAAGAATCGGCGAACTGGCCGAATCTAATATTTGTGAAATTCGCTCATCTCGAATTATTTCCATAAAATGGTTTCACTATAATTCATGTAATGTAGCTAATAACACAGATGGATAAAATGAAATAAAGAAATTTGCAATAGCTTAGTTTTTTCTGTAGAATGCTATTGGGTACTGTAATGACAATAATAAACTGAGGTTTAGAAAAAAAAAATCTTCCTCTGTTTAAATTATTTATTTTCTTGCAAGGGGTCGAGTTTGTAATGTAGAACTGCTACGCTGAATTTCTGCAGTAGTAAGCAGCTTCATGCACAGTGCGTCCAGCCTCCTGTAACCAATTCCCTCAAAGCTTTCCCTGATCAAATTCCCTAAAATCTACACAATTACCATTTTTTCTGATTTATAAGATGCACTTTTCCCCTCTAAAAGTTTAGGGAAAATGTCAGTGCATGTTATAGAGCAAATACTAGTGAACGCTTCCATAATGGCTTGAGTTACAGGGAAAATATAAAAATACATAAGTCACTGAAGAAGGTGCACCACAATGATAAGCAACTGACAATGCTGGCTAAACCCTCAAGCTGATGTTAAAAGCTGAGACTATCACCAACATGTTCCAGTCAGGAACATATCGGAGCCCTTCTGCACCACCATGAAGGTATCTCAACAGGCATTGGGTCCTACCACTGGACTACCTATGGTGTGTGAACAAGGTCTGAAAGGTGCTGAGATCCAGCAGTGTCAGGTATTCTGTGGAGGGATATTTAAAGGTGGTCTTTTCCCCCACTCACTGCTGATT
The DNA here is from genome assembly GCA_033119425.1 of Bufotes viridis. Taxonomy (NCBI): domain Eukaryota; kingdom Metazoa; phylum Chordata; class Amphibia; order Anura; family Bufonidae; genus Bufotes; species Bufotes viridis. Next base: position 63,045,609 of record CM065598.1, read on the forward strand.
ATTCAGCTACTTCCCTAGTTCTGGAACTGAAGCTATCTGGTGAGTGGTTTCTCTGGTTATTGACTCTGGCTTTGGTTGTCTTCTGGTTCTTGTGCCCTGGCTCATGTTTACTGAACATTCTCGTGTTTCCCTATTGCCCAACTGTGGCCGGTGTGACCAGCCGCCCTGCTATTTGACACCTGGGAAGGGCTCTGCCAAAGTCTTCCTTCTGGCTGGAGGTGGGTGAAGAGTACCCTGGACCTCAAGGATGTTCAGAGTGTGACGGCTTATGCAAAGTGTGTCTGGTATGCCGTGTTTGCTGGCCATCAGTTTGGCTTTATCGTCACATTGGCATTACAACTTTGCTCCATTCAGCTTTCCCTCAACTCTGATCAGTCTCTGATCGTGTCCTGAATTTCCCACAGGTGGACTCCAAAGTAGGTGTAGAAACATCTCAAAGATGATCTAGAGAAATGGGAAGCCCCCGGAGCTAAACTTCATAATAAACAGTCTGAATACTTATGTCCATGTAAAATATAGGGTTTTTTCCTTTTTAATAAATTTGTAAAAATGTCTAAAATAGTTTTCACTTTCTCATTATGGAGAATTTAGTGCAGATTGATTGAAGACAATGTATTTATTTTTTAAATTTTAGCACAAGGCCACAACAAAACAAATTTTGAAAAAGGTGAAAGGGTCTGAGGACTTTCCAAATATACTGTATAAGTATATATACTGGTACATATAGTTATATGTAACAAGAGGTCATTATGGTGATCTGCTGCAGATGTATAGCAGGGAATGGCATGGGCTCAGCAGCTGAGACAGTCCCATCAGCAGCGAATCAGACCGCTGTAGGACTACCAAATGCAATCTTTGTACATGAGTTAGGCCCAGTCAGAGAATTATATATCACCAATAAAGCATTTGCATCATCATGTACCCTAGTGGGACTAAAAAAATGTTTAAAATGTGTTGATTGAGCACCAAAGTGCTCGGGTGCTCGGGCCGAACACATCGGGATGCTCGGGTGCTCTACAGAACACCCGAGTATAATGGAAGTCAATGGGAGAACCTGAGCATTAAACCAGGCACCCCCTGCTCTGAAGAGCAGAGGTTGCCTGGTTCATAGGAAAAGGCCAGAAAATGAACACTACCGAAATGGACTCCCAAGTTGCTGCTCGGAACGATGTTGTCGAAGTAGTACGCAAATTTTACAGATTGAAAATAATACGCACGAAACCAAAGATAAAATCGATTTTAGAGGAAAAATTGTTAGGAAACATTCTTTCCTGTATATTTACTTGTATATAAAGTGCAAGTGCTGGCAAAAATTACAAGCAAGAGGCACTCCAATACAACCTGTATATCACATAAAGGAGGGCCTCATTCACATTGTGGTACAATTGTTCATGTAGTGGGACTCCTACACTCATAGTGAAAGGGCTGCCAAATATTTCAAGGAACCGGCACTCCAATAGACTCTTTGCTACACATAAAGAAGGGCGTTATACACACCCTTGGAAAATTATGATTGATGGCCTGCTGGTGACCCTCAAAACCATTTGGAGCAAGGGCCTACTGATCTGACCATCTTAAACATTAGGGGTGAGGGTCTGCTGGTGAGCTGACCCTCTAAAAGGTTGTAGGTGAGTGCCTGCTGGTATGCTAACCCTATAAAACATTATATGCGAGGGCCTGCAGGTGAGCTGACCCTCTAAAAGGTAAGTGCCTGCTGGTAAGCTAACCCTATAAAACATTATATGCGAGGGCCTGCAGGTGAGCTGACCCTGTAAAAGATTGTAGGTGAGGACCTGCAGGTAAGCTGACCGTCTAAAAAACTTATATGTGAGGGCCTGCAGGTGAGCTGAACCTGTAAAAAATTATATGCGAGGGCCTGCAGGTGATCTGAAACTGCAAAAGATTGTAGATGAGGGCCTGCAGGTGAGCTGACCCTGTAAAACATTATATATGAGGGCCTGCAGGTGAGCTGACCTTGTAAAACATTATATGCAAGGGCCTGCAGGTGAGCTGACCCTGTAAAAGATTGTAGGTGAGGGCCTACTGGTGAGCTGACCCTCTAAAAAATTATATGCGAGGGCCTGCAGGTGAGCTGACCCTGTAAAAAATTATATGCGAGGGCCTGCAGGTGAGCTGACCCTGTAAAAGATTGTAGATGAGGGCCTACTGGTAAGCTGACCCTCTAAAAAATTATATGCGAGGGCCTGCAGGTGAGCTGACCCTGTAAAAAATTATATGCGAGGGCCTGCAGGTGATCTGAAACTGCAAAAGATTGTAGATGAGGGCCTGCAGGTGAGCTGACCCTGTAAAACATTATATATGAGGGCCTGCAGGTGAGCTGACCCTGTAAAACATTATATATGAGGGCCTGCAGGTGTTCTGACCCTGCAAAAGATTGTAGGTGAGGGCCTGCAGGTGAGCTGACCCTGTAAAGATTGTAGGTGAGGGCCTGCTGGTGAGCTGACCCTCTAAAAAATTATATGCGAGAGCCTGCAGGTGAGCTGACCCTGTAAAACTTTATATGTGAGGTCCTGCAGATGAGCTGACCCTGTAAAACATTATATGCGAGGGCATTGGCTACTGAGACAGGACTTGGTGGAAGACAGGGTGGTGCTTAACCGACTGGAAGCATTATCTGCTGCAATCCAGCAGCAGATAATGTATGGTAGTGTATGCGCAAAAAAATGTAAAAAGATATTTTGGATGTGGAAACGTCACACGTCACACATAGATAATGTCAATGCTGTCACCAGCAGCTAATAAAAAATTACAGGAAATCTCACATGTATTTGGGAAAAAAGTACACTGTACGGAAAAAGTACACTGTACACTGTATGTCACAGATAAAAAATTTATGCGCACATGTTACACTGCAGATGTCCCCTGGTAATGTCACTGTCAAAAGCGGACACTGTCTATTGAAAAAGTACACTGTATGTCACAGATATTTTTTGGATGCGCACACTTTACACTGGAGATGTAACGCACTAATGTCACTGTCCGCAACGGACATCGTCTATGGAAAAGGTACACTGGCTTCTGTCTCACAGGGGTTTTTTGCCTTCCTCTGGATCAACTTGTAGGAAACAGGCCGAACTGGATGGACAAATGTCTTTTTTCGGTCTTAAATACTATGTTACTATGTTACTATGTTACTGGATGTCACAGATATTTTTTTGGATGCGCACACTTAACACAGGAGATGTGGCGCACTTAATGTCACTGTCTGCAGCGGCCTAACTATCCCCAGTAGGAATTGACAGGGTCGTGCATCCTCACCAATGCCTGGCCCTAAAATCTTGCGCATGTGCCCATGACCTAGACCCAGTATAGGTCATCAATATCGGATCAGTGGGGGTGCCACACCCTGTCCCCCCACAGTCAGCTGCAGCCTCTAGCTCTGGGACTAGCACATTGAATCAACAGGAAGCACAGATGCATTCATAGTGTAGTGCCCGTACTAGGTTACTGCATCTTAGCTATCATTCTCTTCAATGGGGATAAACTGCAGTAACCCAGCACGGCCACTACACTATGAACAGAGCTGTGCTTTCTGCTCCATTCAAATTTAGTTCCTGAGCTGGAGGCTGCAGGAAACAGCTGACTATGGGGGAGGGAGTTTCTCCCACCCTCACCAATAGAATATTAGCAGCCTATCCTGAGGATAAGTCATCAAAATCAGGAGCCTGGAAAACCCATTTAGGCTGGGAACACACCTAGGCGTTTTTGGATCAGGCGTTTTTTTGAGCATTTTTTCCGCGGAAAACGCACGTTTTTTTAGGCGTTTTTGTATTTTTGCAACGCGCGTATTTGGGGCGCTTTTTGATTGACAGCTTACAGTTTGCAGAAAAAATGAATCCCCACCCAGCAAAGGTGGGTAGAGATTCTGCCTTTCTGCTGGGTTTTACTACAAAAACGCGCGATCATATGCGCGTTTTTGAAGCGGAAAACGCGCATATTTTCTTATATGGGTGCAAACGCTTGGGCAAACGCCCCAAAGAAGCTCATGCACAAGCGTTTGCGTTTGGCGTTTTTCAGCGCGTTCAATCGTTCAAACCACGTCCATTGGAATACATGGGTTTTCACTTGTTGTGCGTTTTTCAGCGCGTTTGAACGCGCTGAAAAACGCTTAGGTGTGTTCCCAGGGTTAAGGCTCTGTCCACTGCGTTGTATGGGAGCTTAGTTGCAGTAAACTGGCACAATCACTACACAGTAAAAACAAACAATGCAGCAGCACACAAATAATAAAGTAAAAACAGTAGTGCCATACTCACTATAGAAAATTAAAATGCTAATGCTGCATTGTAAATGTGAGATTCTTGGCAAATACATTTTGTACAAAATCAATTGCGCTCAGCATTAGTGATGAACGAGCACCAAAGTATTCGGGTGTTCGGCTGAACACATAGCTATATTCGTGTGCTCAGCCGAGCACCCGAGTATAATGGAAGTCAATGGGAGACAACCAGACACCCCCTGCTCTGAAGAGGGGAGGGTGCCTGGTTCATTGGAAAAGGTCTGAAAGTGACAGAAACACCACAGAAAAGGATCGAGAACAGCATGGGGACGATGTCTGGATGCATCTTGGACTCCCAGGTCCATGATTGGGACCATGTTGTTCGAGTTGTATGCCACTTTTACAGACTGACAAAAATACACCCAAACCCCCCCCCTCAAAAATTTTTATTTTACAGGAAAAAATGTTAGGAAACATTCTTTGCTGTATATTCAATTGTATATAAAGTGCAAGTGCTGCCAAAAATTACAAGCAAGAGGCACTCTAAAACAGCCTGTATATCACATAAAGGAGGGCTCCGTTCACATTGTGCTACAATTGTTCAGGTAGTGGGACTCCTACATTCATAATGCCTATGCACTAAGTGAAAGGGCTGCCAAAAATTACAAGGAATCGGCACTACAATACACCCTTTATTACACACAAAGGAGGGCATCATACACACCCTTGAAAAATTATGATTGGTGGCCTGCTGGTGACCCTCAAAAACATTATGGTTAAGGACCTGCTGGTAACCCTCTAAAACATTATGGGCGAGGGCCTGCTGCTGAGCTGACCCTCTAAAACATTATGGGCGAGGGCCTGCTGGTGCGCTGACCCTGTAAAACATTATGGTTGAGGGCCTGCTGGTGAGCTGACCCTGTAAAACATTATGGTTGAGGGCCTGCTGCTGAGCTGACCCTCTAAAACATTAGGGGCGAGGGGCTGCTGGTGAGCTGATCCTCTAAAACATTATGGTTGAGGGCCTGCTGGTGAGCTGACCCTCTATAACAATATGGTTAAGGCCTGCTGGTGAGCTGACCCTCTAAAACATTATGGTTGAGGGCCTGCTGGTGAGCTGACCCTCTAAAACATTATGGTTGAAGGCCTGCTGGTGAGCTGACCCTATAAAACATTAGGTTTGAGGGCCTGCTGCTGAGCTGATCCTCTAAAACATTAGTGGCGAGGGGCTGCTGCTGAGCTGACCCTCTAAAACATTATAGTTTAGGGCCTACTGGTAAGCTGACCCTCTATAACATTATGGTCGAGGCCTGCTAGGGAGCTGACCCTCTAAAACATTATGGTTGAGGGCCTGCTGGTTAGCTGACCCTCTAAAACATTATGGTTGAAGGCCTGCTGGTGAGCTGACCCTATAAAACATTAGGTTTGAGGGCCTGCTGGTGAGCTGACCCTGTAAAACATTATGGTTGAGGGCCTGCTAGTGAGCTGACCCTATAAAACATTAGGGGCGAGGGGCTGCTGGTGAGCTGACCCTCTAAAACATTATGGTTGAGGGCCTGCTGGTGAGCTGACCCTCTATAACATTATGGTCGAAGCCTGCTGGTTAGCTGACCCTCTAAAATATTATGGTTGAGGGCCTGCTGGTTAGCTGACCCTGTAAAACATTATGGTTGAGGGCCTGCTAGTGAGCTGACCCTGTAAAACATTACGGTTGAGGGCCTGCTGGTGAGCTGAGCCTGTAAAACATTATGGTTTAGGGCCTGTTGCTGAGCTGACCCTATAAAATATTACGGTTTAGGGCCTGCTGGTGAGCTGACCCTCTAAAACATTATGGTTGAGGGCCTGCTGGTGAGCTGACCCTCTTTAAAAATTGTAGTGGAGGGAATATATACAATCTGGAGGAGGAGGAGGAGGAGGAGGAGGAGAAGAGAACAAGATTCAACCATATACACTTTTTTGTGGTGGAAAAGGTGCATGGGAATACACTACAGTAGACGGAGTACATTATAAACAATACATTAAAAATTGCCTGTATGTTCATCATCAGCTCTCCTCTGGTGGAGTTGAGAAGTCAGGGGCAATCCAGGCCTTGTTCATTTTTATCTAAGTCAACCTGTCAGCATTGTCAGTGGACAAGCGTATACGCTTATCAGTTATAATGCCACCAGCAGCACTAAATACACGCTCAGACAAAACGCTGGCAGCAGGGCGGGCCAGCACCTCCAAGGCGTAGAGCGCAAGTTTGTGCCACATGTCAAGCTTGGACACTCAGTAGTTGTAAGGCACTGTATTCCTTCACCATCTTTCAAAACATTTCCCTCCTTGTGCCACTAGGCCGTGCTTCAGGGTGAGGTTGCTGGCGAGGTGTCATGAAAGTGTCCCATGCCTTGGAGAGTGTTGCCCTTTCTTTGTTGGAACTGCTGCGTGTTCCCCTTGTCACCCTTCCTCGGTTGCCTAAGGAAGTACGTTGTGGAAAGTTTTGGACCAATCTCTCAACAAGTACCTTCTGGTATTGCACTGTTTTACTCGTCATCTCCACCACAGGAATGAGAGATGAGAAGTTATCTTTGTAGCGGTGGTCGAGAAGGGTGAACACCCAGTAATCTGTGTTATCTAAAATGCATATAACGCGAGGGTTGCGGGAAAGGCAGCCTAACATGAAGTCAGCCATGTGTGCCAGAGTACCAACAGGCAAGATGTCAATGTCAACATCAGGATGACTCTCCATCCCCTCCTCCTCCTCTTCTGCCCATCCACACTGAACAGATGGAATTAAAGTTCTATGGGTATTACCCTCTGTAGCAGAGGCAACTGTCTCCAGCTCCTCCTCCTCTTCATGGCCCAATTCGCGCTTAGAAGACAAACTGTGGGTGGTCTGGCTATCACCCTGTGTAATCTTCCCCCCCATTTCCTTATCTACCACATTCAGAGCTTCATCCTTAACCACTTCAGCCCCCCTAGCTTAAACACCCTTAATGACCAGGCCACTATTTACAATTCTGCACTACACTACTTTCACCGCTTATTGCTCCGTCATGCAACTTACTACCCAAATGAATTTTACCTCCTTTTCTTCTCACTAATAGAGCTTTCATTTGGTGGTAATTCATTGCTGCTGACATTTTTACTTTTTTTGCTATTAATCGAAAATGACCGAAATTTTTGCAAAAAAATGACATTTTTCACTTTCTGTTGCAATTTTTTTTTTTAAAAACTACATTTCTATATAAATTTTTTGCAAAATGTATTGTTCTACATGTCTTTGATAAAAAAAAATCCAATAAGTGTATATTTATTGGTTTGGGTAAAAGTTATAGCGTTTACAAACTATGGTGCAAAAAAGTGAATTTTGAAGCAGCTCTGACTTTCTGAGCACCTGTCATGTTTCTTCAGGTGCTAGAATGTCAGGATAGTATAAATACCCCCCAAATGACACCATTTTAGAAAGAAGACACCCCAAAGTATTCGTGGAAAGGGATGGTGAGTTCATGTATCATTTCATTTTTTTTCACAAGTTAGCGGAAAATGACACTTTCTGAGGAAAAAAAAATAATAATAAAGTTTCCATTTCTGCTAACTTCTGCCAAAAAAAAATAAATCTCCCACGGACTCACTATGCCCCTCAGTAAATACCTTGGGGTGTCTACTTTCCGAAATGGGGTCATTTGTGGGGTATGTTTACTGTTCTGACATTTTGGGCGGGGCTAAATTGTGAGCAACCTTGTAAAACCTAAAGGTACTCGTTGGAATTTGGGCCCCTTTGCGCACCCAGGCTGCAAAAAAGTGTCACTCATGTGGTATCGCCGTACTCAGGAGAAGTAGGGCAATGTGTTGTGGGCTGTATTTTTACATATACCCATGTTGGGTGAGAGAAATATCTCTGTAAACTGACAACTTTGTATAAAAAAAATTAAAAAGTTGTCATTTACAGAGATATTTCTCACACCCAGCAGGAGTATATGTAAAAATACACCCCAAAACACATTGCCCTACTTCTCCTGAGTACGGCGATACCACATGTGTGACACTTTTTTGCAGCCTGGGAGCGCAAAGGGGCTCAAGTTAGTGAAATATGAGACTTTGTAAAAAAAAATAATAAAAAAAAAATATATATCAATTTCCGCTAACTTGTGCCCAAAAAAAAATAAAAATTCTGTGAACTCGACATGCCCCTCGAGTCGAGTTCACAGAATTTTTTTTTTTTGAGCACAAGTTAGCGGAAATTGATATATATATTTTTTTTATTTTTGTTCTTTACAAAGTCTCATATTTCACTAACTTGTGACAAAAAATAAAATTTTACATGAACTCACCATACCCCTCAAAGAATACCTTGGGGTGTCTTCTTTCCAAAATGGGGTCACTTGTGGGGTATTTATACTGCCCTGGCATTTTAGGGAACCTAAAGCGTGAGAATCCAAATGCGTAAAAATGCCCTGTGAAATCCTAAAGGTACTCATTGGAATTTGGGCCCCTTTGCGCATCTTGGCTGCAAAAAAGTGTCACACATGTGGTATCGCCGTACTCAGGAGAAGTAGGGCAATGTGTTTTGGGGTGTATTTTTATACATACCCATGCTGGGTGAGAGAAATATCTCTGTAAATGACAATATAAATTTTTTTTTTATACAAAGTTGTCAATTTACAGAGATATTTCTCTCACCCAGCATGGGAATATGTAAAAATACACCCTAAAACACATTGCCCTACTTCTCCTGAGTATGGCTATACCACATGTGTGACACTTTTTTGCAGACAAAATGCGCAAAGGGGCCCAAATTCCAATGAGTACCTTTTAGGAGGGCATTTTTACGCATTTTTCTTCTCACGCTTTAGGGCCCCTAAAATGCCAGGGCAGTATAAATACCCCACATGTGACCCCATTTTGGAAAGAAGACACCCCAAGGTATTCCATGAGGGGCATGGCGAGTTCATAGAAGATTTTTTTTTTGGCACAAGTTAGTGGAAATTGATTTTTTATTGTTTTTTTTCTCACAAAGTCTCCCTTTCTGCTAACTTTTGACAAAAAGTTCAATTTTTCATGGACTCACTATGCCCCTCAGCGAATACCTTGGGGTGACTTCTTTCCAAAATGGGGTCATTTGTGGGGTGTTTGTACTGTTCTGGCAATTTGGGGTGAGGCTAAATTGTGAGCAGCAATGTAAAATTCAAAGGTACTCGTTGGAATTTGAGCCCCTTTGCGCACCCAGGCTGCAAAAAAGTGTCACTCATGTGGTATCGCCATACTCAGGAGAAGTAGGGCAATGTGTTGTGGGGTGTATTTTTACATAAACCCATGTTGGGTGAGAGAAATATCTCTGTAAACTGACAACTTTGTATAAAAAAAATTAAAAAGTTGTCGTTTACAGCGATATTTCTCACACAAAGTATGGGTATATATAAAAATACACCCCAAAACACATTACCCTGCTTCTCCTGAGTTCGGCAATACCACATGTGTGACACTTTTTTGCAGCCAAGATGCGCAAAGGGGCCCAAATTTCCATGAGTACACGTGCGCATGCGCGCGCGTTCACAGCATATCTCGCCTCTCGCGAGATGATGCACGGATGCGTCCAGGAGGAACAAACCTGCCGCCTGGACGCATCCGTGCGTTCGGCAGTCAGGAGGTGGTTAATTGTGAGCAGCGATCGTTTGAGTAGACACAGCAGTGGGATGGTTACGCTGATAATAGCCTCATCACCACTAAGCATCTGTGTGGATTCATCAAAGTTTTTAAAAACTTACATCAATGCCCACTCCTCGCTTGTGAATAGTGGCAGTTGACTAGAAAGGCGATGACCATGTTGCAGGTGGTATTCCACAACTGCCCTCTGCTGCTCGCAAAGCCTGGCCAACATTGTAGAGTTCCAATGCGTGCTCACGTCGCACAACAGTCTGTGAGCTGGAAGCCGCAAGCACTGCTGCAGCATTGACATACTGGCTGAACCTGTGGACGACATGCAGAAATGGGCACATACGCGGCACGCCTTCACTAGTAGCTAAGAAAAATTGGGGTAGGTTTTAATAAACCGCTGAACCACTAAGTTTAAGACATGGGCTAGGCATGGGATGTGTGTCAGGTCACTGAGCTCCAAAGCCGCCACCAAGTTACGGCCATTGTCAGACAGAACCATGCCTGGTTGTAGGTTGAGTGGTGAGAGCCACAGCTTGGTCTGGTCCCTTATACCCTGCCACAGCTCTGCGGCGGTGTGCTGTTTGTCCCCTAAGCAGATCAGCTTCATCACGGCCTGTTGACGCTTACCCACAGCAGTGCTACACTGCTTCCAACTAGCGAATGATGGCTGACAGCGGAGGAGGAGGCGGCAGAGGAGGAGAAGTGGGTGTTGGAGCCAGTAACATAGCTGCTGGCGGAGACTGAAAATGGACATAGGGCCCGCAATCCTGGGCGTGGGTATCACCTGTGCCATCCCAGGGTATGACTCACTCCCGGCCTCCACAACATTCACACAGTGTTCGGTCAGGGAAATGTAGCATCCCTGGCCACCAGCACTTGTCCATGTGTCCGTGGTGAGGTGGACCTTCCCAGTAAGTGCGTTAGTCAGGGCACGGGGGATGTTCTGGGACACATGCTGGTGTATGGCGGGCACGGCACACCGTGAAAAATAGAGGCGGCTGGGGACTGCGTACCAAGGGATGGCCGCCGACATCAGGATGGGGAAGGCCTCAGTGTCCAGAAGCCTAAATGCCAACATTTCAAGGGCCAGTAATTTCAAAAGTTGTGCATTTAGTGCTATGGCCTGTGGGTGGGTGGGTGGGTATTTGCGCTTAAGTTTAAATGCCTGTGTTATGTGTTATCGCTGGGACAGGGAAGTGGATGTTGTTGCTGATGGTTCATGCGAAGGTCCAGATGCAGGGCGAGGGGTATCCGGGCCTGCGCCTTCTACAGGGGATTGGCCAGCAGTGCGTAACACAGGGGAAGAGGAGGCAGTGGTGTGACCCGCAGACCCAGATTGTGGACCCAGGCGTTCGGCCCACTTATTAGGGTGCTTAGATGCCATGTGGCGGATCATGCTGGTGGTGGTGAGGTTGCTAGTGTTCACGCCCCGGCTCATTTTGGTATGGCACAGGTTGCAAACAACCACTCTTTTGTCGTCTGCACTTTCCTCAAAAAAGCGCCATACTACGGAACACCTACCATTTGGCAAAGTAGATTTACTCATGGGGTTTCTCTGTGTAATGGTTGCAGGCCTATTTGGTGTGGGCCGACGTCTCCCTTTTGCAACCCCACTGCCTCTTCCAGACCTGTTGCGGCGCTGCGGATCCCACCCCCTCTGTACTGCTGTCCTTGCTCGGCTTTTCACCTTCCCATGTTGGGTCAGGAACCGCATTGTCCACCACCTCCTCTTCCACTTCCTCACTCTGCTCATCCTCCTGACTTGACCTAATCACAACCTCAATAATTTACAACTGCGTCTCATCATCATCCACCTCGTGAACGAATGATTGCAGTTCACCACCGTCGTCTTCTTGAGACTGTGAAGGCTCAAGAGGTTGGGAATCAGGGCACAATATCTCAGGCACCTCTTCAAGCGTGCTTGGCGTGAGAGCCAAACCAAGTACTGGCGATGAAAAGAGGTCATGTGAATATCCCAGTGTGGGATCACTTGTTTGGCCAGACTCCACATGATGAGAGGAAGGAAGATCATAGTGAGGATTTAGTTGACCAGACTCTTGGCTACAGAGACTGGACTTAGTGAAAGAGAGGGTGGTGCTTAACCGACTGGAAGCATTATCTTCAGCAATCCAACCGACCACCTGTTCTCACTGGTCCAACTTGGACAATGTTGTCCTGCGCTCCCCAGCTAAGTTGGACATGAAGCCGGGTAAGGTGGACTTTTTAGTTTTTTTATGGTGCACTAGAAGCAGGCACAGATTCATTGCGCCCAGGGCCACGGCCTGTGCTTGCACCATCAGCATCACACCTACTTCCCCGTCCCTTAGTGCTCGCCTTTTTCTTATTAATTATTTTGTCTGTAGATGTGGCGCAGATTGTTTTACTGTCCGCTAAAGACACAGTTTTCTGATGCAGGACAGTATTGGTTACAGAACACCACAGATTATGGACACTATACTATGCCCAGGTTAATGGAAGTTGTAATATAGACAATGTTTTAAGATGCTGTTCAGTATTGGATACAAAAACCAACAGATTTTGGACACTACACTAGGCCCAGATTTATGTAAGTTGTAATATACACACTATTTTCAGATGCTGTTCAGTATTGGATACAAAAACCAACACATTTTGGACACTACACTAGGCCCAGATTAATGAAAGTTGTAATATACACACTGTTTTCAGATGCTATTCAGTATTGGATACAAAAACCAACAGATTTTGGACACTCTACTATGCCCAGATCAATGGAAGTTTTAATATACACACTGTTTTAAGATGCAGTTCAGTATTGGGTATAGAACACCACAGATTACGGACACTATATTAGGCCCACATTATTGGAATTTGTAATACTGACAGTGGTTTCTGAGGCAGGACAGTATTGGTTATAGAACACCACAGATTACAGACATTATATTAGGACCAGATTATTGGAATTTGTAATACTAACAGTGTTTTCTGAGGCAGGACAGTATTGGTTATAGAACACCACAGATTATGGACAATATATTAGGCCCTGATTATTGGAATTTGTAATACAGACAGTGTTATATGATGCAGGACAGTATTGGTTACAGAGAACACCGCAAATTATGGACACTAGATGTGAACCAGATTATTAAAGAGTCAGTCTGCGGATGATTTTCAGTATATGTCACTAATAGTTATAAAATAAAAATATCTTGCTGCTGTCAAACACACACAGCAGCCCTTAAAAGGATTTTGGATTCTTTGAAAAACTTTTGGTATTAAATACAGCAAATTTCTCTCCCTGCACTATCTGTCCCTTCCTTAGCATGAATGTCCCTGACACTGCTGTTAAATATATTTTTAATCTAAAAAAAAGCATATATAATGGCACTTTTGTATCTTTGAAAAGCTTTCTCTAACTAAAATCGCTGAAATTCGCTCCCAGCTCTGTCTTTTTCTTCCTACCCGATGCTCTCCCTATGTCTGAGCCGAACATGCGTCATTGGGTGCTATATAGCACCAGATGACGCTTTCCGGCCAGCCAATCTCTGTAATACCAGCAGCCAACATGACTACTGGCATTACAGTGAGGGCAGTACTTACCTGCACCTTTATTGGCTGCTTAACACCCGCAAAACATGCGGGATGGAGACTCGAGCATATTGCTCGAGCACATGCGGTACTCGGCTGAGTACCGCCATGTGCCGAGCATAGAGGTGCTCGAGCCGAACAGATATTCAGCAGAGCATGCTCGCTCATTACTAATCAGCATACATGTGGAACCTGCATTCTGTGAATTTAACCACTTGAAGACCACAGGTTTATACCCCCCTAGTGACCAGGCCCTTTTTTACAAATCCGTACAGAAATTCGCTTTCTGTTGTAAAAATTTTCAAATAACACTGCATTTCAATTTAAAATTTTCTCTAAATTTATTGTTCTACATGTCTTTGATAAAAAAAAATGCAATAAGTGTATATTTATTGGTTTGGGTAAAAGTTATAGCGTTTACAAACTATGGTGCAAAAAAGTGAGTTTCTGCACTTTGATTTTCTGAGCACCTGTCCTGTTTCCTGACGCACTACAATGCCCAGACAGTAGAAACACCCAATAAATGAACCCATTTCGGAAAGTACACACCCTAAGGTATTCGCTAAGGGGCATAGTGAGTTCATGGAATTTTTTATTTTTTGTCACAAGTTAGCGGAAATGGAATTTTTTTTTTCAAAAAATTTCATTTTCCGCTAACTTGTGTCAAAAAATAAAAACTTCCATGAACTCACTATGCCCCTTAGCGAATACCTTGGGTGTCTACTTTCTAAAATGGGGTCACTTGTGAGGTTTTTCCACTGCCCTGGCATTTGAGGGTCACCGCAATCATTACACGTATGGCCAGAATTAGGAGTTTCTGCTATTCTCCTTATATTGACCATACGGGTAATGAGATTTTTTTTTCCGTTCAGCTGCTGGGCTGAAAGAAAAAAATGAACGGCACAGATTTCTTCATTCACATTGATCAATGTGGATGAAAAAATCTCTAAAAAATGTGCAAAAAAAAAGAGGGGAAAGCTGTAAAGCTGCGATCGCTAAGGGACCCTTAGGCCTCATTCACACGTCCGCAATTCTGTTCCGCAAAATTTTGCGGAACGGAATTGTAGATACATTCAATTCTATGGGGACAGACTTTGTCCCGCTCGGATCCGGAATTGCAGATCTGCACTTCCGGATCCGCAAAAATATACAACATGTCCTATTCTTGTCCGCAATTGCGGACAAGAAAAGGCATTTTCTATATAGTTCTGGCAATGTGCGGATCCGCAAAATGCGGAAAGCACATTGCCGGTGTCCGTATTTTGCGGACCCGCAGATCCATGGATCCGCAAAACACATACGGACGTCTGAATGAGCCTTACAGGGGGGTGATTAGTGACAGGGGGGGTGACAGGGGGTGATCAGGGGGGGTGACATGGGTGATCAGGGGATAATCAGTGATGGGGGGGGGTGTAGTGATTGGTGCACTTTACTTATGTTTCCTCTGGTGGTCCCAGACAAATGGACCACCAGAGGAGCAAATAGCAGGCATATCAGACGCTGTTTACAAAACAGCTTCTGATATGCGTTTTAAATGCGCTTTTATTCGCATCTACAACCTGCCAGCGCATGATTAGCGCTGGCAGGCTGTAGTTTCAGTTGTCCCGGTTACGATCGCATGAACGTTTATGCGACATCTCGGGTCTCACGAGATGACGCCGATAGGCGGCAGTGAGACCTGAGAGCCGCCGCGCTGACGCCCATCGGTGTTAGCGCGGCGGCAAGTGGTTAATGGAGGCCAGTATAGCGGAGATAGTATTTAGTGTAGGTTGCTGTCCTAAATAGATCGCCTTGTTGTTGGCGGAAGGCACAAATGATTTTGTACAAAATGTATTTGCCAAGAATCTCACATTTATAACGTAGCATTAGCATTAGTACATTTCCTATAGTGAGTATCGCACTGTTGAATTTACTTTGTTATTTGTGTTTGCAAAGTGCTGCTGCACTGTGTTTGTTTTTGCTTTTGTGCTTTCAGCCATGGCGATGTGCACCTGCGCACTGGGATGTGCTGACTAACCCCCACTTTTTTCTTTGCAGCTACTACACAGTGGTTGTAGATTTGACATCTGATCAGTGGGGGTATGGGATGTTGGACAGGGACCAATCTGGTATCGATGACCTAAGAATATGCTATCAATATCTAAGTACCAGAAAACCCCTTTAACCCCTTAAGGACCGGGGGTTTTGGGATTTTTGCGTTTTTGTTTTGCGCTCCCTGCCTTCCAAAAGCCATAACATTTTTATATTTCCGCTCACATAGCCATATGACGGCTTATTTTTTGCGGGACAAGTTGTACTTTTTAACGCTACCATTTATTTTTGCATGTGATGTAGTGGGAAACGGGAAAAAAATTCCAAATGGGGTGAAATTGCAAAAAAAAAGCAATTTCACCACAGTTTTACGGGTTTTTAAATTACAACGTTCGTTTTGCGATAAAACTGACTGGTTAATTTTATTCTTCAGGTCAGTACGAATCCGGCAATACCTAATATGTATAGTTTTTCTTATGTTTTGATAGTGAAAAAAATTAAAAGTGGGAATTTTTTATTTTATTTTTTGTCGCCATGTTTTGACCCCTATAACTTTTTTGTAATTATGCGTACGAAGCAGTGTAGGGGCTCATTTTTTGCGGGCAATCTGAACTTTTAATTGATACCATTATGGGGTGCGTATAATGTTTTGATCACTTTTTATTCATTTTTTAGGAAATGAAGCGTCCAAAAATGGCGAATTAGCCATTTGGACGCTTTCTTCCGTTTTATGTTTACCGTATGGTGAATATTTTTAATATTATTATAGTATGGGCGTTTCGCACATTGCGACACAGATTATGTGTAATTTTTTTATTTTTTTATTTATTTTATTTTCATTTTGGGGAAAGGGGGTGATTTGAATTTTTATATTTTTTTATTTAATTTTTATTTTTTAAACTTTTTTTTTTTTTTTACCACTTTCTTATAGTTCCCATAGGGAACTATAAGATGCAATCATCAGATTGTTATTCTCATATATTCCAATGCAATAGCATTGGAATATATGAGAAAATCGCATATTTCCTATGGAGCCTATTACAGTCATAGGCTCCATAGGAATACTGTGTAGTACCCTAGGTTTCATTCACAGAAACCTAGGGTACTAAATGCATGCTCGGCTCCCCTTGTGGCCATCAGGAGCCGGAGCAAAACCGAAAGTGAAACTTTCGGTTTTGCGCTGATCAGATGCCGTGGTCAGGATTGACCACGGCATCTGAGGGGTTAAATGTCCGCGATTGGCATCGCTGCCGGTCGCGGACATGAGCTGCGGGTGTCAGCTTGATGAATCAAGCGTTTACCCGCAGCTCGGGCGCCCGCTCCGTGCGGGAGCGGGCGCCATCTTTAAAGTGTGGACGAAGGGCGTACATGTACGCCCTTCGTCCTTAAGGGGTTAAAGATATTCCTGTCTGGAACATTAATGGCGTATCGCTAGGATTTTCCATCAATGTCAGATAGGTCCATGTCCCACCTATTACTTGGCCTACTTTGCACTAGAATCATGCAGCAAAATGAAGGTGCATTTCTAGAGCATGTTAAGCCATGCTCCATTTCAGGCATGCCATCACCCTTTATTTACTTAGATTGTGAGCCAGTGGGTCTCACAATCTAAATTCCCTATCAGTATGTCTTTGGAGTGTGGGAGGAAACTGGAGTACCCGGTGGAAACCCATGCAGAACATACAAACTCCACGCAGATGTTTTCCGTGGTCGGATTTGAACCTTGGACCCCAACGCTGCAAGTCACCAGTTCTAAACACTGAGCCACCGTGCTGCCCTTTCCTACTAAGCAACACCCCTTATGAAACTAGCATGATTAATAAAGGTCTGGATGCCTGCAGCCATCACTAAGGAGAGATACTGTAAGTATATACCGTATAAATACAGGTACAACAGAACTCAATAAGAGCTGTATAAATGTCTGTGCATGGGCCCCATAGCAGCTGTGTGGCATGCTTTCATGGAAGATATGCCACTAGGTAGGCTAATAGTGCACCCTATTATACCCACAGGAACAGTACTTTCTTATTGCCAGTAACCACTGTCGGACTGGCCCACTAGAACACCAGAGGATCCTCCCAGGCTCTGGTACCATAGTGGGCCCCAAAGACCCAGTAGAAAATAACCCATTTGGAGCCAATCACTTACCCCTGTCACTTACCGCTTGGCCTTTGGAGCCAATTACTTACTCATATAAGGTGTCTTTATTTGAATCAAATCCACAGCAATAGTGTCTAATTTATTTCTTTACTAAGTAATTGTGCTCTAAACACAGCATTAGTGTCCCTTTAGTGCTCTCCTGACAGTAATATTACCCCATTACTGCCCCTATACAGAAACAGGGCCTTCTTTGTGCTTTTCCCACAGTAATTGCACCCCGTAGTGACCCATACACATTTAAAGTGCTCCCTTATTGACCCACACATAAGGCAGGTAGGAATGATGACGTCACAGCTTTACCCTGGCCTGTGTCTAGTAAAACTATAAATTTCCATGCACAGGCAATTCTAAAAATTCACATAAGTGAGCAATAGATTTAGGGTCCTATTACATGGGATAATGCTGGCTAATAAACAATCAGCAATTAGCGATACACGTTGACCAGAGCTTGTTTAATGGGCCTTTCACATGGCCAGATGCAAACTAAAAGAGGTAATAAGGATCATTAATCTCTCACTATCACTATACACATTGTCGGCAGCACATCCCCTATGTACACCGAGCAATGTGCTGCTAAAAAAACGCTGATTTAGGTGTCCCATGTGTAGCGCCCTGGAGTAAGGGTACTATGGAGTCTGGACATTTGTGGACATTTGTTGCTATTGCTGGTATGCAAAGCCATGAACTCACTACCTTAGTGCACTAGAAAGGATTAACTTGTGATTTATGCTGTTATTTGCACTTATACTGTTGAATTACATTATATATGCTAAACTCTGTTCATCTGCACTGTTATTGCACTGAATTGTGGAAAGAGTTAATGAACAACCAGTTCATACTAACAGACTTTGGGAATTCCCAGCCTGTGCACTGAGAAGCTCGTAATTTCACACTGCTGTCATAAGAGACTATCCAGAGGTCAGTTTTGGAGGGAAAATCCAGACACAGTGAACTTTTTATCATCTGGTTTAGCTCTGTCAGACTGTTATTTACAACTGAAAACTGATTAGTCACTCCCATTGACTTATATTGCAGCCCAATACAGGTCTATGGCAGCCTTTAACCCCAACAGTGTTTCTGTTCAGATTCCCCCACTAGAAGGTTCTAAATCAGTTAGAAACTGGATAAAAGTAGAGCAGTCGGAGCCCCTAGTGGTCTACACACAAGGACCACTGTTAAGTAGGAGAAGCTCTGAAAACCAACAAGAGTGACCAGAAGAAGATGTTAAGATGCTGTATTAACAGCCCTTTGACCGGCCACTGCACATGAAAGTTGTGACTACCCGACGAACAATCATTTTGCTAATTTGGTGGATGATCGGCGACACCTTTACATGAGCCAATTTATGTTTGTAGAAACATTTGTTTCCGATAATTGGACCAATCCTCAGTGGGTGTAAAAGAGACCTTAGTGAATTATATTTTTTTAATGCTGGGCCATTACTTATCAAAAGGCCCACAATCATTTGTGTCTGATAAACTAAATGTTTCAGATTAAAGCTACCTATACATACTAAATTAATGTTAACCAAATCTACTGATTTTTGAAGGACTGGCCGATCATCTAAACTGTATGGTGGTGTACCAACCTTCCCTACTGGCAGATGTTAGGGGGAGAAGGATTAGGCTGTTGGATTTCAAAATGCCTGATCCTTTTGTTCTCCCTTCTGTCCATACAGAACACTGATTGGACATGTGTAAAGGGAAGGTGGTGCAAATGCATAGCTGTCGGTCAAATGTGTGTTGAGACAACAGCTATCTGAAGTGTATGGCCAGCCTATGAGTTTGTATCTGTACTAAATCCTTTCTGTTGTCATGAAAACTGGGCCATTATTAGTCTTCCAGGATGTGCTGATAATTAAAGATGAAGCTATCAGTCTCTCTCTTACCCATTAGTGTGACAAGATGAAATAAAGAACCTACGTTTGGAGCTTGTGCTTCTCCATTGAGAATTACACGTCAGAAGAAAAATGCTGTGGATTTGTTCTGTTCCAGAGTTGGAGACAGTGACAAATAGAAGATTAAGTCACCAAGTGGCTGCACTCTCCTCACAAGGTGACACCAAGATAATTGAGCATTTTTCTCGGCTTTTTGACACAGTCACACACTCAGGAGAGAGATACTTGACCATCTGTGCTCAGCCCCATTGCTTCACAAACTAAACAAAGTGAAGGCAAAAATGGAAGCTAATTTAGCACCTGCAGAATGAAATGAACAGCAGGAAGCCACAAGCTAATTCACTGGTTACATCGGTGACACAGCGCAAAGCAACTGTAACCTTTTTCAAGTATAAAACCCTCAGTGAACAATTTACCTTTCAAAACCCCTGATCCTGTCTGGTCTCATCACCACTTGCATGTCTGTCTCACATGGCCTTGCACTGTGCTAGTGACCACAGCTTCCTCTATTTCTTACCGGCAGCCCACCCCCTGTGCCTGCAACAATCACATCCTGAGAGCGCCAGGAAGCATGAAACAATGAGAGCGAGAAAGGAGGGGAGCAGCGGCAGCATGGTGTGTGTCAGTGGGACAAACATCCTGCAGCCACCATCCTTATACACCCCATTATTATATTATTTTACTTAAAGAGTGGTTGAAGCTTGGGCCAAGCTTCCAGCAGATTTGGTTGGAAAATCTACAGTAAGTGACTTTAAACATGCCTGGGATAAACACATGTCTTTCCTATGATAACAAAGAAATAATGTAAGGACAGACTAAGTGGACCAGGTGGTCTTTTTCTGCAGTCAGTGTTCTATGTTTCAAGACAATTAATACTTATTACAATGCTTCCAAATACTATTACACTTCCCAGCAGTACAACCCCCGGTAGATGATGTCAGAGGATCACTGCTGTGCTGACTATAACTGCTCCATCCTGCCACATAAGCATTATCAGTAAGTTTGTGTTGGCGTCACCGATTATTTTGCCCTCTCTTTGATCCGTCAGAACAATAACCCACGAAAAACGGATCCTATCTGTTGAGCATCCGCCTCGGTCAGCATTTGGTCATTAATCCATCAGTATTGCTAATGCCAAAAAAACAGGAGTGGATCCAAAACAGAGATGACACAGAAGAAATCCACAGAGTGGCCCTATGACATAGTGGTGAGATGGAAGAAGCATGAGGAGACCACAGAGTGGCCCATTGACAGAGTCTGGAGTTGGCGGCAGCTTCAGGAGACCACAGAGTGGCACAATGACAGAGCGTGGAGGTGCCGGCAGTATCAGGAGGCCACAGAGTGGCACAATGACAAAGTGTGGAGTT
This sequence comes from Bufotes viridis, assembly GCA_033119425.1. Taxonomy (NCBI): domain Eukaryota; kingdom Metazoa; phylum Chordata; class Amphibia; order Anura; family Bufonidae; genus Bufotes; species Bufotes viridis. The sequence goes on from CM065598.1 coordinate 63,066,505, forward strand.
GGCGGCAGCTTCAGGAGACCACAGAGTGGCACAATGACAGAGTGTGGAGGTGGTGGCAGCATCAGAAGACCACAGAGTAGCAAGGTGACATAGTGTAGAGGTGGCGGCTACATCAGGAAGCCACAGAGTGGCACAATGACAGAGTGTTAAGGTTGCAGCAGCATCAGGAGGCCACAGAGTGGCAAGGTGACATAGTGTGGAGGTGGGTGGCAATACCAGTAACAGCTGAAGATGGTGGGTGAAAGAAGGAGCACTTGGCATCAGGCGGGTGGCAGCATCAGAATAGTAGCTGAGGCAGGTAGCCAGAAGAAACCAGTTCGAATCACAAATATTTATCGCGAATGTCGGCACTTCAAGAATTTGCGAATATTTATAATATAGCGCTATATATTCGTATTTTTGAATATACATCATTTTTTTCTATCTTGCTTGTGGGCCAATGAGAGGGCAGCAATGTCTTTGTCTGAGCTTAGCAACATCCCTAGCAACCAACAGGAAAGTGGCTGTGGCAGGCGCAGCGCAATGAAGTGTCTTTTACGTTGTGGCATTAGAAGAATTTTGGTATCTCTGACTTTTCTAGTCTAACCCTACTGTCTATTACTCTGTCATTCCTCTAGCGCCATTCTATGGAAGCAGTAGGTTTAAAGAGCACACCAAATGCTTGAAATAACTTCTTTATTAACTTAATCTTTTCTTCATATATAAAGCTGCTGCCTCCGCAGCAGACAGTCTATGTACAAAACACATGTGGAAAATGGTGGATATATTTCTCTCTTCAGTATCTGTACTTTCACTTTAAGTTATTTAAGCACTTTATGATCTCTCTGAGAGGTATATCTGAGGGTTAAAAAATGTACTTGCTATATATGATCTGGTATGAGCAGTTCGCAGACTGTACGTAGTTTGCGTAGTTTGGAGATTACTATTTGGTATTTGCTATTTGCAATTTGCTTATTGCATACTGTTCATTTGCTATTTGCAGCTTGCTTATTGCATGCCGTTCATTTGCTATTTGGTGAAACTGCAAGTTAACACAAATGACTAGTTCAGTATATAGTTCTAATCACACTATTAACAATAGTAACATCCATAACTGTATTAAATACCTATTTTGGCCTTTTTGCTTCCATAAAACTGAACTCTCAGTGGAGTAAATGTCTGTTCAGCTTCTCTCCTCTGGGGTAATGAATTCTAGCAGCTCCAGCTAGGGAATTTCCCAGACAGGCTGAGTGTGAGGCTGGCTGTAATTGGCCAAGACCCCTGCTTAGTGTGTGACTGGCTGTGATTGATTAAGACTCCTGGGCAGTGACAACCGCTTAACTCTATTCTTTCTGTTAATAATTGTGCTGTGTCATTGCGCTTACCTTACAGTCATATAATGAATCTTAAAGGCATATTATATTTTCTGCTTCTGTGAACACAATATATAACTGTTACATGACATCCAAAAACATAAAGTCACAGTAAATAACTCTGCTTTTGTCTCTCACATATGAACATACGAACTGTATTGAAGCTATTAGCTGGTCTAGCTATATACATATATAAGTCACATTAGCAACCAGTGTCGGACTGGGGTGCCAAGGGCCCACCAGTAGAAGTGACTCTAGGAGCCCACGCTATAGTTTCATGCACATATTGACACTTAAGAGGGTTTTCCGATTTTGCATCAACATCCTTTCAAATAATCCTTTATATAGGAAGCTGTAGTGTAATAGCGCACATGACCTCTGCAGCTGATCACGGGCCTTGGTGCTATACACCACTGATATTACTAATTAGTTACAGCAGTCAGGTGCGGTACGCAGGTATTTTACCGCGGCAGCCAAAACATAATGTCCCAGCTGCAGCCTGGCAGAGAGAGCAGAGTATTGGTGCTGGATCAAATAGTGATCAGGATGGTGAGATTAAAGGGGTTATGCACTTTGTTTAAACTGATTATCTATCCTCTGGATAGATCATCAGCATCTGATCGGCAGGGGTCCGACACCCGGGACCCCTGCCCATCAGCTGTTTGAGAAGGTAGCGGTGCTCCAGGAGCGCCGCGGCCTTCTCACTGTTTACTGCCTGCCCAGTGACGTCATGACTAGTATATACTGGCCGGGGTGGGACTAAGCTCTGTTCACTTTAATGGAGCTTAGCCGCGCCCAGGCCAGTTGATACTAGTCGTGACGTTACTGGGCTGGCGGTAAACAGTGAGAAGCCCGCGGCACTCCTGGAGCGCCGCTGCCTTCTTAAACAGCTGATCGACGAGGGTCCCGGGTGTCGGACCCCTGCCGATCAGATGCTGATGATCTATCCAGAGGACAGATAATCAGTTTAAACAAAGTGCAGAACCCCTTTAAAGGGAATCTGTCAGCAGCATAGTAGCAGTTTTTTTTTTTCATGAATCCTTGTTAAATAAAGTACCTTATTTCCATAACTGGTGTTGTTTTTCATTTTCGTCTTGTCCTTTCTTCAAAAAACGCTTTTTCCTATATGCAAATGAAGTTCCTAGGAGCCCAGAGGGGCGTTCCTCCTTTAGCAAGTAGCCCAGGAACGCCCCCCTGATGTGATGTGCCCGCCGAAAATTTAAAAAAAACGAACGCCTATATCAGTCTAAATGCTCCGCCCCCCCCCCGCGCCAGGTCCTCTCTCCTCTTCTCCTCTCAGTGATGCGTCTCCCCGGCCGGCCGAAATCTTGCGCAGGCGCAGTGCCGGCGCTTGCCTGCGCGATCCTATGGAAAGCGAGGGCAACAGCCTCATCAGCGTCACTGGGCATGCACCCCCTTCAAGTTCAGTACTTAGATACCATAACAGAACCAAGTTATGTGCATAGATACAGCAAAAGAACTGTTACGCGCACACTTCTACACATGCCAGCCCTCTTTACATGCACACTTCTACACATGCCAGCACTCTTTACACGCACACTTCTACACATGCCAGCCCTCTTTTACATGCATACTTCTACACATGCCAGCACTATTTTACATGCATACCTCTACACATGCCGGCACTCTTTTACACGCACACTTTTACACATGCCAGCACTCTTTTACATGCACACTTCTACACATGCTAGCACTCTTTACTCGCACACTTCTACACATGCTAGCACTCTTTACACACATACTTCTACACATGCTAGCACTGTTTACACGCACACTTCTACACATGCCAGCACTCTTTACATGCACACTTCTACACATGCTAGCACTCTTTACACGCACACTTCTACACATGCCAGCACTCTTTACATGCACACATCTACACATGCCAGCACTCTTTACATGCACACTTCTACACATGCTAGCACTCTTTACACGCACACTTCTACACATGCCGGCACTCTTTTACATGCACACTTCTACACATGCTAGCACTCTTTACATGCACACTTCTAAACATACCAGCACTCTTTACACGCACACTTCTACACATGCCAGCACTCTTTACATGCACACTTCTACACATGCCAGCACTGTTTACACGCACACTTCTACACATGCCAGCACTTTTTACATGCACACTTCTACACATGCCAACACTCTTTACACGCACACGTCTACACATGCTAGCACTCTTTACACACATACTTATACACATGCTAGCACTCTTTTACACGCACACTTCTACACATGCCAGCACTCTTTACACGTACACTTATACACATGCCAGCACTCTTTACACGCACACTTCTACACATGCTAGCACTGTTTACACGCACACTTCTACACATGCCAGCACTCTTTACATGCACACTTCTACACATGCCAGCACTCTTTACACGCACACTTCTACACATGCCAGCACTCTTTACACGCACACTTCTACACATGCCAGCACTCTTTACATGCACACATCTACACATGCCAGCACTCTTTACATGCACACTTCTACACATGCTAGCACTCTTTACACGCACACTTCTACACATGCCGGCACTCTTTTACATGCACACTTCTACACATGCTAGCACTCTTTACATGCACACTTCTAAACATACCAGCACTCTTTACACGCACACTTCTACACATGCCAGCACTCTTTACATGCACACTTCTACACATGCCAGCACTTTTTACATGCACACTTCTACACATGCCAACACTCTTTACACGCACACATCTACACATGCTAGCACTCTTTACACACATACTTATACACATGCTAGCACTCTTTTACACGCACACTTCTACACATGCCAGCACTCTTTACACGTACACTTATACACAAGCCAGCACTCTTTACATGCACACTTATATACATGCCAGCACTCTTTACATGCATACTTCTACACATGCCAGCACTCTTTACATGCACACATCTACACATGCTAGCACTCTTTATACGCACACTTCTACACATGCTAGCACTCTTTACACGCACACTTCTACACATGCCGGCACTCTTTTACATGCACACTTCTACACATGCTAGCACTCTTTACATGCACACTTCTAAACATACCAGCACTCTTTACACGCACACTTCTACACATGCCAGCACTCTTTACATGCACACTTCTACACATGCCAGCACTGTTTACACGCACACTTCTACACATGCCAGCACTTTTTACATGCACACTTATACACATGCTAGCACTCTTTACACGCACACGTCTACACATGCTAGCACTCTTTACACACATACTTATACACATGCTAGCACTCTTTTACACGCACACTTCTACACATGCCAGCACTCTTTACACGTACACTTATACACATGCCAGCACTCTTTACACGCACACTTCTACACATGCCAGCACTCTTTACACGCACACTTCTACACATGCCAGCACTGTTTACACGCACACTTCTACACATGCCAGCACTCTTTACATGCACACTTCTACACATGCTAGCACTCTTTACACGCACACTTCTACACATGCCAGCACTCTTTACACGCACACTTCTACACATGCCGGCACTCTTTTACATGCACACTTCTACACATGCTAGCACTCTTTACACGCACACTTCTACACATGTCGGCACTCTTTTACATGCACACTTCTACACATGCTAGCACTCTTTACATGCACACTTCTAAACATACCAGCACTCTTTACACGCACACTTCTACACATGCCAGCACTCTTTACATGCACACTTCTACACATGCCAGCACTGTTTACACGCACACTTCTACACATGCCAGCACTCTTTACACACATACTTATACACATGCTAGCACTCTTTTACACGCACACTTCTACACATGCCAGCACTCTTTACACGTACACTTATACACATGCCAGCACTCTTTACACGCACACTTATACACATGCCAGCACTCTTTTACATGCATACTTCTACACATGCCAGCACTCTTTTACATGCACACTTCTACATGCACACTTCTACACATGCCAGCACTGTAATACTTTCATGCACTCTCTCATATACACACTGTCATACCTACAAGTACTCTTACATACACACAGTCTTACATACATGTACTCTTACATACACACAGTCATACATACATGTACTCTTACATACACACTGTCATACATGCAGGCACTCTTACACACACTGTCATACATGCAGGCACTCTTACACACACTGTCATACATGCAGGCACTCTTACACACACTGTCATACATGCACTCTTACATACACTGTCATAAATGCAGGAACTCTTTTAAACCAATTACAATACTTGTAGATTCCCTCCTCACCTCATGGTCCTCTATGTTGCTAGTTGTGTCCCCTGGTCCTGAGCCAGACTCCTCCCCCAGGGCTGGGCTCCAGACTGATCACACAGGCAGTCCTTCTAGGACAGCTGCCTCATTGGAGGAGATCCTGTCAGTGCTATTGACTGACAGGTTTTAGACCAATCAGCACTCCTGGTCACAGTAAGGCAATTTCCACATGATCTCATTTACATAAAATCGCGGCAAAGTGCTGTGTTTTTTGCCGCGATTTTATGGAAATCAGATCATGTGGAAACAGCCTTACTGACCAGGAGTGCTGATTACACAAAACGTCTGTTCCTATGAATCAGCGCTGGTGTGGAGCCCTCCTCATTTAGATTGAATCACGTGCATCCGACTGTGTACAGGGGGCGGAGCTTATTGTAGACAGCTTCTGAGCAAGGAAGCTAACTTGCTGGTTCAGGGGCCCACCAAGGATTTCCCCGGCATCCCGGTGGGCCAGTCCGAGCCTGTTAGCAACCTAGGAAAGGTCTTAGCTTACCAGCTACAGTTACCTACCCTTTTACTATATATAAACCTCCCCAGCAGTTATGAGAGAGACAGCAGTGTCATTGCTGTGCTCTGTGTTTTGCTGTTACATTACATTAGATAGTTAGTTAGTTAGCTTATATATATTAAAGATAGTTAGTGTGAGATAGTCAGTGAAATAGTGTAGCTGATAGGTTTCAATGCAGGGTGCTAGGTAGGGTGATAGGTTCTGCTGTCCATAGATGCATGCTACAGTGCTGTGATGTCCCAAGTTCACAACAATACTTAGTGTGCCAATCAGTAATATGTAGTCAGATCTGCTAAAATGTGCAGTTGCCCGTATTGCACAAAAATATGCTCATCAATTGCCGATTTGCACAATCGTGAATATATTGGAGCACTCTATCTGCATATAAAGCTATTGTACTGTTCTGCCGTGCCAACCATTTTCTCCAGTCTCAGGAAGCTTCTAGCAGCTTGAAAAATATAGCAAAAGTGAACCCACACCTGTATTGCGCGTGCAATACACGAATATTACACTGCCGATTTTCGCAATCAAGAAAATAATCGTGAATTCAAGAATTCACAAATATATGACGAATATTCGCCCAAATATTTGCAAAATATCGCAAATTCGAATATTGCCCCTGCTGCTCATCACTATTGGTGTGGCACCATGGATGATCTAGTCTGATGCATCAGGCATTGGTGGGTAGAAATCCTGGCTTATCCACGCCTGATTCATCTTGACAAAGGTCAGTTTCTCCACATTTAGGGTGGACAGGCGAGTTCTCCTTGGGGTAACTATGGCCCCCGCCACACTAAACACCCGCTCTAATGCCAGACTGTTGGTAATAACCAAGGGGAAAAGGGTGGGGGTTACCTCTATTATTACACCAGGCCCCTTCCATTCCAGCCCAATAAAAAAGACAACCATTCTTCTTCTTCTTTAACTCTTTTATTGTTGGGTGGTGATTAGCCACAGCTATTTATTAATGCAGCAAAACCATAAAAACACCATAACCAAACAGCATGGTCTGCCGGCCGCTGGACTTCCAGCGGGCAAGTACGCCAATTTGTCTCCACAACTCTCCGCTGTATACACCTGCCGCCATGAAAGAGACCTGTCCTCAAACGGGGCTCCGACCACCACCCAACAATAAAAGAACCGCAGCAACCACTCAATCATGACCTGCAAGCGCAGATCATCACAAGAACCGACGTCCCCATCACCCACCATCCCGCCCCATTCGGCCCAGGCCTTACCATGCGCCTGCCAGGTAGTAGGGGAAACCGAAGAGCTAATTAACGACAGAAGCTGCTGTCCACTAACCGCCACAGGTGCTGTGAGCATTCCCTGCCATCCTGATCCGCCTCCGGAAGAAGGGCCCAAATATCTAGCCAATGAAAACAGGAAAGAGCAAATTTGTTATCCACCCCCGGAACATGACGAGCCCTAAAATAGATATTGCGCTCAAGCACTGCAACACCATGTGCCGCAGTAAAGCCAGCACCGGCAGAGAAGAGGAGGACAACCTGTTGACACAGTAAACCACCCCCAAATTGTCAGTCCAAAAGCAAACGTGTATATTAGACAACCTTCCCCCCCATAACTCAACCGCCACAATAATTGGGAACAGCTCCAGTAACGTGAGATTCTTGCATAACCCAGAGGACCGGCACGAATCCGGCCACGAGAAAGCACACCATTCGGACCCAAAAATAGTCCTAAAACCGCAGGACTCGGAAGCATCTGAAAACAGGGCCAAATCAGCATTAGAGATCTCACTGGATATGTAACTGTGTGGCCATTTTAAGAGTGTAGGAATGCTCTCCAAACCCCCAAATCCTCCTTCAGAGACTTGGTAAGTTGGATGTGATGCCAGGGATATTTAACCCCCTGTGTAGCCAGTGACAGGCGCCATGAAAATACCCGGCCCATGGGCATTACGCTACACGGAAAACATAGCAGACCCAATAGGGACTGAAGTTGGAGGAGGGTAACTTTCTTGACCTACAAAAAAACTTCCATTAAGCCAAGAAGTTTCTGAAGCTTCTCAGGCGGCAACTGAAAAACCATATTCACCGTGTCAATTTCAATACCTAGAAACGACAGCCGCGTGACCGGGCCCCCAGTTTTGTCAGCCGAAATGGGGACCCTGAACCGGGCCATTCGCTCCAGGAAAACGTTCAATAGAGTCAAGCAATCATCCCCAAGCAACCAGAGGAGACAAAAAGAAAATCGTCCAAGTAACGTATTACTGACGTGGAGCCCGATTCATACCAGACGACCCATTCCAGGAAAGAACCAAACATCTCAAAATAATGACATGAAATGGAACAACCCATAGGGGGACAGGTGTCATAGTAAAACTGTCCATCAAAACGGCAACTTAACAAGTGAAAACAATCAGGGTGAACAGGGAGCAGACGAAAAGCCAATTCAATGTCCGGCTTAGCAAGGAGGGCACCCCTACCAGTCTCCCTAACCAGCACAACCGCACAGTCAAAAGAGACATACAACACCGAAGAATCCTCAGGTCGGATGGCATCATTCATGGACAAACCCTTCAGATGCGAAAGGTGATGTATCAACCTAAACTTCCCAGGCTCCTTCTTAGGGACCACACCCAGTGGAGAAACCCTGAGATTAGGGAATGGAATCTCGGCAAACGGACCCTTGATTCTATCCAGAGCAACCTCCTTACCAATCTCCTCCTTACCAAGCTAAGAACCTCCGAGAGCTCCCGCGCCGATTTAAGGTTATCCAAAGAAACTGGAAACCGATTGAGCATGAATGGAATAAAAAACCCAAAGGAGAAACTGAAACGCAGCTGTGCTGCCGCCTGCTTATTGGGGTACCTGTCTAGCCAGGGGCCCATCGTGGCAATGCTCACCGAAGTCCTTGTGTCCCTCGGGCTGCTTGGAAAGTTTAGCAGGGGGGCGCCCCTGGAAAGGGGGGTGGTCTTTGCGACACCATCAAGTTCAACAAAACATCCGTGGCCTTAACTCCTCAACCAATCTCCAGTTGCAACGCTAACCAGGCACTCCCGCCGTGGGCCTATGCTCGTAAGGCTTACCCAAAAAACGCCTCTCCCTGTCTACTGTATGTTGGTCCAGCTGTGCTGCCGCCTGCTTATTGGGGTACCTGTCTAGCCAGGGGCCCATCGTGGCAATGCTCACCGAAGTCCTTGTGTCCCTCGGGCTGCTTGGAAAGTTTAGCAGGGGGGCGCCCCTGGAAAGGGGGGTGGTCTTTGCGACACCATCAAGTTCAACAAAACATCCGTGGCCTTAACTCCTCAACCAATCTCCAGTTGCAACGCTAACCAGGCACTCCCGCCGTGGGCCTATGCTCGTAAGGCTTACCCAAAAAACGCCTCTCCCTGTCTACTGTATGTTGGTCCACCGATATTAGGGACCAGATATCAATGTACTGGATAGCCCAAATTTTTTCCCGTATGGTCTCGTCCAAGTGGGCTCCAAGGGGACTAACGCCGCAAAAGCAAGAATCCTTATGGACCCCTGCCAACACAGACACCGCCTTAGGAGGGGCGAAAGACCCAGGGGTTTGGGCAGGCTGCTGCAACCGTTCTAAAAGTGCCCTCAACACAGCCTCCGTGTCTGCCCTACCACTGCCAGTTCCACATGCCCCTGTAAATTGGTACTCACCAGACGAAGGTAGGGCTGGCAACACCGAAGGACCAGGCGCAGGAAGCTCGTGCTGAAGGGTCGTAGCGGGAACCAGGCTATGGGTCCTGCAAGACTGGCTAGGCATCCGCCTCTTGCGTTTGTATCGTGACGCGCCCGACGACCCATTCGAGGATGGCAGTGAGCGCCACTTAGAGGATCTGGAGCGCCTACTCCCCACCGAGTCTCTGGACCTGCGATGGGACTGACGCCTATGGGAACCGCAGTGACCATGCCTCCTGCTCTTCTGTGAGGAGGACGGAGAACCAGACAGCTCCCTGCGCTTGCGTGACCTTTGGGGAGCAGAAGGAAGCATTGGGGGTGGGTGGACGCTCCCCCGGCGCCCCACTGATGTATTCAGGGACAGGAGCGCCACTCATGGCAGGAGCAGGGGCCACTGTAGCCTCACCAGCCTGCGGGCCATGCACGGTAGGGGGCACTAAGGACTGGGAGGGAGGAAGTGTAGGGGGAAGCCCCTGTGATGAGGAGCTGCTGGCATTGTAGCCCATCCTGTAGCTCAACTGCTTGCGCCACGAGGTACGCGCACCAATCGCGGCAGGAAGCGCTGGGGGAAGAGGGGAGGGAGGAGGTGGCGGAGCTAACGCCCGAGCCAGCGAGCTGGAGACATTCTGGCTGTCAGCAAACAGGCCCCCGCTGCGTCCAAGGTATTTGGTGGGGGGAATATGCCCGAGCCTAGCGGGGGTGGCGGGAACGCCGAGCAGACCGCCTCTCTCCCGCAGCAGCCCCAGAGCTAGCCTCCGATCGCAGCAGCTCCCGGACACACAGGAACATGGGAAGAGGTTCAGGAAGGCCGGGGAGAGCCGAGGCTGCTCAGAAAAGAGCGCAGCCAGCCCTCACCCTCCTCTGCAACTCTCACCAGGAGAGCATCCGTAAGGGGAGCATCACCTGCGGCCCTCTCTTGCAGACAGAACGCAGTAAGAACTCCCCCCCCATGGGCAATCTGCTAAAGAGGAAGTGAAGAGGCGGGGCAGGGGTATATAGGCCCTGCTTGGCTACCTGCCCCCTTTTCCAGCAACAGGAGGATCCTGGGCATTAAGCCCTAACCTCCCTGACCACCCCTTTCGGTGCCACAAACAGGGCCACGACGCACTTCTTAAAAGAGGGTTGGGGGAAGGGAACCACCAGTCCCTGTTCACCCTCCCTAACCAGTCGGGTGCCCACCACACTAATGGCTGGGCAGGACAGCTTTTCCAGGGCAAACTCAGCCAATTAAGGCCACAAAGTTTGGCTGTCCAGTAGTCCAGCGGATCTTCAACTTGGGGTGGCAGGGTGCACTCCAAGTATACCCGCACCTGCTGGTTCAGGTTCTGCTCTAAGTCTAGCTGCTGGTGAGTAATTTCTTCACTAGGCGGGCGAAGAAAGCTGATCATCAGCGACTGTAGACTCAGGCTGCTGCGGAAGGAGCTGGTACTGTCCAGTCTCACAGTTCTCTGCTCCCCCCTCCTCCTGTCACCCCACTAGTGACCCTGCTCCCCCCTCCTCCTGTTACCCCACTAGTGACCCTGCTCACCCCTCCTCCCGTCACCCCATTAGTGACCCTGCTTGCCCCTCCACCCGTCACCCCACTAGTGACCCTACTCACCCCTCCTCCCATCACCTCACTAGTGACCCTGCTCACCCCTCCTTCTGTCACCCCACTAGTGACCCTGCTCACCC